>OU015466.1:27149574-27725680 GCA_907164805.1 Brachyptera putata | reverse complement strand
TACATTACTCTTCTTCAACATTTACATCAATCTTAAGTTTAATTAATACTTTTTTCTATATATACATAATAAATTAAACTTTAAATAAATAACTGTCTTTGCTAGAACGTTAATCTCGTACATGACAAACATGCGTTCAGTTTATGCTTCAACTTTGATAACAAAAAACAGCTAATAATACGTCTCATAGCCATTTGTTTCTTTTATTAAAAAATAAATAAATCACTGTACAGTGGTGTGGAGCTTTCTTCGTCGGAATAGTTAGTCATCACTTCACCTATATAGTCACATGCAGCGCTTGGTCCGAGACGGATTGTTACCTATTCAAGTCCATGACGACTTGCTTGAAAACACCCGCAGACATTTGACTCTTCACTTCGTGACTGCCGAGCGCAGTCGTGCCGTCTTTGGCGATGAACAATTGAAGTCCCGACGCTGGAAAAGAGAGCGATTATTTTATTACAATTTCTACAATGCGAGGTCAAGTACAGTTGAAGTACTGATTCCAAATTTGTTTCTTCTTGACTAATCACTGGAATTGCATGAAATGATTTTTACAGCAACTGGAAACCAAAAACATGAAAATCAAATGGATAATTAAATGGATAATCGAAATCCGTGATCATTTTTCTAGTGTACAGAAGAACACACAACATACAAGAAACACAAGAACCACATAGTACATACATTACAAGAAACCCTCGTCAATTTGAAATCTGATCATTCACATTTTGCTGTAATTCAAACAATAGTTCTGGTTCTTACTCACTTTTGACCCATATTCACTGAACGTTGGGTTATCATTTTATAATTCAAACTTTTCTAATTCAAATCGGATATTTTTTTGGTTCATTGAATTTTCTAGATTAATGATGTGATGGTAGATGACTGTGGAGATTTTTTTAATAATGCTAAATCGCCCTTTTCACAAGCCCACAGGAGTATATATTAGAACTTGAGCATACTTGATAACAGACAAAATAACAGAATGGAATAATTTTTGTTATAACAGTATTATTTGACGTTTACTTTACTTTGAGGCTGTACTGCTTTTCAATTGACCAAGCTATTCGAATATACCTTCGTACGAGTGTTAATTTCGACGGTAAGCTGATTAATTACGCGAGTAGGAAATACCGACAATGTAAACGTAAAAGGAGTATACGCAGTAGGCCTACCGCCTCATTATTTGCGCATCCATAAAATAAAATTTTAAAAGTCTTACTTTCTGCTAATTCGTCAGTTTGTTCAAGATTGGTCGACCTGAGAAGTTCGTCTATGAGACTGTCCGGATTGACTCGAGTCACTTCTACGCGCCCCGTGGCTCCTGCCCCTTCTTCGGCCGCCTTCTTCCGCCTTTCCATCGCCGCCTTCGCTCGGTCCAACGACCCGGTTTCGCTCAGACCAGATCCGGAACTTGGATTCCTGGAACATTTATTGCATTTTGTTAATAGACAAGCCAAGAAAAAATATGCAAATATAATCGAAACAGAAAACAAATTCATTTGCAAACTGCTGGAGAAATATTCTTAAGCAAATGAGTGAAACTTGACATGTCCAAGAGTTTTTATTTTCACCAATAATAATAATAGCACTACTTAACACAATAAATATTCAAAATTCTAGGAAAGCAACAATAAATTAATAATAGTTGGCATGTAACTACTACAATAGTACGGCTGCATAGTGTACCCACATTGCACTGCATTTCACAATATAAAATAAATGAAGATTTCAAGCAATTTTTGTTGAAATTTAATTCTCTTGCGAGATTAATTCTACACACATTTACATATAAAGTGCATTTCACTAATAAGAATGAACACGAGCATTTACGAGTTGCCGCGAGCAACTCCATGCAACGTACGAAAATAAATTCCAATGAAATTGAGAGTGTTAATTACAAAATGTCTGGGGTGTATTTCGTAATTACATTTCAAGAGATCAAAAGAAATGGGAAGGTAATGTAATATTACACCACAGGATTCAGCCTGGAGTTAAACAAAGACATACCCTAAATAATAAAAATGTCTTATTCTAGTACTTTTGGAAACCGAAATGAAAAAAACTTTGATCGTGCAAAGGACTAGCCAAACTGTAGACGAACAACAATTGTACGCTAGATTAACTACGGTTGTAGCACAACGTACTAATCAATTAGTTCTAAACTAATTCTCAAAAAAAATTCATCCAAAATTTAAATGTTGCTGGTTAACACTGGCATTTACATAAATAATTTATGTTATTGGTAAGAACATTAATGGGCATGCAGGAGATTCATAGCAACAAATCCAACAAATTAAAAGTAGTCTAGGCCGTAGTTATAATAATTGGCCTATGATAAATAATAAATATATAAGTCAATATGTGGTATGTACGTATTGACAAATATTATCCCAAAGTACAAAACTTGAAATAACAAAATAATTTGAAATGAAAGATATCTCCACAAAACAAAATATATGATGACATAACACATTCAAATCACTAAATGCCGCAACAACTGAGCTTCGTTTGATGAGCTAAAAATTCAAAGGCAAAAATTAAGCAAAAAAATATTCTCAACCAGAAGGCCAAGTCGAATCTTCGATTCAAATTTCACCAACAAAGATTCAAGAAAATGCTTCAAATTGATATAATGTTACAATGTTCATTAAAAAACATGTTGAACTTATAATAATCAATACAGATTGATACATCGCACTAGAATGGAGACTGGGAGTAGTTAATTTAAAATGTGGCTAAAATTCAAATATAAATAAAAAGTAAATGTATGTATTTACATCTAGGGTCCTGCAGGGATATAAATCTGTCTAAAATAAGATTTCCAGAAGACAGATTTTATTGCAAGCTTCCCAACATATAAGCAGAACAATAAAATGTGTACACATAATAGAGATAAGCACAGTAACGTAGCGTTGAAGCGAGTCACATTCAAGCAGGGGTGCCAAACAAGCAAGCAAGCAAGCAAGCAAACGAGTAAGAAGTGGGGACTGACACAGCGCTACTCCTCCGGTGCATAAGTGCGGTTAGCGGTACTGCGTCGTTCTCTTCCGGGTGCGTCTCGGGACTTATCGCCACCGTCGGCAGTTTCGAGTTGCTCTCAAACAGTTTGCGATGTTGACTCATCATGCTCCTGGAAAACACATCGCCAACACCAGGCGGCCATGGTTACCCTCTTGCCGATAGATTGCATGCGATAGGGAAGTGAACGCGTTACCAGGAAGTCAAACCAGGACGGAAGTTTTTAGATTTGAACGATCAACAATAAGTATGCTGTACTACATTTGAATGTCGCTAGGACACTAAGCACGCGTACAAATGCTACCATCCGTAATATAAATCTTGTTTTGAAGACGTCGGTCTTTCATAACGTTAAAAAAATGTCTGAAAGGTACCACTACTAAACTAAATGCAGAATGATAATTGAACGTATACGGAAGTTCCTGATTATTAAAGTTCAACAAAATAAATTCAATAATTGAAATAACAATTTTCAAATTTAATATTATAAATTATAATATAGTTGGGCTATATATTCTATAACAATTAATTAATTATAGCATAATTATATAGTCTCGATAAAAATACAAACGAGAATCACAATCATAATTGATTAATAACAACGAATAGCTTTCAGGCACGTTCTTAAGGTATATTACACCAAGTAGTGTATAATTACTTAATTAGTACAGTAGCCTACTTCACTAGAAATATTAGGTATTTGAAAAAATTGAAATAAAAATGATAGCCAAGTCAGAACGCAGACACAAGTCTCTGGTTGGGGCTAATCTAATAGGGATTTCTCCTATATAACAGAATGAATTTACATTAGATTTACATCGTTCAGACAAGTTTTGGTTTCACTTCCTTCACGTTGCTTTTGAACCATTGCTCAAAGAGATAAAGTAGCTAAAAATAGAAGAAAAAACTCAAAAGACAGATGTATAAGAAGTGATACTTGCAATAGTAGTACGGTAAGAATGACACTTGCGGATAGTTAGAATTCTCCGGAAGACGGCTATGAACACCCGGATTGGGAGCCGAGGCACTCAAATACTCATTCTACTAGCCAATTGAAAGGTTTAGTTTAGATGATACTGAGAGTTGGCCATTGGTTGTGTTACCAAGGTCACCTAGCAAATATTATTACCAAACTGAATGATTCACTCCCATCTAGACATTCATTGTGCTTGCGAACGATTCCCGACAAATGGTGTCATACAAATTCGGTGTCACTTGTTGATTCTTTCTTTCCGCAAGTGTACTTGCTTAATGATGGGAAAACACTGTGCATCATGTTCACTTGATGGATGAGTGAGGTGAATATATTCAGCTTCTTCAAGTTAGGGGCCTTCACACATAGATTTAAATGAATGCAAACAAATGTGAGAATAAATTATTGTTAAATTTATGTATGATACTTGGGCCTACATTATAAAATATGTTAATGAACTATTTGCATACTGTTTGTTAATCTTATTAATAGAAAACTGTCGACTTTATCGAAATTCAATAATGATCTAAATTTTTCATCTTCAAAAACTACAAGTTGATTGAGCAATCCTCGAGTATGATTTTTCAGAATCATCGAACACTCGAAAGATGAAAAAAAAAAGAACTATGCGATGTTTCAAATACTAAACTGTTGAGTTAACAAAAATGACTATTAAGAATTCCCAGATAAACTGGAACACCATATAGGAAATTTGCTTAATGCATCAGAAAGAAAAAATAAGTAGGCCTAGTCCATAATTAAAAGAAAAATAGCCAATGTCTTAGTATGTGCGCAGCCCACTGAAGATAGTTTTTTATACTAAAATGTAAGAAGACATAGTTTAAATACAATTGTGTAACTCAATTTTATACCCGTACTTCAATAAGATAAGGTTCAGCAGTACTGCGTAGCAATAGAAGACAGCCAACACTATGCATTTCCCGAGCGCTGAAAAGTGGAAGTACACTAAACCTACAGCACTCCTAACTTGCAAATAATTTGAAACAATAGTTTAAGAAGAGATTTTTACCTGATTAGTGGAAAAGAAATAATGTATGATGTTAATATTAACAATGAATCACTTCCCATACCACACACTACGACACGCTCGACTAAACCGAGTCCTATGAGTTGATATTATTGAGCGTACCTGTTGCTAGTGGCGCCGCTGGTGTCATCGGGCTGAACTGAGCTGACAGCTCTTGGGGAGGAGGAGGGGTCTACCCCCGGGGAGGGCCAAGGGGGGAAGTTGAACGGCGCTGCTTTGTGGCGGGTGGGAACAGGCGTGGACTGTAAACTAAGCGACTGGACACCCTTGGAGAAAGAGTGATTCGCAAAGAGTACGGGAGAGGAAGGCGAAAGCGTTTGATCCGGATTCGGAGTGGAGAGGACCCCTCGAAAGGAGAGGGCGAGTCGGTCGAAATTGGGGGCGAGCTTGAAAGGCGTACTATTCCCGTACCTGAAGCGAGCGGCCGTATTCGGGGGCGTTTCGATCAAACTGGTTATATCTAAATCACCCCCAAGGGTGACGCTAGGCACGCCGTTCGCGTTACCGTTAAGGATTCTCAGAGGCTTCAGGGACGGCTTGGTCGAGTGGCGCAGGGAGAAGCTGTTCCACGATCGGAACCGCTGTCTCGGTTGTTGGCTTTGGGAGTTTGGGGAATTGGAAGGGGAATGAGGGAGAACTATTTGAGGAGCCCAAACTGGCCAAGACGGAGACCTACAAACAGAGCCCATGCCGAGCAATATAGAACAAGAAAACAAATAGTATTACAAAATGCTACTTTCTACGCAGCGCCAGTACTGCAACTCAGAGACATTTAACTAGCAGTTATCGGCAATACAGACATCTGCTTGTATCAATAGAACAACTTTCAATACTATTATAGCATACAATTTATTTAAAGCAAGTTAGTGAATAGTTGAAATAGAAGAAATGATAAACAGAGAATGTGGCGCTGTCTTAAATACAAATTAAAATTTAATAGAGAAAGAAGATAGCTACGTGTGCAATAGAAACCAACTAGCTACCGGTAACATATATCACGGTGTTTCTACAATCCAAGGTTAACGAAGGTCACTGATAAAGAAATCAGTACGAATACTATTGCTGCACTACGCAGCACATCTTACAAACTAATAACTCAATGCTTCAATTAACAATTACAATTGATGTTCTACGTAGTTTCAGCTTGGTCAAGTTACACGTTGCACTATTTACATACTATTACCTACTCTATACAGTAACAACAATTGAATGTATGGTAAATATTCTATAACATTCTTAAACACAAATACTAAGAAACAAACAATTCACACAGCCTGCTGAATGCATCTAGAGTAGACGAGGATCAAAACCATATTATTTAATTGACAAGAAATTGTGATAGCAATTTTAAAAAAAAATGCCCTACAAAAATATTGCTTATTCTTGTTTAATGTTTATCCTCCAGATTATCTATTCAAAAAATTTAATTTCTGATTTTACTAAGCATGCACATCTGATCTGATGGTGATAATTCAAAATATTACAGCGCAAATTTTTTACTGAAGTGTCAAAATGGTTTTCCAACATTTTTTATTGCTTATGCATGCATATTTATGGGAAATTCTTTGCTATACTCAACTAATTGAGAATGAAATTTAATTAAAAAATCAAAACAAAAAAAGACAAAGCGTTACGAATAAGAGACGTGCAAAAAACAAGTTAAGCCACTAGGTTAGGTATTAACGTTGCTCTGTTTTGTATTCCGTGTAATTCGGTGATGATATACTGAGGAGGCACGTTTGTCAAGGAAGGCCGAGAGAAAATTGTGACGCTCAGGTAGTATATAGGTGTCATAGAAACATCGATCAGCTTTTTCATGCTTCACAATTAACTTGATAAATATCAAAATGATCTTCATATTAGGCTTATAAAGGCTCTATACGTAAAACAATGCAAAACCTAGGCTCGAAATCTAGTAGGGTTCAGTTCAAATGTTCAATTTATTGCTAGTTTAAATGATGCAACACCAAAATTCCCTCAAATACCTATTTATGAAACAATATTACTCATTACAGCACTTATTAGAGTTTGGTATTTTCAAGTGTAGGCCCCAACTATTTGGGTTTTTTATTGAATAGACTTTGAATAATGCAAAAAAAAGACAAAATAAAAACGAATGCCCTACGATATAGGAAAAAAAATTGTAAAATATTTTGTTGATTAAATTGCATGATTTAAACTTGGGACGTCCTAGGGAGAATAAGATTTTGAAAATATTAGTTGCATCTTTTCTGCGATGGGTAGTGGTTAGCATACAAACAGCCATCCAATATTTTAAACCCTTCCAATGCTCTTAATATACTTGTAGAATGTCGGTAACTAGTAAACATTTATAACGTAATCCGAATATAGAATTTGTACCTAATGTCTATTCTGGTATACCAGTAGTATCGTCAATCGAATCATTTAAAACAATGAAAACTATTTATAAAACCCACATTAACATAGTCGTCAGTGATTTCTGATTCACCAAAATATTTACACTGATATTTTCTCCATTCGTCGACAAATAATTACCAATCCAACAAAGTAATAATCAACAGTTTATATTCTACGTCATATAAGTAGGTAAAGAAGAACGCTGTATATTCACCTTGAAGTAGAACGGGTGTGCAGCAATTCCGAGTCAAGAGCATAACGTGCTGTTACGTGAGAGAGAGAGAGAGAGAACGAGAGTGAGAGAGGGTTACCTGATGTGTCCCGAGTCTCCCGAGCTGCTCTGTCTCGAGTGCTGAGAGTGACTGTTGAGCGAGCTGTAATCGGACACCTTGCTCATCTGGCTGGTGTTGGAAGAGTTGCGCGAGTGGCCGGGCTCGTGGTTGTCGTTGACGGGTTCCGCGAGGACCGTCATCTCGCCCGGTTCCGTCGTACCGTTGACGTCGCCGCCCAGCGTCACCGTTTGACCGGACAGAAGCTCTGAAAGACGAGTTCAGCGGGTGACATTCGGTTCCGAGCGTAATGTCGCACGTGGTTCGGATGTGTCGTTACATTGGAGAAAGTTAGGTTAGAGAGAAAAGTATTTAATATTCCATTCCTATATGACCTATATGAGATACATTTTTAGCAAGTTATAAAAATAAATCCCTCAATCAATGATCTATTTAGTCAAGTCAAAAATTAGCCCACGTTTTACAAGGCAGACTTCAACTTAATTTCAAAATTATTCTTGAATCTCATACATTTTTATAAAGATGAATAATTATAGAAGTTCAGAAGAATATATGCAAGATATATTTATATTTAGGGCCTAATAGAAGAAACTTATTGAACGATTATGTTGGCATACATCAAATATATAAAAAATAAATACTGAAACAATGATATTTCGGAGCTGCTTTGACCTCCATAATATTGTTTCAGTTCATCCATTTTTTTATATTTTTTACGTTCGCGAAGCATAAATTTTCAATCAGTTTGTTTTATCGAAGATAAGTATTTAATCATATCAAAGAATGCATTTGGACTACTCGAATTAAACGAGGCAAGAAATCTGGCCAACTTACCGGAAGTGAAGAGGGCAGGCCTCTTCTTTGGAAGACTGCCGAAACCCGAACTGCCGCTCGCGATCGAACCGCTCGAGAAGTCCTCTTTACACCGTCGGTCCGTGCTCTCTTCGGGCTGCGCGGCCAGCTGTTTGTGCTTCAGCGAGGGGGACGGACTGAAACACGGACACAGACGCACACAAACATTGAGTACTGCACAGACACCGTGAGGTACGTAGCAACAAACAGACACGAACAAGGTGACATATCGACACAGTCACTGGTTGTAGTTCGATTCACATCGGGTCGTTGACAATTTTCGTCGAACAGGGCACGTTTAAACATCGTACATAGTTGTTGGTTTTGGGCAAAACATTGCAACATGGAACTAATTCACGGCACAGTGAGACGATTAAGTAAAATATCAGTTCACAAACAAAAATATTACGTTAATAGACTTCACAATACAGGAATAAGAACAGAAAAATATTATGGTGTAACGTAAGCAAGACGATTGCAGACCTAAGTGAGCTTCATTGTTATAGTTACTGAGCTTGCTACATTTGAAATATTTGACATGTAACACTTTGGTTTCAAAGCTTGGTTGAACAAAATATTTAAATATAATTGGACAAGATAATCAGGTAGTTAAGTTGGAACTTTGGACGTGTTAAATGTGTCTATTATCAACAACAAAGGAATCTCACTAGTCGAGTATATCACAATTACGTACAAGTATACAGAGCTAAATCCAACCCAGATGTAACGCAACCTTCCAAACGTAATTAGACCATGTAGCAGATAGCGCCCAACCCAAATACCAACTTGTTCCCACGACAGAAAAACGTTTCAGTTTATTCACACTTTTCTTCCTGATCTCCGAATACGTCGAGCGATTACGAGCACAGAAAGAACATGGGTGCAAAAATAAACTTCCGTCGTTTTTCTTGTCGAACGTCGGAACGAAGCTTAGACAAGGATTACCTGATCTGCACCTTTTATTAAATAACAGAAACTTGTACGGCTGTCGGCCGAACGGGCGTTGCATGAACGCCGGCATGCGGGGAATCAGTCTTGTCGACGGAGCGGGCGGTAACATCACTTGATTGTTGCAACAGTCGGTTCCGTCTATCCACGCCGGCGTTCCGTAGCCGTCCTGGACAACACTACAATCCCACGTCTGAACAGCATGCATTAACAAACCGAGCTACCGACATGCGAGATGGAGCTTCAAACCTCGCGTCGAAATTGAATAGAACTTACTCCCTTACGACAGCGTAGTAGGTCTACTAGGGTTGTCATTCAATGTCGAAAAGTGATCGATGGTATCGGCATCAAAAGTGATCAAGGCCTATTGATTCATCGAACTTTTCATGATAACTGATTACAATTTACAATACATCTAAAAATTTATCTTTTGATAATTGATTATTTGATTGACTGTAGAAATGATTGGCAAAAATGACTACAAAAATAAAACGAAATTTATCTATCAAACACAATAGGTATACGTAAAGAAATCAATCAATAAATATGGTAGGTGTCTTAGGTTGCATAGCTGCGCTATATTGATACCAAACATCAAAATAATAGTATTTTTTTTTTTTTTCATTTCAATGCTGTTAACAACATCACCAACAGCTATAAGTTACAGGGGCGGGGGGTACGAATGAACGGGTGATTCTGAAACGATGAAGGGATGACGTGAAAGAACGTTCACAAAAACCCATGCCTTATACGAGACTCGAACTCACGCCCGACCTGACTCCAGTTTCTACCACAGTGTGATAGTTGACTGTGCAACCAATAAATAAGTGAATAAATGATTATCGTTAATCGATCGATTTCAATCAATTCGAGACTGACGCAGATCGGTTAGTACTAGAACGTCCGATAACGATCGTCGGAGTCCCCCGTATGTCTACTCACACTTTGAATAGGATGTCGCCGGACAGCATGTTCATGCGTATCGCGACGCGCAGCATGGAGTTGTCCTGACGATGTCGCGTGTCGTAGCCTTCCAAGAGGCAGCGCCGCGCCGTCTGCCCGCTGCCGGCAAACTCGGCCAGATTCAAGTCGGAGAAGCCCAGCTTCTGGAATGATCGGCCACCCTTCAACTCCTGGAACAACAAAATAGCAACAACTTTAAACTTACAATTCAAGAACAACAGAAAATAAGTTGGTTAGTGTTAGGGTTTAGAGGCGCGTCGACAGCGAGGTCATTTTGCGCCTGTGTTCATGTCCGTGTACTTTGCCATGGTTGTCAACGTTTGTAGATGTCTCGAGCAAATGTCCAGATCCTTCGAGGGGGAACAGAAAATAAGAACAAGAACAAGGAAAATAGCAACCACTTTAACCTTTTAACTAGCATCGAGTTTGTGATGCCAGAATTGGCATCCATGTTTAAGGGTGATGTAATTACACATGAAATAATAATAAATTACCCACTATCAGAAATATTGTACACAGAAACACAAAAATAAAAAAAGACACAGACGACTTGACAAAAAAGCTCCATATGTGTGGAATGGAGGTTTTTGCTAATGCACATCTGATATGCCTAATTAGCAAATAGAGTATACTTATAATAATTTATTAGCAAAAAGCAAAATCTTACTCCATAAACATTAACAAAAAATAATTTGCACAAACACACAACCCCCCCTCCCCCTCAACACAATTAATAGGGCATTGGAAAAAATATGAAAAAACGAATGCCAACTATATATAATATATATGCTAAGTATAATTTGCCTTACTTTTCACGTTTTTCACGAAATTTACTATTTACATACATCTTAATAGCCTATCACTATCAGATCAGACAGCTACTTTAAAAATAGATATACATGTTATGTTACATTATTCATACTTTGCATTTTATGTACGAAGTAGTCAATCACCCAACTTTCATTTTATTCAGTTAATCAGACCATCTCAATACGTTACCGCTGATAGATCTTGGCAGAGGCGCAAAAGTGAGAGGAGGGAGGGGGGGGCAAATTTCTCGTTTCTTACGTCAGAATTATTGCAGGCAGGCGGCAATCACCTATTATCCAAACACTGTTAAGAGTGCATAGGAGGCGATAAAAGAAATATCAGTTTTGTGCTGATAACTTTCGAGTTAGTTACCGGTAATTAGTTAGTATTAGGGTTTAAAGGCGGTCAACACTCGACAGCGAGGTCATGCCTTTGTTCATGTCCGCGTACTTTGCCTTCGAAATCGAATGGTAGTGACAAATTTCAAAGTTCGCATAATAATAAAAAAACAGTCTTTAACTCTCAGATTGACGCAAGAACTATTCGATTTATATCGTATAATTTCCATATGTATACAACTAAAAATAGATCCGGGAGATGACGGGCATATCGGGCCTTGGTTCGATCCCCACCACCGTCCATATTTACAAGTTTTTTTCCGGGGTTTGCTCTGTAGCCTAGGCTGTTGCCGGGATGTGTTCCTACTATATAGGCCACATTCGCTTCCTTCCTACTATCCTTATATCCTATAGCCAGTAGCATGGGTAACCATGGTGGTGACAACATTCCACTGCCAGTTGGTGTTGATAATTCCTGCTCCAGATCGCCTCCCTAGCGCTCTTAAACGGCGCTCTAGCAGCATCTCTAATCATAGCCTCAACATCACTGGCCGTGAGGTCATGTCTTACATTAGACAAACAATAACACTCGATTTACAGACACTGCACGGTAAAACATGTGGTGTCCTAGTAATGGTTTACAAGAGTTGGCGAGGGTAATCAACTCAATCCTAGTAATGGTTACAAGAGTTGGCGAGGGTAATCAACTCAATCCTAGTAATGGTTACAAGAGTTGGCGAGGGTAACCAACTCAATCCTAGTAATTGTTTACGAAAGTTGGTAAGGTGAACCAACTCAACCCTATAGTAATGGTTTACAATAGTTGGTGAGTTACATCAGGGTTACCAACTGCAGGGGCGGCGGATCCAGGGGGTCAGGAGGGTCGGATGACCCCCCAATTATCATGTGATTGGCCCAACTATAACCACTGACCCCTCAATACAATAGATAATTCAAATTGACATTATTTAATTAGAGTGTGATTTAGTACTCTCAATTAAATTAATAAAATATAATGAATTTATATTATGAATGTATATATAATAGAATTGAATCGGAGTTAGTTATTACCACAACACATTTTTCATTGTTGCAAGTGTGTCTACAATAATAATGTCTAGTTCATTATTTTTGCAACTTGGCTAAATCAAACGAATGACATCTGCAATTTCAATGATTGTGGTCCCCCATTCTCTTATTCCCCAAATATCGTCAATATGACCCTTTGCCTCGCACCATTTTCTATGAGTCGACAACTTGATCAATCTTGACCCCTCAATAGTGGTAGGGCTCCGCCGCCGCTGTTCCTAGTAATGGTTGACAATAGTTGGTAATGTTAACCAAATGTATTAAAAAACTTTGCAATTCGCCGAATCCTCCGTTTTAAACTTCTGAATCATTAATTTCCCTAGAATATAAAACACAGATCTGGAGTGAGAGTATTTTCTATTCATAGATATGAAGAAGATCGGGAAGACGCGTCAACGGCGAGTGCATAATTGACAGGCATATTAATTGGCAACTAGTTAGCAGCTGTTTGAATAACTTTGAAATTCCGTGAATCCCAGGTTTTAATTACTGAATCATTTCGTCTTGGTTTCCCTAAGACCGAATGGACAGACCTAGAGTGACGGTATTTTTTATTTTTAGATATAAAGATCGGTAAGATGACTAATACATTATACGCATTATAAGGACGCAATATTTATTATAAGAACTATTAGCACCGCCGGGGTTCGATTTAGCGGAATATAATATCAGTTTTTTAGTGATAACTTTTAAAAGGTATGCGATATAGAAATTCTAATAAAAAGAAACACAGATATTTTCATTACCTTCAAGATGGTAACAGAAATGTATGTCATATCGCCTAATTGTCATGTGTATACGGCTAAAGAACACATTTTTTAACCGTATACGTGTGACAATTATGCGAGATGAGTTGGATAGTTTATACATATACCAACTTGAAGGTATTGCAAATATCTGTCTCACGCTTTTGTTAGTCTCATAACAAGTTCAAGCATGGGTTTGAGCTCGAGCTCGATTTGATGAGCAGAGCAGCAACTTTGCAAGCAACCTATCCCGACGATTTGTCACCTGGTTTTCCGCTTCAGCTGCTTACTTTTCGAAATACCACGGTTTTAGAAATTCGAAAGTGCAAACTGTATTAGAATTAGCCAGCTTGGTGTTCGTTCAATACACTGCTCTATCTTCGGGACATTTAGACGTGTATACTTCCCTCCTTTTGTTTTAACTTTGCCAGTGAGTGTGGCAGGGGCCGAAAGGTCGTTTTCTAAACTAAAAATCATAAAAAACTATTTAAGAAATTCGTTGGGCCAAAAGAGACTCACGGAATTGGCTGTGTTGAATATAGAAGCCGCTAGAGCTAAACAAATGGACATTGACTGTGTCAGACCGCTTCGCCGAAATGAAAACTCGTAGGAAGCTTATCTAAAGGCAGGTAAGGTTATGTGATAATATATACATTATACGCATTATAAGGACGCAATATTTATTATAAGAACTATTAGCACCGCCGGGGTTCGATTTAGCGGAATATAATATCAGTTTTTTAGTGATAACTTTTAAAAGGTATGCGAGGTATAGAAATTCTAATAAAAAGAAACACAGATATTTTCATTACCTTCAAGATGGTAACAGAAATGTATGTCATATCGCCTAATTGTCATGTGTATACGGCTAAAGAACACATTTTTTAACCGTATACGTGTGACAATTATACGAGATGAGTTGGATAGTTTATACATATACCAACTTGGAGGTATTACAAATATCTGTTTCCTCTTTATTAGAATTGTCGTGCCCCGTCCGAACGATCCTACTTTGCCATCCTTGGGAACAGTGATAAATGTGTGATAAATATTTTCCACGTTCATAAAAGAAAAAAGGCGAAAATACAATATATAATTGACAGGTACATAACTTACAATCGTTTTTTCCACGCCGACTTATGTTCTAGTGAAAGTGATTAGCGTAGAAAATTCTTGTAAATACAACATTTCTGCAGTGAATCCACTCAACAATGGTAACACACTTTTCACTTTTCAAATCACTCATCTTTTACAGCGTAATATTCTCAGTGCAAACAAAACAGGTACATTATTGTAGTGACTCGACGTTTGGACATATTGTAGTGAAACTGGAAGAGTATTTCTCTTGAAATCCTGTCGATCCATGATAGCACATTTACACGTTATAATGATATTATGATCCGTAGTGTGAAAAAATATCTGGTTTTATAATATATCAATAATATCTAGCCGAGCGGTCTCATACTGTAATGAAATGTGCATGGCAATTTTATTTCATCATGTCAAAAGCTATATTAGGGCAGGGACGTCGTTAGGGGGTCCAAGGTCGGGGGCGCGCCCCACCAATCGTCATTTGCGCCCCACCAATGAGTCATCCTACAAAAAAATATAAATAGGCCTATGTATATTGACTCGTGTTGACCTACGAATAACACACACAATGAAATATTTTGCTGGGAGATATCACGAGAATAACTTCGAAAATGTCCAGAATGCTAATATATTGATTGAAAATAACTTCGGAAATGTCCATAATGGTTCACTATCACCCTCCAAAACTGCTTGTAGATCGCCACAATCACTTAAAAAATACCATATTTCAGAAAATTCCATGCGGGGCTTTGCCAAATCGCAAAATGTCTGAAAAATCTGCATGATTAATTATTGAAAATAACTTCGAAAATATCCTTATTGATTCAATTACTTGCCTCCAAAATCACTTCAAAGATGGTACAATAAATTCACTGTGGGGCTCCAGACCCCATTTTAGCGCGCGTTTAGTGCCCAAACTGCGCCCCCCAATACACAAATCCTAACGACGTCCCTGATCCAGACGCAACTGGCACCAGGCGTGTAGTCTGTGACCATCTAAATGACCGCTAATGTGACCGTGACCGCTAATGGGAAACATTGTACATTTTTGTTTCTGTCGCCGTGCAGGAACGGAGATTCATAACGAGATGGGTGTAACGACGAAATGTTCGTCTCGTCAATACCTATCTGCTGGTACCAATCCAGTCTCGATCCGACTCGCCGTTCTCCCGTTATCGCCTTTAACCTAAGTTGGGTCATTGATTTTTGCAACTTCGGTCGATCGCGGTTGGGCTCTCGCGAGTGAACCTGACATCAGATCTGGACGCAACTAGCACCAAGTGTGAAGTCTGTGACCATCTATCCACCACTGCTTACCCAGTGTCGATATAAAATTTCGTTCCCCGATAATCACGATTTGGTGTTCGCTTATGGGGAATTCAATGTTAAAAAAATGACAATGTGTTTTTTTTGCTGTAGCTACAAAATCTAACTATATGATCCGAACAGAACTTGAACGGGGAGGTGTATTAGTGAACCTCTATCAGCCATCGTTGACCCGGTGTCGATCCAACGATTCGTTCTCCGGCCTTCGCGTATCAAATGTCGCTAATGGGAAACATTGTACATTTTTGTTTCTGTCGCCGTGCAGGAACGGAGATTCATAACGAGATGGGTGTAACGACGAAATGTTCGTCTCGTCAATACCTATCTGCTGGTACCAATCCGGTCTCGATCCGACTCGCCGTTCTCCCGTTATCGCCTTTAACCTAAGTTGGGTCATTGATTTTTGCAACTTCGGTCGATCGCGGTTGGCTCTCGCGAGTGAACCTGACATCAGATCTGGACGCAACTAGCACCAAGTGTGAAGTCTGTGACCATCTATCCACCACTGCTTACCCAGTGTCGATATAAAATTTCGTTCCCCGATAATCACGATTTGGTGTTCGCTTATGGGGAATTCAATGTTAAAAAAATGACAATGTTTTTTTTTGCTGTAGCTCAAAATCTAACTATATGATCCGAACAGAACTTGAACGGGGAGGTGTATTAGTGAACCTCTATCAGCCATCGTTGACCCGGTGTCGATCCAACGATTCGTTCTCCGGCCTTCGCGTATCAAATGTCGCTAATGGGAAACATTGTACATTTTTGTTTCTGTCGCCGTGCAGGAACGGAGATTCACAACAAGATGGGTGTAACGACGAAATGTTCGTCTCGTCAATACCTATCTGCTGGTACCAATCCGGTCTCGATCCGACTCGCCGTTCTCCCGTTATCGCTCTTAACCTAAGTTGGGTCATTGATTTTTGCAACTTCGGTCGATCGCGTTTCGGCTCTCGCGAGTGAACCTGACATCAGATCTGGACGCAACTCGCACCAAGTGTGAAGTCTGTGACCATCTATCCACCACTGCTTACCCAGTGTCGATATAAAATTTCGTTCCCCGATAATCACGATTTGGTGTTCGCTTATGGGGAATTCAATGTTAAAAAAATGACAATGTTTTTTTTTGCTGTAGCACAAAATCTAACTATATGATCCGAACAGAACTTGAACGGGGAGGTGTATTTAGTGAACCTCTATCAGCCATCGTTGACCCGGTGTCGATCCAACGATTCGTTCTCCGGCCTTCGCATATCAAATGTCGCTAATGGGAAACATTGTACATTTTTTTTCTGTCGCCGTGCAGGAACGGAGATTCATAACGAGATGGGTGTAACGACGAAATGTTCGTCTCGTCAATACCTATCTGCTGGTACCAATCCGGTCTCGATCCGACTCGCCGTTCTCCCGTTATCGCCTTTAACCTAAGTTGGGTCATTGATTTTTACAACTTCGGTCGATCGCGGTTTGGCTCTCGCGAGTGAACCTGACATCAGATCTGGACGCAACTAGCACCAAGTGTGAAGTCTGTGACCATCTATCCACCACTGCTTACCCAGTGTCGATATAAAATTTCGTTCCCCGATAATCACGATTTGGTGTTCGCTTATGGGGAATTCAATGTTAAAAAAATGACAATGTTTTTTTTTGCTGTAGCTCAAAATCTAACTATATGATCCGAACAGGACTTGAACGGGGAGGTGTATTTAGTGAACCTCTATCAGCCATCGTTGACCCGGTGTCGATCCAACGATTCGTTCTCCGGCCTTCGCGTATCAAATGTCGCTAATGGGAAACATTGTACATTTTTGTTTCTGTCGCCGTGCAGGAACGGAGATTCATAACGAGATGGGTGTAACGACGAAATGTTCGTCTCGTCAATACCTATCTGCTGGTACCAATCCGGTCTCGATCCGACTCGCCGTTCTCCCGTTATCGCCTTTAACCTAAGTTGGGTCATTGATTTTTGCAACTTCGGTCGATCGCGGTTGGGCTCTCGCGAGTGAACCTGACATCAGATATGGACGCAACTAGCACCAAGTGTGAAGTCTGTGACCATCTATCCACCACTGCTTACCCAGTGTCGATATAAAATTTCGTTCCCCGATAATCACGATTTGGTGTTCGCTTATGGGGAATTCAATGTTAAAAAAATGACAATGTTTTTTTTTTGCTGTAGCACAAAATCTAACTATATGATCCGAACAGAACTTGAACGGGGAGGTGTATTTAGTGAACCTCTATCAGCCATCGTTGACCCGGTGTCGATCCAACGATTCGTTCTCCGGCCTTCGCATATCAAATGTCGCTAATGGGAAACATTGTACATTTTTGTTTCTGTCGCCGTGCAGGAACGGAGATTCATAACGAGATGGGTGTAACGACGAAATGTTCGTCTCGTCAATACCTATCTGCTGGTACCAATCCGGTCTCGATCCGACTCGCCGTTCTCCCGTTATCGCCTTTAACCTAAGTTGGGTCATTGATTTTTGCAACTTCGGTCGATCGCGGTTTGGCTCTCGCGAGTGAACCTGACATCAGATCTGGACGCAACTAGCACCAAGTGTGAAGTCTGTGACCATCTATCCACCACTGCTTACCCAGTGTCGATATAAAATTTCGTTCCCCGATAATCACGATTTGGTGTTCGCTTATGGGGAATTCAATGTTAAAAAAATGACAATGTTTTTTTTTGCTGTAGCTCAAAATCTAACTATATGATCCGAACAGAACTTGAACGGGGAGGTGTAATTAGTGAACCTCTATCAGCCATCGTTGACCCGGTGTCGATCCAACGATTCGTTCTCCGGCCTTCGCGTATCAAATGTCGCTAATGGGAAACATTGTACATTTTTGTTTCTGTCGCCGTGCAGGAACGGAGATTCATAACGAGATGGGTGTAACGACGAAATGTTCGTCTCGTCAATACCTATCTGCTGGTACCAATCCGGTCTCGATCCGACTCGCCGTTCTCCCGTTATCGCCTTTAACCTAAGTTGGGTCATTGATTTTTGCAACTTCGGTCGATCGCGATTGGGCTCTCGCGAGTGAACCTGACATCAGATCTGGACGCAACTAGCACCAAGTGTGAAGTCTGTGACCATCTATCCACCACTGCTTACCCAGTGTCGATATAAAATTTCGTTCCCCGATAATCACGATTTGGTGTTCGCTTATGGGGAATTCAATGTTAAAAAAATGACAATGTTTTTTTTTGCTGTAGCACAAAATCTAACTATATGATCCGAACAGAACTTGAACGGGGAGGTGTATTTAGTGAACCTCTATCAGCCATCGTTGACCCGGTGTCGATCCAACGATTCGTTCTCCGGCCTTCGCAGTATCAAATGTCGCTAATGGGAAACATTGTACATTTTTGTTTCTGTCGCCGTGCAGGAACGGAGATTCATAACGAGATGGGTGTAACGACGAAATGTTCGTCTCGTCAATACCTATCTGCTGGTACCAATCCGGTCTCGATCCGACTCGCCGTTCTCCCGTTATCGCCTTTAACCTAAGTTGGGTCATTGATTTTTGCAACTTCGGTCGATCGCGATTGGGCTCTCGCGAGTGAACCTGACATCAGATCTGGACGCAACTAGCACCAAGTGTGAAGTCTGTGACCATCTATCCACCACTGCTTACCCAGTGTCGATATAAAATTTCGTTCCCCGATAATCACGATTTGGTGTTCGCTTATGGGGAATTCAATGTTAAAAAAATGACAATGTTTTTTTTTTGCTGTAGCACAAAATCTAACTATATGATCCGAACAGAACTTGAACGGGGAGGTGTATTAGTGAACCTCTATCAGCCATCGTTGACCCGGTGTCGATCCAACGATTCGTTCTCCGGCCTTCGCGTATCAAATGTCGCTAATGGGAAACATTGTACATTTTTGTTTCTGTCGCCGTGCAGGAACGGAGATTCATAACGAGATGGGTGTAACGACGAAATGTTCGTCTCGTCAATACCTATCTGCTGGTACCAATCCAGTCTCGATCCGACTCGCCGTTCTCCCGTTATCGCCTTTAACCTAAGTTGGGTCATTGATTTTGCAACTTCGGTCGATCGCGGTTGGGCTCTCGCGAGTGAACCTGACATCAGATCTGGACGCAACTAGCACCAAGTGTGAAGTCTGTGACCATCTATCCACCACTGCTTACCCAGTGTCGATATAAAATTTCGTTCCCCGATAATCACGATTTGGTGTTCGCTTATGGGGAATTCAATGTTAAAAAAATGACAATGTTTTTTTTTTGCTGTAGCTCAAAATCTAACTATATGATCCGAACAGAACTTGAACGGGGAGGTGTAATTAGTGAACCTCTATCAGCCATCGTTGACCCGGTGTCGATCCAACGATTCGTTCTCCGGCCTTCGCGTATCAAATGTCGCTAATGGGAAACATTGTACATTTTTGTTTCTGTCGCCGTGCAGGAACGGAGATTCATAACGAGATGGGTGTAACGACGAAATGTTCGTCTCGTCAATACCTATCTGCTGGTACCAATCCGGTCTCGATCCGACTCGCCGTTCTCCCGTTATCGCCTTTAACCTAAGTTGGGTCATTGATTTTTGCAACTTCGGTCGATCGCGGTTGGGCTCTCGCGACTGAACCTGACATCAGATATGGACGCAACTAGCACCAAGTGTGAAGTCTGTGACCATCTATCCACCACTGCTTACCCAGTGTCGATATAAAATTTCGTTCCCCGATAATCACGATTTGGTGTTCGCTTATGGGGAATTCAATGTTAAAAAAATGACAATGTTTTTTTTTTGCTGTAGCACAAAATCTAACTATATGATCCGAACAGAACTTGAACGGGGAGGTGTATTTAGTGAACCTCTATCAGCCATCTTTGACCCGGTGTCGATCCAACGATTCGTTCTCCGGCCTTCGCATATCAAATGTCGCTAATGGGAAACATTGTACATTTTTGTTTCTGTCGCCGTGCAGGAACGGAGATTCATAACGAGATGGGTGTAACGACGAAATGTTCGTCTCGTCAATACCTATCTGCTGGTACCAATCCAGTCTCGATCCGACTCGCCGTTCTCCCGTTATCGCCTTTAACCTAAGTTGGGTCATTGATTTTTGCAACTTCGGTCGATCGCGGTTGGGCTCTCGCGAGTGAACCTGACATCAGATCTGGACGCAACTAGCACCAAGTGTGAAGTCTGTGACCATCTATCCACCACTGCTTACCCAGTGTCGATATAAAATTTCGTTCCCCGATAATCACGATTTGGTGTTCGCTTATGGGGAATTCAATGTTAAAAAAATGACAATGTGTTTTTTTTGCTGTAGCTCAAAATCTAACTATATGATCCGAACAGAACTTGAACGGGGGGGTGTAATTAGTGAACCTCTATCAGCCATCGTTGACCCGGTGTCGATCCAACGATTCGTTCTCCGGCCTTCGCGTATCAAATGTCGCTAATGGGAAACATTGTACATTTTTGTTTCTGTCGCCGTGCAGGAACGGAGATTCATAACGAGATGGGTGTAACGACGAAATGTTCGTCTCGTCAATACCTATCTGCTGGTACCAATCCGGTCTCGATCCGACTCGCCGTTCTCCCGTTATCGCCTTTAACCTAACTTAGCCCATTGATTTTTGCAACTTCGGTCGATCGCGGTTTGGCTCTCGCGAGTGAACCTGACATCAGATCTGGACGCAACTAGCACCAAGTGTGAAGTCTGTGACCATCTATCCACCACTGCTTACCCAGTGTCGATATAAAATTTCGTTCCCCGATAATCACGATTTGGTGTTCGCTTATGGGGAATTCAATGTTAAAAAAATGACAATGTTTTTTTTTGCTGTAGCACAAAATCTAACTATATGATCCGAACAGAACTTGAACGGGGAGGTGTATTAGTGAACCTCTATCAGCCATCTTTGACCCGGTGTCGATCCAACGATTCGTTCTCCGGCCTTCGCATATCAAATGTCGCTAATGGGAAACATTGTACATTTTTGTTTCTGTCGCCGTGCAGGAACGGAGATTCATAACGAGATGGGTGTAACGACGAAATGTTCGTCTCGTCAATACCTATCTGCTGGTACCAATCCGGTCTCGATCCGACTCGCCGTTCTCCCGTTATCGCCTTTAACCTAAGTTGGGTCATTGATTTTTGCAACTTCGGTCGATCGCGGTTGGGCTCTCGCGAGTGAACCTGACATCAGATCTGGACGCAACTAGCACCAAGTGTGAAGTCTGTGACCATCTATCCACCACTGCTTACCCAGTGTCGATATAAAATTTCGTTCCCCGATAATCACGATTTGGTGTTCGCTTATGGGGAATTCAATGTTAAAAAAATGACAATGTGTTTTTTTTGCTGTAGCTCAAAATCTAACTATATGATCCGAACAGAACTTGAACGGGGGGGCGTAATTAGTGAACCTCTATCAGCCATCGTTGACCCGGTGTCGATCCAACGATTCGTTCTCCGGCCTTCGCGTATCAAATGTCGCTAATGGGAAACATTGTACATTTTTGTTTCTGTCGCCGTGCAGGAACGGAGATTCATAACGAGATGGGTGTAACGACGAAATGTTCGTCTCGTCAATACCTATCTGCTGGTACCAATCCGGTCTCGATCCGACTCGCCGTTCTCCCGTTATCGCTCTTAACCTAACTTAGCCCATTGATTTTTGCAACTTCGGTCGATCGCGGTTTGGCTCTCGCGAGTGAACCTGACATCAGATCTGGACGCAACTAGCACCAAGTGAGAAGTCTGTGACCATCTATCCACCACTGCTTACCCAGTGTCGATATAAAATTTCGTTCCCCGATAATCACGATTTGGTGTTCGCTTATGGGGAATTCAATGTTAAAAAAATGACAATGTGTTTTTTTTGCTGTAGCTCAAAATCTAACTATATGATCCGAACAGAACTTTAACGGGGAGTCGTAATTAGTGAACCTCTATCAGCCATCGTTGACCCGGTGTCGATCCAACGATTCGTTCTCCGGCCTTCGCGTATCAAATGTCGCTAATGGGAAACATTGTACATTTTTGTTTCTGTCGCCGTGCAGGAACGGAGATTCATAACGAGATGGGTGTAACGACGAAATGTTCGTCTCGTCAATACCTATCTGCTGGTACCAATCCGGTCTCGATCCGACTCGCCGTTCTCCCGTTATCGCCTTTAACCTAAGTTGGGTCATTGATTTTTGCAACTTCGGTCGATCGCGGTTTGGCTCTCGCGAGTGAACCTGACATCAGATCTGGACGCAACTAGCACCAAGTGTGAAGTCTGTGACCATCTATCCACCACTGCTTACCCAGTGTCGATATAAAATTTCGTTCCCCGATAATCACGATTTGGTGTTCGCTTATGGGGAATTCAATGTTAAAAAAATGACAATGTGTTTTTTTTGCTGTAGCACAAAATCTAACTATATGATCCGAACAGAACTTGAACGGGGAGGTGTATTTAGTGAACCTCTATCAGCCATCGTTGACCCGGTGTCGATCCAACGATTCGTTCTCCGGCCTTCGCATATCAAATGTCGCTAATGGGAAACATTGTACATTTTTTTTCTGTCGCCGTGCAGGAACGGAGATTCATAACGAGATGGGTGTAACGACGAAATGTTCGTCTCGTCAATACCTATCTGCTGGTACCAATCCGGTCTCGATCCGACTCGCCGTTCTCCCGTTATCGCCTTTAACCTAAGTTGGGTCATTGATTTTTACAACTTCGGTCGATCGCGGTTTGGCTCTTGCGAGTGAACCTGACATCAGATCTGGACGCAACTAGCACCAAGTGTGAAGTCTGTGACCATCTATCCACCACTGCTTACCCAGTGTCGATATAAAATTTCGTTCCCCGATAATCACGATTTGGTGTTCGCTTATGGGGAATTCAATGTTAAAAAAATGACAATGTTTTTTTTTTGCTGTAGCTCAAAATCTAACTATATGATCCGAACAGAACTTGAACGGGGAGGTGTAATTAGTGAACCTCTATCAGCCATCGTTGACCCGGTGTCGATCCAACGATTCGTTCTCCGGCCTTCGCGTATCAAATGTCGCTAATGGGAAACATTGTACATTTTTGTTTCTGTCGCCGTGCAGGAACGGAGATTCATAACGAGATGGGTGTAACGACGAAATGTTCGTCTCGTCAATACCTATCTGCTGGTACCAATCCGGTCTCGATCCGACTCGCCGTTCTCCCGTTATCGCCTTTAACCTAAGTTGGGTCATTGATTTTTACAACTTCGGTCGATCGCGGTTTGGCTCTCGCGAGTGAACCTGACATCAGATCTGGACGCAACTCGCACCAAGTGTGAAGTCTGTGACCATCTATCCACCACTGCTTACCCAGTGTCGATATAAAATTTCGTTCCCCGATAATCACGATTTGGTGTTCGCTTATGGGGAATTCAATGTTAAAAAAATGACAATGTGTTTTTTTTTGCTGTAGCTCAAAATCTAACTATATGATCCGAACAGAACTTGAACGGGGAGGTGTAATTAGTGAACCTCTATCAGCCATCGTTGACCCGGTGTCGATCCAACGATTCGTTCTCCGGCCTTCGCGTATCAAATGTCGCTAATGGGAAACATTGTACATTTTTGTTTCTGTCGCCGTGCAGGAACGGAGATTCATAACGAGATGGGTGTAACGACGAAATGTTCGTCTCGTCAATACCTATCTGCTGGTACCAATCCGGTCTCGATCCGACTCGCCGTTCTCCCGTTATCGCTCTTAACCTAACTTAGCCCATTGATTTTTGCAACTTCGGTCGATCGCGGTTTGGCTCTCGCGAGTGAACCTGACATCAGATCTGGACGCAACTCGCACCAAGTGAGAAGTCTGTGACCATCTATCCACCACTGCTTACCCAGTGTCGATATAAAATTTCGTTCCCCGATAATCACGATTTGGTGTTCGCTTATGGGGAATTCAATGTTAAAAAAATGACAATGTTTTTTTTTTGCTGTAGCTCAAAATCTAACTATATGATCCGAACAGAACTTGAACGGGGAGGTGTATTTAGTGAACCTCTATCAGCCATCGTTGACCCGGTGTCGATCCAACGATTCGTTCTCCGGCCTTCGCGTATCAAATGTCGCTAATGGGAAACATTGTACATTTTTGTTTCTGTCGCCGTGCAGGAACGGAGATTCATAACGAGATGGGTGTAACGACGAAATGTTCGTCTCGTCAATACCTATCTGCTGGTACCAATCCGGTCTCGATCCGACTCGCCGTTCTCCCGTTATCGCCTTTAACCTAAGTTGGGTCATTGATTTTTACAACTTCGGTCGATCGCGGTTTGGCTCTCGCGAGTGAACCTGACATCAGATCTGGACGCAACTAGCACCAAGTGTGAAGTCTGTGACCATCTATCCACCACTGCTTACCCAGTGTCGATATAAAATTTCGTTCCCCGATAATCACGATTTGGTGTTCGCTTATGGGGAATTCAATGTTAAAAAAATGACAATGTTTTTTTTTTGCTGTAGCTCAAAATCTAACTATATGATCCGAACAGAACTTGAACGGGGAGGTGTAATTAGTGAACCTCTATCAGCCATCGTTGACCCGGTGTCGATCCAACGATTCGTTCTCCGGCCTTCGCGTATCAAATGTCGCTAATGGGAAACATTGTACATTTTTGTTTCTGTCGCCGTGCAGGAACGGAGATTCATAACGAGATGGGTGTAACGACGAAATGTTCGTCTCGTCAATACCTATCTGCTGGTACCAATCCGGTCTCGATCCGACTCGCCGTTCTCCCGTTATCGCCTTTAACCTAAGTTGGGTCATTGATTTTTACAACTTCGGTCGATCGCGGTTTGGCTCTCGCGAGTGAACCTGACATCAGATCTGGACGCAACTCGCACCAAGTGTGAAGTCTGTGACCATCTATCCACCACTGCTTACCCAGTGTCGATATAAAATTTCGTTCCCCGATAATCACGATTTGGTGTTCGCTTATGGGGAATTCAATGTTAAAAAAATGACAATGTGTTTTTTTTGCTGTAGCTCAAAATCTAACTATATGATCCGAACAGAACTTGAACGGGGAGGTGTAATTAGTGAACCTCTATCAGCCATCGTTGACCCGGTGTCGATCCAACGATTCGTTCTCCGGCCTTCGCGTATCAAATGTCGCTAATGGGAAACATTGTACATTTTTGTTTCTGTCGCCGTGCAGGAACGGAGATTCATAACGAGATGGGTGTAACGACGAAATGTTCGTCTCGTCAATACCTATCTGCTGGTACCAATCCGGTCTCGATCCGACTCGCCGTTCTCCCGTTATCGCCTTTAACCTAAGTTGGGTCATTGATTTTTGCAACTTCGGTCGATCGCGATTGGGCTCTCGCGAGTGAACCTGACATCAGATCTGGACGCAACTAGCACCAAGTGTGAAGTCTGTGACCATCTATCCACCACTGCTTACCCAGTGTCGATATAAAATTTCGTTCCCCGATAATCACGATTTGGTGTTCGCTTATGGGGAATTCAATGTTAAAAAAATGACAATGTTTTTTTTTTGCTGTAGCTCAAAATCTAACTATATGATCCGAACAGAACTTGAACGGGGAGGTGTATTAGTGAACCTCTATCAGCCATCGTTGACCCGGTGTCGATCCAACGATTCGTTCTCCGGCCTTCGCGTATCAAATGTCGCTAATGGGAAACATTGTACATTTTTGTTTCTGTCGCCGTGCAGGAACGGAGATTCATAACGAGATGGGTGTAACGACGAAATGTTCGTCTCGTCAATACCTATCTGCTGGTACCAATCCGGTCTCGATCCGACTCGCCGTTCTCCCGTTATCGCTCTTAACCTAAGTTAGCCCATTGATTTTTGCAACTTCGGTCGATCGCGGTTTGGCTCTCGCGAGAGAACCTGACATCAGATCTGGACGCAACTGCACCACGCGTGTAGTCTGTGACCATATTATATACTCCACTGCTTACCCAGTGTCGATATAAAATTTCGTTCCCCGATAATCACGATTTGGTGTTCGCTTATGGGGAATTCAATGTTAAAAAAATGACAATTTTGCTGTAGCACAAAATCTAACTATACGATCCGAACAGAACTTGGACGGGGACTTGGACTTAATGTAAGTAAAAAAAAATGATGGTCCCTTTTCTCCCTCAGAAATATCGAGATCTTGATCTGTAGATTAACCTCCCATCTAGTCCCGACTCCGTGATCGTGCTCTGAGACACCGCATTAGGCATTAGTCGACTCTTCAAACGAATCGAGCTTTATGCATGTATTTACATGCAAATACATGTCTTCAATCCAGCGATCTTTAGACCAGTCCCGTTCAACTAGCCTTAATCTGAGAGTTAGTATCGACAAATGGCAAGGGTAGACATATAGCCTATAGACTATAACTGCCGGTTGAAAATTAATGTTCTCATGTTGGTAACGAGTCGTTTAGCGAAATATCAGTTTTTTGACGACTTTCGATCGGTATGAGATACCAAAATTGTAATATGAGGGAAACAAAGATATTTTTAATACTTTCAACTATTTACCTTATACCGCATCATTGCCGAACGTAGCTTGAAAAACACTTTTTTCAGCAGTACTACCTTTTAGGACTAGGCCTACCTTTTGATAATTATACGATATAAATTGAATGGTTTTTACAAATATCATCTAGAAGGTAAAAAATATTTCCCCATTCAATTTTGATACCTCAAACCGTTCAAAATGTAGCACTAAAAAACTGATATTCCGTTCAATCCGACTCCCATGGACCCTTAATCGAGACTCAAGTGTGACATGTTTGATGAAATTTCTCAAGATCCAATAATGTTGGCGGAAGCAAACTTCATTATTCCAATACGAGGCCGATTATACGATAACCCAATATGCGAAACAGTCGTAGAATATCTATAACACGTGACCGTGCTCGAGCGCTCGCGTAAGTGAAAACTTTAAAATCAATGATTTTCGTTTAAATCCATGTCAACAGACGGAACAGCTGGGCATGACAAACAGATGATGCTGCGGAGTCACTTGCCGATGCTGATTTAATGAGATGAGAGTCGAGATGAAATGAGAAATTGTATATTCATTAGATTAATTGGATGGCAGATGAATAGCCAAGATACAGTGAGATGAAACTGCTTGAAATTGTCTCGAATTGTTTTGAAGAACAGAAAATTCTGGAGAAACGAGTACCTCGTTACAGTGTTTCAATTCAACCCTTTTTACTTGTTAGGACACTTGGTGGTGGAGGCTTGCCTTCTTCAGTGATCAGTATAGAGCATATTGTCGGGTGCTTATTATTATATTATTATATTATATTATAGGGGGCTTATGTTATGTTGACAGTGAAAATGTTATGATGTGGGTGGGTTCCCCTTAATTAACTCAAGTTCTGCAATTTATAAACGAAGCGAAACATCATTCGTATATCACCCGATCATTCGTTCCCCCAAATAGTCTATCTGTTGGTGGGATCGTTTAGCAAACATTAATCAATCAAACCAAGAATTCCAAGAGGTGGTCTCTTACAGTATCAGGTCTGGACCAGTGCCAGGCATACCAAAGACATTCCTCCCGCGGGAATGACGGGAAGACGCAAGCCAGGCTGGAGGAACGTGCTTGTTTACCGTTCACGGTGGCAGCGGCAATCAAACAGGTGTGAACTGTCAAAGCTGAAACGTCTTATCGTCCTGTCAGCCGAAACAGTATTAATAGGTCGCTAATCGAGACACCCCAGAGGTTCACATGTTCAACACAAGAGGTATATTAATAGGCGACTTGACCAATCAAGGCCGCAGGATAATTGGATGAGCGACAGCGAAGACTTCCAGTCGGTCCAAATCAGATCTTTCTGACATATATTTTCACGGTCCTACTTTCATTCATCCATAGCCTCAGTGGTTATAATTTGTGCCGGAACGCGCCATGGCGTTCCGTTTCCTTTTTTGAAACCGGTATGCACGTTCCAGTTTCAAAATGACAAAACATCAATGATAGGGTAGATTCTTATTCATTAACTAATACTTTGACCACATTACGTAATCCCAAGTGTACATGACGACAAATTAACATTATCCGTTTAACCCGACTCCCTACCCGTCACTATCTCACTGTGGTATATTGCGATTGACCACAGATCAAGGAATTGGTTCTTAGTATATCTTTCGTCTTCGGTTTTACGATCTTATCCCAAACCTCCCACAATCTACATCCAGGCTATGTTGTAATTGTCCTACACCTCGTCATAAGCCAAAGCCATACACAATCTCCGGAGGATTTCCGTTTGGAGGAAACCGAAATACAAGTCCAAATATACAGGATGTTGGGTCTGAATAAATAAATGATGAAGACACCGTCGATTGTAGAGCACATGTGTGTGACACAACGGTGACGTATGTGGTTCAAGCGGCAAGGAAAACAGGGTGAAGACTCGCAACTCTACTAGAAACCTGATTAGATTATTTAATAGGACGCCGTAGTTTTCTCGGAGTTTTTTTTAATATTAGGTCTAACGACGCACTATGATTATCACTCAGATCTATTGCGTCCAACGGATGATTAATGAGATGAAGGTTTCTTGGGTAATGGGAAGGATAGTGAGAAGGAAGCGGTCGTGGCCTATATTGTGGGAACCATCCCGGCATTTGCCTATACAATAAAGGGGAACCACGAAAAACCTCAGTAAAGATGGACGGCGGCGGGGATCGAACTGGGTCCGAAATTTCCCTCGCCTACAGGATCACATGAAGCGATATGTGCCGGTATTTTCTCTCGGTGGTAAGATCCGAACGACCCTATCTTGTGGTGCACGTACAAAATAAAAATGAAAATGTCAGATGTAGTCGGTTTGTTGATCCAAACAGGACCGTATCAAGGCACATAGGCCCATGAGGGCCGGGCCTAGGGCGCCAAATATTCAAGGTGCGGTAAATTTTCAATAGTCCACTGAAAGTTTAAAAAAAAAAAAATATTATATAAAGTTGTATTTATTTTAAAACAAGTGTATTTAAAATTATGATTTTTTTAAATATATTTTACATTCGTATTGGGAAATGTCAACTCATGAACGAAGAGAGTATAAAAATAGCGCTCAAAACCTATTAAAAAAAAAGTATTTGATGTTGAATTATTTTGGTAATGTGTTTTGTTTTGATGTTGGGGGGGGGGGGGGGAGGGGAAGTAATTTTCGGGCCTGGTAGAGCAAAATGTCTTGACACACGGCCTTGGATTCAATCATATAGTGATAATTTCTCTAATTATGACAATCAATAGTCGTAATCTTTATTGGCTTCCTTTTTTCGTGATACACTTTATCAGGAGCTTCTGATCAGATAATAATTATAAATAACTCGGATAGAGTGAAACACATTCTAGTTCTAGACGATTGATTTAGATTAGATTCTAGTTGTTTTGCACACACATTAGAGGTTATTTATTATTCTAATCCTAGATACACGGCAGAGGATTATAGGCCTATATCAGTGGAGTATAGCCATTATCAGTAGATCGCCTGAAGAGCGTATACCGGAATAAAGTCGACTCGGTTGTGTGACATGAGTTTGGGTGTCCCACCTTACCTGAACCCTAACCACATTCCATTGAAAATTACTCCGAAGCCCATGTCACACGACCGAGTCGACTTTATTCCAGTATACGCTCTTCAGCGTCCCCATCAGGACCCCTATTCCTGAGATAAATGAGATGTGAGAAAAATAAAACTGAGTGAGAAAACGAGTATCTCACATAAAATATGAGATGACATATGTCATTATTATATGAGATAGTTTCCTGAGATAAATGAGATGTGAGAAAAATAAAAATGAGTGAGAAAACGAGTATCTCACATAAAATATGAGATGAAATATGTCATTATTATTTGAGATAGTTTTCTCACAGATTTTTCTCACATCTCATTTATCTCAGGAATAGGGGTCCAGTACCGGTACGGTATAAATCAACAAGTAGGGAAGGCCTTATAATTTTTCAACAATTTATTTTTGTATATGTCTTTGTAGTGAAAATTCTCATCACCTTATCAACAGATGGTCATCAGTTTAAGAACACTCTGTATCACAAATTAGTCATCACATTTTCTCTAATTTTAGAATCTCATTTACTTTTCAACTAGTAAACAATAAAAAACATGACCGCTGCATGAGAATTCAATCCCAAGGAGTTGTATTCATGTTTTGACATAGATGTGAGTACATTTTTGTTTACCCGCAAAGTGACAAAAAGTCAACTTGTTTTATACATAAGAATAAGATGGATTAAAAACAAATATTTAGTCTGAATAATCAATGTGAATGAAATCTGTTTGACATAAAAACTAACCAAAATAAATCGAAAGATGATACAAAAAAAGTTGGATTTTTTAAATAATAAAATATAGCCCGAAAAAGTAGGCTACAAATGCAAATAAACATACTGTTCTCTTATAGCGTTGAAAAATGCAGAGAAAATGAATGCATAAGCTCCATTCAATGGAATAATCCCTTCAATAGACTAAATAATGATAATAATAATAATAATTAAGACGAACCGAGCACCAGGAGGCCAAAAACTTCCCGCGAGTGAGAAACTAACCGATAAAACCAAAGATACACACATAACCCAACACGATAACACATAAAACAATAAACACATTCTACTGAGGGGTCCTCGAGTTCATTGCGCTACGCCACTGACGCACAGTATCAGCCAAGATATTAATTAGTCAACAATGACAAGGCCACCGTTCAGTTACCGGTACTCCAGACAGAGAACGGTTATGGCGAATTAATCGTAAAAATGAAAGTAAGAAAAGTACAGTGATGTGGGCCAAACAATACGAACGTCTGTCGTTTATGTAACACGACTATAACGGAGAGTTAAAACTGTACGGTCATTCGGCTCGAAATAAAAAAATACGTTATTATATTTTTGAAAGTACAAAACTAACTCAACTAGACAAGTGTGTATATATATTATATACAGATGTTAGATTGTTTTTATGCGGCATGTACAATGTGGTCTATGTTGTTCCCCATGCCTATTAGACTGAAACATCCAAGACGAGCTAGTATGGTGATCAACCCATCTATGTACAGTATATATGCATTTTAATTTATTATAATTATTGCGGTTTACTGGGCGTATATAGCGCTCAATACGCACTCTGGTGTTTAATTAGAAAGCTTAGGTTGATACTGAAAGTTGGTTTTTGGTGGTTGGGTGATGGTCACGATGGTAACTGAGCTGTTGAAAGCCCAAGTGCACATTCTGGTAGTTAATTAAAAAGCTTAATTTAGTTGATATTGAAAGTTTTCCGATGGTGATCATGGTCACCGAGCAATTGGAAGCTCTAAGTGCACATTGTGGTAGCTAATTAAAATACTCGGTTTAGTCGATATTGAAAGTTGCATAGTGGTTGTTTTCCGTGGTCTATGGTCACAATCCCTAGACAATGGATAACAAGTATAGAAAAGGTGGAAAAAGTGGATAGAGAAGTAGGTAAAAATATGAATTCATTCTATCGACATAACCGAATCGACATAACTTGACAAAACTAACCTAAAAATGTTCACCGAAAATTCGTATATATATTTTTTGTTCACCTAAAATTCACGCAATTCAAGATCAGATTCGAGTGTCGAGTCACACTTTTGGTAACGAAATTACTGAACCAGGACCCCTATTCCTGAGATAAATGAGATGTGAGAAAAATTAGTGAGAAAACTATGTCATATAATAATGACATATTTCATCTCATATTTCATGTGAGATACTCTTTTTCTCACTCATTTTTATTTTCTCACATCTCATTTATCTCAGGAATAGGGGTCCAGTTGTATGTTTAGTTTGTTTACCTTCCTGACCGACACCCTGAGGATGCAGGGATCGAGGATGCCGGTAGAGGCGCTCGCGCTCATCTTGCACACGAACTCGAACTTGGCGCCCCAGCGCACATTGTGGTCCTGCACTTCCTCTCTGGAACACGAAACGAAACACAAGACATGAAACTTACTGCTTGAAACTTGCTGGCGACGCTAAGCTGCGAGGAGAGAGGGGATCAGAGCATAGGTCAAGTGCCGTACAACACTCGCGCGGGCAAGTTTACATTTGGTGGTGTAAGATTGCCCTTGTGGTGCTCAGTCCGAACTAAACCATCCAGATAGCCTTCATTAGGGAACAACGACCTTGTTACTAGTTCTCATGTAAATAAATAAATAATAACAATCAAAAATATTAAAATGATTTTTTTTTCAAATTAATAAATCAACATGCCTGGGTATAGGCTTATAAGTTAATTTTTGTGGACTCGCACACAACAAGTTGACTTGTCCGCGGCAAACCAAGTTGTAAGTTGTCTGGTATCATTATTATTATAATGATGATAATAACAATAATGAGAAAATGTGATATTCATATCTATTGTTTCAATAAAGAGAAAAGAAAACTTGATACGACAATGATTGTTTTCGCGAGAAATTATAGCGTAAATAAGATATAATAAAATAATCTTTTTTTCATCATGAAGCACAATTTATAGTAATCTTGACAACCCCTAATAATAAATACAATTATAATAACGCGTTGAATATTAAATATTGGCCCAAGTCGAAATGTACTACTTACTACACTGATTTACTCCACACTTATTTTTTCCGATCAAAACATTTCACAGAATTTCCACGGATAACATTTTAAACAACAATTCATTATAACTGTAATATTGAATAATGAATGAAGGTGATCTAACAAAAATGAAGATAATCCCACACGAAGAATAAATTAAATGCTATGACAGAAAAAAATAACTCAATGTCCGACTGCCAAACGAAATAATATATTTGAAAAGCCGTGTTGTTGTAGGCCTAGATGCCAAGATAAAGCAGACGTAATACAACCAAATACAATGACAGAAATGTGGAAATGACAGTAATACATGCGAAGTTTACACCATTTGAAAAAAAATATCTACCATTAAATTATAATGACCATTATGCATTACAAACTATTAAAATAAAAAACTATTGTTAGGTAATCCGGTAATGGTTTTTAAATTACACAACATTTCTTCTGACTGGAATTAATCCTTAAAAAATGAATTACAATTCACTGTAAGTATTTATATGTACACTCGCGGACACATACATTTATTTCAGCACTTAAAATTAAAATACAATGTATACACATATTTTACTGCTCATGTTTTAATAAACTGAAATGGAGTTCGTATGTACAGTATCTTCTACTTTTAGTGCAAAATACCAGTAAATTTTCTTCAGTATGCATTTCAAAGTAGCTTGGTCGACCACTTTATGTGACCGCAAGTGTACATCGTATAAATTACAACATACGAATAATTATGATGAACACGAATGGGAACAGAACAGTGTTGTATGTAATTTACAAACATCAAAGTGACGTACTAAAAGAGCTTCAGTTAGTCAATCACGTGAGTTGGTGGACCCGACCGACCGTCTTTCTATCCATTACATATAACAGTCGGCAGTTCCGAACCTTCTACAACTACAGATACCCTTTGGTGACATACTGTGCAATGACACAAACAGATGTATAATTCCTAGCAGCTTGGAATATGAATAATTAACAGGTGTATTTATGACCCTAATTAATATGATTGGACTATATTTTATTCTCTTGGACTGTGTGAAATTAATTCAAAGCTAAATAATGCTCTTGAAAGTTGTGTGATTGTGTCTATACGTATGGAACAATTACCTGCTGAATAATTGTAAACAATATTCGCTAATAACATACAATTTCACTACATTTTCAACGATTAAATTCTTTTGAACGACGAAATTACGATTTGTTATCTTGAATATCACCCTGAAAAAACATACCATAGAATGACGAATATTCCTTTATTCTATGATAATACTCTAAAAATACAGCTGCTAGGCCCTATAAGTATATAACGATGATATTTGTGTTTGTTATATTGGTATAGACGACCTTTTCCGACGATGATTATTGTTGGATAATCATTTCGTACAGGATTTTATAAATATTATACCAACGTTAATTGCAAGACATTTGAAGTATAATAAATATAGAATATATATCGCTTGTTATTCTCTCGTAAGATATTGAACAATAAAACTGTATAAAACGCCGCCCTCGTTAGCTCAGTCAGCTAAGGCACCGCTTCAGAAATTGAAGTCACCTCTGGGCGTGGGTTCGAGTCCCGCATTAGGATTTTTTTTTATAACGTCGAAACTTGATACAAAACCATTGTTCCCCTATCAAGTCTGAGGATTGAAGTAGGATCGTTTGGACGAGGCACCACAAGGTGTTGTAAACACGTTTTTGGAATCGTCCAAATAGTTTCCAAATCATTCGTACCCCCGTATAACGTAGCTGTTGGTGGCGTCGTTAAGCAAACAATAATCATGAATCGATATAAAATCGAACCGAGTCGATTGCACAGCGTGATGATTATTAATGTACTGTGGAGGTGAGTTGCCGTGACAGTTACAGGTGGCATGTTGTTCAGGCTTTCCTAGCAACACAATCATTAGCATGCGGTCACTACACACAATTATTTGTCAAAGGTGACTGATGCGAGATCAATACTTCGGTGTACACCGACAATAAACAAGGCATTCATTATTTTAATTCACATTTGGGAAACATATCGAGTATTACTGTTATATGCAATTAATCTTTCCAGCTATATATTATGAAATGTAACTAATTTTTTTTTTTTGACAAATATTGACTGCCACTTATTTGTTAATTTTGTATCAGGCAAATTTCAAGTTATATTTATGATAATTTATATCTGTGTAATCACCCTGACGGGAACTTTTTGCCCTATAGAGACTGGGGATGCCTTAAACCAAACAAATAAATGAATAAATAAGTCGATTCTTTATTCATTTATTTTCAATCAATTCAAGTTTAAGTTGGTAAGGTCGGTGCTAAGGTATATATTTGATTCCTTAACTGGCTGTAACCTTATAATGTTAACCTACATATACACGCTTTTCTTACGAATAGCAATGGCAAAATAAGAATTGCACATATATATAAATAGAGGTCATACAACATTCATGACTATAGAATGCAGCCAATACGTCCTTCACAAGGCTATACATTCATAACAGACTTTGCCAATCAATGAGCAACTATCACTCATTGTTCGATCCAATCGGGGATCGAACCTAGACCTTAATCAGTGTTTCCCATCCAGGGAGTAGGGAGTAAACTGATGTGCACCAAAGCACTTCAGTCTCACAGATGTGTGTGAGGCTGATTATACACTGATTGATTGACCTACCTGGGTACAGGACTGTTAATGATGGTGGAGTTTTGAGAATAATCAACTTTTTGATAGAACCATAGTTGATGGATAATTTACACTCTTTGAAGCATGTTAAGTCTAGTCTGTATGAATATACATATATATATGAATGTACATATAATATATAATATAAAGACCTACATACAGTCATATAGACAAAAAAGTACACTTGCGGCCACGTCAAATGATCGATCAAGCCACACTAAAATGCATCGCAAAGACAAATAATCTATAAAAAGATTCAGCGATAAAATGTAACAGTAAATAGGCGTGCATTTCATTTGGATTTCGTAAAAAAAAAACATTTTACGTGTCCGTAAATAAAAGTACATTTCATCTACATTAAAATTTCGTGAAAACACATTCTACGAATCCGTACACCGACGCAGATTTCATCTAAATATATATTTTTTTTTTGTAAAAACCACTCCCGAGACGTAGATGTCATCAAAACTAAAATGTAAATTTCGTCAACAACATTTTCCATGTCCGCATGTGTACGTCGTTGCCATGGTAACTGAAGACACGGATGCAGAAATTGCGCCGAGAGCTCCATTACCAGCTGAATGGTAAGAGATGGCGAGCAAACTACACTCTCAACACTCGACAAGATAACGTTGGTTCTTGCGCGGCCTTCCAGAGGTCAACCAGCATTCCTTGACGAAATCAACCAAACAAGTTTTTTAATGACAAAAAAAAGACATCTGCTATTCGGAGCGTTGTGTTTTTACAATTAACATAATACGAAGGATATGCAGGCAAATTACTTGAACAGAGTTAGTTTACACTGTTAATAAAAATAAAGGAGACCTAATTGTTTTAGGCCCGGTATTACATGATTACAAGATTTAGAACGGTCCGACTAACTCATCCTTAGCCTTAATTGGGAAACAGTGACTGTACATGAAGATGTAGATATTATTATAAAATACCAAATGTAAACGGATATCTAAAAAAAAGTATTACTACGGATATTTCATAAGCAACAACACGCAATAATTATGCGCAGTTCAATTTTAAATGTTGATTTATTCGTAAAAATCGATGTATTTTACATTTTGTTATTATAAAATGCAGAGTCCAGTTAGCCTTATTCTGAGTGTCAGTAAAGGCGATCATGATAATAACAACACTTAACTACCAGTTAGACATATATTCCCACCCATGTTCCCATGTATTCATATGTGATCGGCGCAATATAATCAATCGTTATACGACTAGATGGTTTCGTTTACTCTCAGTACCTCTATGATGGTAATTAATGTCCGGATATATCACCCAGACGAATTATACTTATAATGTGTTGCGGACATTTGGAAACTAATATACTTTTATCTCCGACAAAAAAAGTGTGGTCACATGCAAACATCGCAGTACTGGTGTCAAAGTTCATTATTTTTAATTCAAACTAATTATTTATATATGACGAGACCACCTCGAAGTTGAACGGTCTTACCAATTCATCCTTAGCCTTAATTGGGAAACAGTGACTATACATGAAGATGTAGATATTATTAAAAAATACCAAATGTAGACGGATATCTAAAAAAAAAGTATTACTATGGATATTTCATCAGCAACAACAAGCAAAACGATTACGTGCAGTATAATTTCAAATGTTAATTTATTCGTAAAAATCGATGTATTTTGCATTTGTTATCATAAAATATGACTCGACAACATTTTCGCCAAATATTGTCTGCATCATAATGATGAATGCGTTCATTTTGTATATTGGACGGTTGAAGTATTCCGATCATTTACATCTGTGAAATCACCCTGGTGGGAACTTTTTGCCCTATGGAGACTGTGGGGACGCCTTGCAAGTATAATTCATGCAAGAAAGCACTTTCATTTTAAATGTTGATTTACTCTCTAGAATCGGTGTATAACGTTCGCTGAGCACCAATGAAAAACGGCTATTAAAACAAATTATATTTCTACGAAAAGTGTACCTAGTAAAAAACAGTGGCAAGAATACTATAAATAAACAATCTCCCAAACTTTTCCTACGAGATTATTTTCTTTCATCTACTCATCCGAAAACTGAATGAATTTCGTAGGTCTGTTTTATAAATAATCTCCGTTGTTCTGCGCATGCCCATCATCTCGTCGCTCTTCTTCGGGGAACCGGCAGCAACTCTTGGGGGAGGGGGAGGGGGGGAGGGGGCTAGTCTTGACGTGACGTCACAGGGATTTGGTCAGGAAAACGCTATTGTTACCGTAAATGGAATATCTGTCATATTTTGTTCTCATAAACAATGGCCTCTCTGAAACAACCCGTGGCGCATTGGTACGCCGTGTGCCTTCGTTGCGAGGGTGCGAAAATTAATTAATTCGAAAATATTGTACGAAGGATTTAGGCCACGAGTTATGGGGACAGGATGATTTTTTTAGCGACCGATATTAGAATGGTTTTCTATGGCTGTTCATCCACATAAAAAATTGAAAAATAAGAAAAACTTTTTCTGACAAATAACTTCGTTCTCTGATATAGATTTATTTCAAATCCCAAAAATTGTATGGCCTATAACAATTTCTTGAGACATATGACAATTTTAATTATTCGAGGACCTGCCCCCAATAGTACGAACATTATAACTATGGCAAGTTTCAAGTGTTTATAAAATTATCTTTGTGAAATTCCTTCTCACAACGATTGTTTCTCATTATTCAGTCAGTACACAGAAAAAACGGGACCAAATATATTGATTTTATATTTTTTCAGTTTATTATCGATTTACTCTTGAGTTGCTGCATCACTAATTCAGTATACAGTTATTTGTCAGACGAAATTTTTCTAATTTTTTTTATATAAAACAAACAACCTTGCCTCTCAATTGTTTCGACCGGGATCACTCGGCTTTTTGTGACGTCACCTTAACCTGACACACGGTCGAAACAGTGCTACCAGCAACTCGGGAGCCAATGAATGGCGAGACTTATTACTGTGAAACGCTATTTAAAGGGTGAAGAACCACACGTATTCGCGAGCTTTCATCAAATAAAAGAACAGAATCATAAAAAAAAACTCCAATTCAAATACCGTGCCGCTTGAATGCAATAAAATGACGGGAATTCGTATCGTTTCTCTTGTTAAAAACGTACGAAATTATCATCCATACAATTTTATTTCCGCATTAAAATTCTTACATTATTGGAAAAATGTCTTTATTACACGGAAGTATTTTAGACAGTAATTACGACATAGCGATTCTTTTGTGAGCATAAAAAACCAATTCAGAACTATTACATTAAAAGGGTATCGAATCGCAGCCCGTTTACATTTAATAGAGAAAGGAGGCTGGCATTAAAAGTTTTTCATCTTGAAATCGATCATGTACATTACACTTGGGGATAATTATATCACATGTTTTTATGTATGAGGAGTATATCAAGCAGCGAAGGCATTTCACAAGAAATGGAAATAAAGTCGACAGACTGAAATATTGTCAAAAGTTTTCTAGGACGCATCTTGCGAACGCGTCTCAGTCGAGTCGAGTTGTTCTTTTTATTCGTAACTCGAACATAACTCACAATTCACGAGAAGAAAAGAAAGAGTATTTCAAATACGAGTACAGTTGGAAGCTGGGGAATAAAAAAAATCCCACAAGCGCAAATATAAAACAGTTTTAAAGATATTTACGTATAAATATAGATAAAAGTGAAAATATTATAGTTTTAAGAATGTTTTCCTCATCGGCATTGAAATCTTGATAGCTTACAATCATTGTTACCCAGTTCTAGCCTAACTTGACCCATCCCAATGTAACTATCAGTTACAATATTACCAGACGCAACCTAGACTATAACAGGTTCGGTTATGTTCGGTTAGGTTCGGTTATTGGCCAAGTGGCACCTATTTGTAGTCTATTGATTCAAGACTTGGAGGCTACAACTGTTCAGATTGAAATGAATCAAGACTTCTTTAAATTGAAGCCAACATGGTTATTGGAAGTAACCATGTCCCGAAAATTGTATTTATTTCAGCACCGGTATTACTTTGGTAGTCATTCATACTGACTTGGAACAATTACAAATTTACAGATAACAATTAAAGCACATTCTTTACAACAATCGTCATTCATTGTTGCCAACAATGATCACTTTTCAACTCGTTATTGGCACTCGGCAGCAACGAAAATAATAATTGGGAGGACTGGAATAAATGACCAGTACTGGTTATTGCTTGCTAAACGACCCCACTAAAGTCTAGGTTATTAGGGGGTACGAATGAGAGGGTGATAATGAATGAAACTATCAACTATCAAGTGTTGACAAAATTGAAAGGTGACTTCAGTTGACTGAGTGGCGTAGAGTGGAACTGTTTTGTCTATAATCAAAACTGAAAGAGAACTCATGGTGACTTCGGTATAAATCGGGATGCCAAAATCTCGAGAAATTCGACATTTGTGATAATTGCATGGCCTACACCTACAAGGCCAACACAGAATATATTGTATATATAGCCTATACGTGAAAACGTAATGGCAATTTCAATGTGAAAGAGCGTATTTTCATTTTTCCTCAAATGTTTGTCTTTCAAATGATATTCAACTCTAGTTTTATTGGTCTACCTTGGAGCGAATAGCACATACATCAGTATACGGTCCCACTCGTATTATTGCGTACACACGCGATTACGTCCGCGCTGGCTCCCACCCACATCTTACCAAACATAACCTACAAAACACACACCCAGCCTCACGGGCGCTAATCTAGATCACAAGACGACGTGACGTAACAAACACGCTGTCACTTTCTTCTTCCTCGAGCATGCCCGCGCGATGACGGCGCGAACCACCCGCGCGACACTTGCGTGGGATGGGAGGGACGGTCCACCGGAACCTCCATCTCTCGTGGATACTCACTCATCCACAAGAGATGAAACCGAAACATGTAGCTCAGTGCTAACGCGCTTGTTTCAAGTGAGACGGGAGGTGAGGGTAAATCGTATCTCGGTTCCTTCCCCGCCACCGTCCATCTATACACAGAGGAGTTTTTCGTGGTTCCCCTTTTTATTCATTCACTTTTATCGGGTTTGACGACGCACTGTAACGATAACTAAGATCAATGAGACGGTGGAATGATGGAATGATGGTATGAAGGTTTCTTAGGTAATGGGAAGGATGGTGGAAAGGAAGCAGTCAAAGCCTATTGTACGAACCATCCCGGAATCAGTCCAAACTAGAGAGAAAAACCACGAAAAATCCTCTCAAAATGGAAGGTGGAAGGAATCGAACCACGTCCAATATGCCTCTCACCTCCCATATCACATGAAGCGAGCGCGTTACCAACTTGAGTTTCTTCTTTCGAGACTGCAAGTATATAAATAGCGATAACGGCTAGACCTCCCGACGGGTGAACGGCCCGGCCCATTCATGTACATCCACTTCCTTAGCACACCGTGCGAGCACGTACTCTCTCACCCGGCCGACGAGTACACGCCGACGAGAGGGTTGTCCTTATTTGGTCATATCCTCGGCTGGGGTAGAACAATGCACTTTAGATTGGTTTGATCAAGTCGATGATTGAGGTATCCTGGGTACATGAATACACCCGTGTGCAACTGCTGCATCGAAATCCCACATCAACTCGTGATGCATTGTGATTAATATTGTGTAATACGCGATAATTAATAATTTCACAATTATTATGGTAATTTAAAATAGTGTGGGTATACTGCTACTGTATTATAATTGGCAGACTCGATTCATCGGACTAGCAGTCTATGTCACCACATGCGGACATTGTTGTTGTTTTTGTTGTTGTTGTTCGTGCGCGCAGCATATAAACTAACCTTATTAACCTAGGGTGGATTGCACAAGACGAAGTTTAAACCCCTGCCTACCTTAGACGCCGTCCATGTACAAAATTGCATTGCCTTTGCAACGTAATTTTTTACTTAGACGGCGTCCAATTTAGGCCGGGGTTTAATCTTCGTCTTTGCAATCCACCCCTAGAATCTAACTGAATTAGTCAACGTTTCTGACTGGTTCACGTGACTTGCCGGACCGGAAAAACCGTGCAACCGTGTTACTATGAATCTAGCTTTACATTTTTACATTGTACAAATATCAGTTTTATCAAAAATGGATTATGTTTTCATCGAAACTTGAGTCTAATAGACCCTATAGTATTTATCATAACAGTTTGGTTGGTGATTACATTTCAAGACAATCTTAATAATTACAGTGACTGAGTGTTGTAAGCTAATATCTTGAGGGTCCTAAATTATATAATCAACTTGATACTATAGTTGCTGTTGATGTTCATTCCTTCCCTATATTCAGTTCCTTTATCTCTATTTTGAAATAGATGGCAGTGGCTCCTTGAATACAGTTCCTGGCAACTTATTCCACTCTACTACGCCTCTCTCGACCATTGAATGAGTCGTAGTCGTTTTCTTTAATTCTCTCTTTGTGGTCCATTCTCCCTACATACGTAGGTCTAACTTAGGACAATCTTCCATGATCTCTCTCTCTCTCCCTCTCTCCAAGCTGGCCTATACCTCTATACGCCTTGTCAACATAACTGTCCTACGTCTATCACCTAGTGATTCCCATTCAAGCGATACGAACTAATTTGATTAAAGAAGTGGTGGCGGTGTAGGCCTATTACCCCCCCCCCCCCCCCCCCCGACCACACATTGGATTAATATGACAAGTAACGACTCGGTACTACTCTGTACTCCAAGGGGGGTGTTATATAATCACTAACATCCGAGCGACGAATACAATTTAATTGATTCAACTAGCGCGTTTTGACAGTCCGTTAAACACATCCAAGTGGAACTCACGAATTAGTCTAATTTAGCAGCTAGCAACATTAATTTGTGGCTCTATTTGGCATCTAGCGTCCAAGTTGAATGCGATTAGCTGCACTACCGTTGTCGTGACCTTGAAATTTATACACTCGGAGATTAAGAATTAGATTAGGAATTAAACGGTTTGGTTATGCGTGTGAACAATCGCGATTGCCACATTTCTTTGGACCAAGCTTGATTGATTGTATTCCGGTTTCAAGAAGGCCGGGAGCTGGGCGATTTTGCGAAATATCGGTATTATCAGAGTCGATAAAGTAGCAACAGAAGGTAGCACTGCTTTATCGACTCTGGTATTATTCTAACACTACAGAAACACAGATATATTCAAAGAACATCACACCCCTGAGACTAGATTTCAATGGATGATGACAATCACCAAAAACTGATATTTCGCTTTATGCATGAACTATCAAGTTGGCAGTTTAAATGTGTTATCACCATGGTTACCCATGCTATTTGTTTTCACTAACTTTCAGATTAAGGCTAACTGGACTTGGTAACACCGCGCTTCAATCGACTCCCATGGGGGCTTAATGGTGTATGGGCATTACAAAAGCTTGGCGTGTACACCAGGCGTGATATTGTGCGATTTACTACGCCGACACACGATATTTCTATTTCATTTTCCGTAAGTTCCAGTTGGCTCATTTTTAATACCCTGCCATCAGCCTGTTCGACGCCCAAGGTAGGAAACGTAACGCGAATGAACGAAGCAATCACAGAAATGAGAGAAAAACTCGCGCAATCTGACAGAAAAACAAAGATGGATGAAGCCATAAAAACAACGAAATCACCGCCGAAAACAAAAGTGACGTCATGCAGGCAATGACGTAACTATGCGGGGCCAGGGGAGGCCTGTGACTAGGGGGGGCCGAAAATTAAAACTTTCAATTCAGAAAATGTGCATTTTGATTGATATTTAACTGACTGAATTACGAACGTGGGGATAGCTCTGACTAGCAGTTTAAAGTTATCACCATGGCTACCTATATACTATTTGTTTTTGCCAACTCTCAGATAAAGGCTAACTAGACTTAAAAATACACCATTTAACTTATAGGGCCTACAATTACAATTCGATCGATCTTGTGATGACCCGATCGAACGATCCTACCTACCACCCATATAGCCACAATTGGGTAACAATGATTTTGTATCAAGTTTCGATGTTAATGTATGAAAAAATATTACAATGATAAGTAATTTAATTATATATAAACATAAATAAACATTTTCCTACATATTTTTATTCCGTTCGCATTAATCACGGAAGAAGAATCAACGCTCAACTCGTGCATGAGGTAAGAATAAGAAGGACATTTTTAAATATCGCGGGGGGAGGAGAGGGGGGTGATGACAATTACACCACTGCACGAAGGACGAACTGCTCGAGGACTGCCTGACGAAGGTGCGGTATGTAATGATATAAAAATAGTGTCGACAGAATTGTTGTTTAACGAAATAACGGACGATCTTGTTGATTGAATATTTGCCTGGAAACCGGTCAACATTTGGACGATTGTTCATACATCGCGTCCTTGCTGCTTGCTACGTGCTAAGAAGGTCGTCTACCAACTAAATAATTGTAAAAAGTGCGAGTATAATAATTACGTTATCTCTTTGCACGTACCTCTTAAAGGACATCACAACCCTGAAACTGGACTTGAATTAATAATTACGACATTTATTTCCCTAATTTGAGAGAGAAATAGAAATCATCATCTCAATTTCAGAAATAATAATTTATTTTTCAATTCTTCCAGATATTCTGAGTGAGGACGTATATAGGCACTTACCGATTCTTTACAGATACAAACAGAATCGAGTGATATTCCTGTCACTACTCAGAAGAAGTGGTGGGCCCTGGAGGATATATAAATTATAACTGCTGATATTGAGACGATGATTTCTAGTTTTCTTTAAAATTGGGGAAGTAAATATCGTCATTATTCGTTAAACTCTAGTTTCAGTGTTTTGTTGTCCTCTGAGAATTCGAAGCTATTTCAAAGATTCAGTAGCGTTTCTCATCGTAAATCTCGTCGTGAAAAACGTAACACCCTCCACAGATATACAAATATAACGATATGTTATAACTTATAGTAGATTGTCTTCTTTTTTTATTGTGGATACAAGTATAATTATCTGCTACCGTAACAGAGATAGGCCTAAATATAATGACATACACTCTCTCTCTCTTTTTCTAACACACAAACACACAAACACGTACCTTCACAGCTAAATTTAATTACACTAACTCACATTGAATAAATAATGCTTATGCTCGAGCGACTTGAAAAATTGAACGAATATCATTTTTATTTAAATTTTCTTGTGTTTGACCTAACTGCTGGTCGATATTTCTTCCTCCTGAGAAATTTACATAAATCGATTTGAATTTCGAATACGGGCCAAGTTTGTTTGGAGTGCGAATGTTATAGCTACGGAATTACCCACTTGGGATTAGCCGAATCGGTCAAGTTTTCCGTCGCCATGGTTAGTTGGTTACCAATACTAGCTCCATAGCATGATCTTTGTTTCAACAGATTATCAACCAAATGATGATCATATTACCGGTACTCTTTTTCTGTAAACATGATTTAATTACTATATTATACGCTTGTAACCACAGAAGAAGGTCATACAAACTGGATGATTGGTAACACTTCAGTAGTTGTGCAGAAACTCGTTGCAGCTTGAAACATATTGATTCTGAAATATGCAGTTGTGTTTTCTATCGTGAATCTTGTAATGAAAAATCGTTGTCCCAAATACCACAGAGAAAACTACGAGATGCCTGCGATTGCGGTGCCCGAAAAGTACCTTTACACGAAAACTATAACCATACCAAAACACTGATCTACCTATCAGAATTCATCATCTATTGAATTAATAACTTCTACGTATTTCTACTCAAACCATTGCTCAAACTGCCCAACCAGAAATATATTGATAATTTAATAAAATTATTTTACTTATTTCACATCTGGCCCCCCAGAAAGATTGCCCTATCAAACCTAACCTAACATCAACTTTGTAGTTTATAGATTCAGAACGGCAGGGAAGTACACGTAGGGCAGTTAAAAAATGAAATTGAAAAATATTTCAAATAAATATATATTTATTATTTTGCGGGTAGGCCAGTCGACTGGTAGGGCAGTTGACTGGTAGGGCAGTTGACTGGTAGGGGAAACGCATCACTGGCAAAAATAAAACGATGATGCTTGTCTGGTATGTTTGTAATAGTAAACGACCTTCTTCGTTCGTCGATTCACGTATAGTACATAACATATTATACAAAAATATAAGAAAAAGTGATTGTCAACCACGAGTACCATTATCTTATCAATCCCCTCTTCCCGGGCAAAGTTACCGTGATAATATTATCAAACAGTCCCATTGTTACACGTTTTCCTTGTGACAGAAGAGATAGATATACAACACCCAGCGTGGTTTGTATAAACTGATAACACAAACAGACTACCATGGCCAATGGTTTATAGCAATAACAATCGCAATAAAATCACGTGTGCATTGTTGCAATATTGATGCAGTGTGAATATCAAGGTCATCGCCGGAGAATCCCGCTGTTGCAATAACGATGCAGTTTTCGATCGGCAAGGTCGCTTGAAGTGTTCTTCACTCTCTCAAGTGTGATTTTAATTGTTGTCAGTTTGCAGGATTCTCGACGTGAACGTCTACACTCGCCGTCACATCAAGTCCCATCGAGCCACATTGGAATGCATCTTCAGAGTACATTTCAACGAATAACAACGCTATTTATTTTTATTTTTATATATATTGGGCTTAACGACGCACTGTTATTATAGCGCAGATCTAATGACGTCGGATGGATGATTAATGGGATGATGAGATGAAGATTCTTGGGTAATGGGAAGAATAGTGGGAAGGAAGCGGTCATGGCCGACTTATTGTGGGTACCATCCCGGCATTAGCCTAGACTAGAGGGAAACCATGAGAAACCCTTGTAAAGATGGTCGGCGGCGGGGAAATTGCCCTCGCCTCCCGCATCACATGAAGCGAGAGCGTTACTCTCTAACGAGAGACATTGGATTACTTCAAACATTTAAAAGCCCTACTGTCTACCTGTTGATATTTATATAGCGCAACCTGTTGCAATTGCAGTTTCCAAAACCTTTTGATCCTAATATTCAATAAAATGTATACTTATAATGCGATTTATTCGTTTTTTCTCATCCGATTGACATAAATTAGTATGGAGTGGCGTATAGATTTTATCAACATTTCGGCAACCATACATTTTATGTGTCCGCCAGTGTACCTCTACCCAGTGTTTTATTCACGTATCTAAACGTGATAGATTGAAGATGAGAGAAGAAGTATAATGATGTAGGTTATACGCCGAGGTCGTATACCCTAAGCGATTCAACATAGCAACTTTCAAAAACAATTAGCAGATTGCCTCTTGGCCTCCTAGCGGCCCTCGACGCAACTGACCTACAACCTGCAACTAGTTCCAAATTCGAATACGATAAGAAAAAATCTCATAAACTATCAGAAAGATGATTGTTTGTTTATATTATTGTTTCGTTTGGGACGTATGAGTGGGTGATAGATGAATATTTTGACAAAAACCTATGCCAATTATTGCAAAACTAATTATTTCATGGTTTATACGGGACTCGAATTCGCGCGGCCACGCCCCACTTGACTATGATTATATTTACCGAAACAGATTAATTTTCAAATCACCATAATATCTAATTATATCCTAGATTCACAAAGGTCTCGAACGTTTGACCCTTGGTCTACGGTTTGACCACAGAAAAAAGTAATTATTTTTATATTCTATGGTTCAACTCAGTTATGGTTTCACGTTTCGACGCATTTCCACCGATTATTTGAATGAATAATAATGAAAATTTGAGTCAAAGAACCACCAAAACCACTTATACGAACTTACCTCAAAACGGGCTCTAAATTCACTCGAAACCAAACCGAGAACGCTATGCGCGAGTTGAAACATTCAGTGTATCCGGACTATAAAATAAACTGCGACTTTTCGAACGTCTCGATATTTTTTTATTGCGGCCGTAACAACAATGGTTTTAGCACTCGATGGAGGCTAGCCGATGTGTAGATGACCTCCAATTAATTGAACTGTAACTTTGGCTGGGGTCAAGCAAGACCGTGACGACGGCCCACACACAAACATCACGCGGAAGCTGGGACTTCAGAGCCGTATCTAAGATGGCAGCATCCACTCATTGGAGCATCGGTCTATCAACACATGCGGTTGCTGTTGTCGTTGAGCGCAGCCTAAACTAACCTAAATAACCCAATCTAACGTATATCCAAACTACCCTGAAAACCAACTGTTGCTAACTATTGTTTGATTCATTTTTTATAACATTGCAAGATGTTCGTGTGGAGTATTCATTTTTTTTTATAATAACATCGAAACTTGATACAAAATCATTGTTCCCCTATTAAGGCTATGGATGAAAGATTAGATCGTTTGAACGGGTCACCACGCGGGGGCGATCTTACCACATTATAAAACAGTATTCATAAAGTATTTCAGTATTCATATATATACTATTATATTATATTATATTATATGTAATAGGCCCTATTCATGACCTGCCATATATTGGCATTACCCTGATTTTTGTATTTTGAACTGAATCGGAAATCTGGAAGAAAAAATAATGTTATAGTTAGTGTTGTTTAAAGGCACTCAACGGCTTAGTTGCTAACCTAACCTAACCAAACAATATGCTAAACTAGTTTAATCTGAACTAAAACCAATCTGAAACCTACTTCCAGTCCAACGAATGGCCACTTCTATCCAAGATACTAGATAGTAATAAATCTGACTTTTGGGTTTCGCGCGGCTGTCAGTCAAGTGGGCGGTATTAGGAAGGTACCGGCCACCAAGAAAATACCGTTACACCCGTCGACCTGTCACCGGTGTAGCTCGGACGTCTCGCTGACATCATACAGAGGCGAACGTCAGCCTCGACCCGTCAACAGATATAGGACGAAAGCAAGTCAATAATGTGTATGGCACGTAGGAGTATAGATAATAAGGATACTCCTACGCTCTCCAACTGGAGATATGGAAACAATTGATATTACTTCTGAACTTGATATGTAAGTCAGATTATTATCAGGGCTGTGTCAAGAGATATTGTACCCCTAGGCCATGACATTTTTAGCGCCCTCATTTACTTATGAGCAATTAACCGGCAAGTACATAAATTTTAATAAGTACATTTTGAGCATTGTTTTTTAGCTCCCTATTCAGTTGTCACCTCACAATACGAATGTATAAATGTATATAAGTAAACTACTCTTCAAATAAATACAACTTTATACATTGCTACATGCTTTATACATGCTTTATATAATAAAGTATCTTATCATTTCAATGGGCAGTGCAAATATGGCGCCCCTTGGACACATTTGGCGCCCTAGGCTCGGGCCTCGTGGGCCTGGTCCTCAATAAGGCCCTGCTTATTATGTCTATCGAGACACCTGAGCAAATACAAGACGAATACCAACTATAAAACACGACATGTCGAGTGAAACTGTCACCGAAATATTATTTGTTTAGCGACAAATTGTTTAATTTGGTCATTTTTACAAATAATTATAAGAATCTTATGAGATATAGAATTAACAATTTGGAAAGTAACATATCTCATGAACATATATACAAAATGTAATAATTATACGAATGAACTTTATTTTTGAAAACATAATTAATTACATGGATGGATGTGAAGATTTACACAAAGACATTTTCCCCCAATTACCACTAAAGATGAAAAGGTAGGATCGTTCGGATGGAACATCACAACAAGGGAGATCTTACATCCCAATAGAACCAAATTTAAAACTAAAATATTTAAAAAATCCAAACTTGACAGCTATGTTAAACGAAGGTATAGACAATATACAATTTACTGAGTTTTGTTTAGCAGTTAGCTGAGCTGTACAAAACTCGATCGCGATACAAAAGTGACACTTCGCAGTTGAAAACAGGCAATAATAAGTAAACGTCACATCACAACCTATGGTCAAAGTTTATTATCGAGAAGGTTAAGGTTATTGTGGTCGTTATAATACGCACGGGGTTATTTATAATTCACATTAGTACCTGGAACTTCACGTCTTTAATTCGGGGTCAAGTCAGAAGATTTAGCTCCTTTTAGGGTGGCGGCGGGTGACCTTATACCTAGAGCTATCCCGAGGGTCAGACCGGTCAGCTCCCAGGGGTCAGGGCCCAAGGGTCAGGCTCCACACGAATAATTACACTGAATGTGTACAATTTCCATGTTTCGTGCCAATAATTAGTAAATTATTGTTATTCATACGAATTGCCTGATGGCGAGGTTTCTATATATGGTTATAAGTGTAGGGTATATTTACATTTCAAAGGTTAACAAATCAAATATAGACACTTGCATGGTTAAAATTAGTAAAGAATATTGTATAGTTCTTTTAGCCTTGAAAGGATCCATTCCAATTTATAGAAACCATTTATATATAGTGTGAATTAATTGAGTGTGTATCGAAATATTTTATATTATATCCATTTTTTTATTTTTTATTATTCTTTTTAGAAATAAGTATAATCAACTACAATATTATCTTTTCTAGACTTTGGCTCATTTTTTTTAACAACCACTATTTTAATGTGTTATTGATCTCTTTATTAATTTGTTATATTCATTGTTATATTATTCTGTGTCTAATGGGTAACCTTTATGCTGAAGGCAGAGTCTTTATTTTAAAATAATAAATAATGTAGGCCTATACGTTATATTAAAATATAAGCAAATATTGATATTAATTAGAGCTTTGTATGTAGTAAATCATTTATTCCTCTCGATATTTCGTCATCACTTCATAAATCGAATGAAAACGATTTCTATTGAAGGAACAAATAAAGTCAATGAATGACGAATGAATGAAGTAGGCCTAAGCAAATAAATGAATTCAAAAGTAAAAATAACATTTGCTGTTTGATTGTCGGTGTGAAAACAACCTGTATCATCATGATCTGGACATGTAAACTTGTCAGAAAGGTTAGGTTCCCGAATTGAGGCTAAGAATGACAAGGTAGGATCGTTCGGACGGGGCACAACAAGGGCGATCCCAAGGAAATAATTAATCATAAGGTAACTCACTCAACAAACTGTATGTAGGCCTATAAATAAAAAGTAAAGTATTACGTTCATGGATAATTAATCATTTGTGTTCGTTGAAAAGGAAACTCCATCGATGTTTTCTCTCCGTCTTCTCTTTACTAAATTCTGATCCGTCTTCTTTTCATTCCTTATTTCTTCCACTTTTGAGATTTGCCTCAACTACATTCTATAATATGAGGTTATCAAAAACCAAACCAACAGAAATGTCATCAACACTAGCCTCCTAGAAGAAAGTTTGGCCGTAAATAAAATGGCACAATTTGCTCCGGAAGTAGGCCAATTCATAATATTATACATTCGTGAATATGAAACGGCGATTAGTGGATTCGCTTCCCATCCTTCGGTAGCGTCATACCACATACCATGGTCACACCGACAAACTAGAAAACATATCTACCGACAACGTGTATAATTATCTGCAAGAACTTGTCATCGAACATAATCTATCGCAGTCGAGAAATTACGTCAGGAAAGCATAGGACTCATAGGATATAGGATATCATAGAAAGCATAGGATATCGAATTTGGCGATAACATCCGAATTGTAGGCCTGTAAGAGATTTTTTCTATTCACTATTCACTTTTGTACTGACGGAAGATCTACTGGAGTCGGTGATTGATGTATTAGATGATGGGATGATGAGAAGAAAGGTCATTTTATTGGGTGTTTTAGGATAGTGTGGGAAGGAGCAGATCGTCGTCCCAGTATTGACCTGAACGACAGAGGGAAACCACGTAAAACCCCTGTCAGGATAGTCGACCATGGCGGGAATCGAACCCCGGTCTACTGAATGACGGTTCAGTGTGCTAGCCATTCGACCACTCGTCTCAGATTATTATTATCATCATTTTATTTTATTCCATAGGAAATATATATTTAAACGATTTATAATGTGAAATGAATCGAAAATCAATTGATAGTTAAAATATAATCTCTTAAAATTGAAATACAATCAAAATGCTCGATAGAAACACATCTTTATTCTTTTCCACACCTTCAAAATGACATGCATCAAGAACTAGAATTACTAACCTTTGGTCCCAACATTTTCACAGATATACAGCTAAAAAATTATGTTATTTTGGCTATTAGCATGTGAAAATTATAAAATATATAAGCGAAACAGTTTGGATACATATACCATTTTGAATGTAGGCCTTTACTAAAAAGATCTGTTTCTATCTAGTAGGCTAGTAGCCTATATGAGAAATTTGATCTCATATTTGTTCGAAAACTGTCACTTAAAATCCGACATTTCTCAAAATCGACTCCCAAGTGCTTCTTAACACTTTAACAGCCAATGGAAGTCGATTTAACGTAATGTCATATTGCACAAGTGTATTGGTGATAACATTTTACGCTTTTAGCCATCAACATTACAATTTCGTGGAAACACATATTTTTCAAACGTCTACTAAAAGGTAAGTCACAGAACCAGCTGTCTGTGAAAATTATATAACACAATTAACTACAGTTAAAACATGTTTTTAATGCGTCTATACCGGTTTACAATTTTGGTATAGGCCTATCAAACTGTCTAAACTGTCTAAACTGTTTGAAAGCTGATACAAAAAATGAAATATTTCATTAAATCCAAACTGTTTAAAAGCAGATATAAAAAACTGAATATTTCGTTAAATCCCAGGTCTTAAATAATCTCGACTTCAAGACAGATCGGCATGAAGCTACCTTCGGAAATCACCTCTTAAAACTCGTTCGAAGGTCGAAAACCACTAGTCCGAGTCACGACCAGTTGAGTAACGGAATTGACCGAGGCGAATGGTGGCCGAGTGGCTAGCACACTGAACCATCATTCAGGTGACCGGGGGTCGATTCCCGTCATGATCGACCCTCCTGACAGGGATTTTCATGGTTTCCCTCTGTCGTTCAGGTCAATACTGCGATGCAAGTTGCATGGAGGGTTGCGTTGGTTCGCCGGCCTCTGAACACGGCGAACCAACGCAACCCTCAATGCAACGACCGACTTCTTCCCACTATCCAAAAACACCTAGTAAAATAAACTTTACATCATCATCTCATATATCATTCACCGACGCCAATAGACCTCAGTCATCAGAACAGTGCGTTGTTAAACCCAAAATAGGTATAAATTAAAAAAAATATATATAATAAATGGAATAGGTGAAACCGGTAAATAAACAACACTGCCCTTGATAATGATAGGCCTATCGACGAATGAATCGAAAAGTGTTGACTTACTGACTTTTTATCATATAAACCAATAAACCAAAGCATCTGTGTGTGTACAGTCGATATCTCGATGACCTTGAACACGTGGCCTGTCCGTCTGTCTACCTGTTTCACATAGTGACATAGCAGATTAGTGCCGTGTTTGCGGATCTACCTCAACGTAAGCTGAAATACCCGGTAAACTGTGTCTATTTCATAGCGTTGAGTTATGTAACACTTCAACTACTTTCGCTGAAAAGCGGTAGCTCCTATAGACGCTTCAGGAAGGAAGTGGGATGGAATTATGCGATCGATGTAGAAAAACATGCATTCCGCTGTTGTTGTCCCAAAACATTGATGGTCGACCTTTTTAATTTCAACTAGCTATATATATATATACGGACACAAATTTTCCTGTCACGAAAATCTTGATTTTTATGGTTCCTATAGGTAAAGAAAAACTCTATACTTGAATATTCGCGGGAAGTTAAGGTTAGTTTGGTTAGGTTAGGACAATTAGATCAGATGAATTGATGTTAATTTAGTTTTTTCAGGTTATATTGTCTGGCACTCGCGCATGCGTATCAGTGGCACTACTGTAAGAAATTCGTGGCTAGAGGTGTTGCCATTTTAATTTGGGTTTCAACACCACAAATACTGATGATGATAGATCTATTGGCGTAGATGAATGTTGAATGAGATGATAAGAATGAGGAAATGAAAGATCGAATGAGATCGATGGAAATGAAAATATAATGTTTTCTGGGAGAGAAACCATCAAGAAATAAACCCAGAAATCACTATAACGACAGAGAAAAAACACGAAAACCCTATTGTCAAGATGGTCGATGATGACGAGAATCGAGCCCCGGTCTCCTGAATGATGGTCCAACAATATAGCGAGAGATCCACTCGCCTCAAAGGTATTCATTCAATTATCTTGTACTAGTACCACGAACGTAGACGGATCGACACGGTCAATCGGCAGTGCTAACGCATAGAGAAGACGGACGATCGAGCCACAGCAATATCAATAAGAAAACAGCCTAGCTGGTTGGGTAAGTCGTAAATTGGGTTACATCAGGACGTATGTTCATCCCGTCAGGAGAATGTCAAAGACATAAAGTTTGTCTTGCTGCTCGTACACTCTTTGGTATTTACCTTAGCCAAGAACACAGAGAAAAACACAGGGTCGCAACTTGATAAAGTAGGTCTACTAAACTATATAGAGGGATTTCCTGGAATATGCAATTTGGATATGTGCCACGAGAATATTTCAATGTCATTTTCCGAGAAACTTTCCGTTTTTTTTCAGAACGTGTCTCTTTCTTATGAAGAAACACTTATTTGCATTGCACAATAATCGACTTGCAAGTGCAATTATTAGAATTGCATGTACACAGATGTACCTATAGTGTTAGTACCAATTACAGCAAGTAGAGGATAGATCTCATCTTCTATTGTACTGCATGTAAAAGAGAGATTATAAGAAAAATATACTAGCAGCCACTAAAGAAGGTCGACTACCAAACATAATAATTTTTTAAAAAAAGTAATTTTCGAGACAATCACTGCCGCTCAACAAAATCGGCTCTCAAAGTTACATCGTAAATTTAGTCCTGAAAATCATTTACCCTGGAGAAAATACCACACAACTATAAAGAACAAACGGTGATATTTATGTTTGCTATATTGGTAGACGACTTTCTTATTTCGTGGCTACATGTTGTATATATAATAGCAATTACTGTCGTTTTTAATCCGCGAACAATACCAACTTAATGGCAGGTTTTCACCCATGAAAAGTGGCATACTGTGCTAGCAGTGCTACCAATCATGAAAACACAAAAGACTCGGCTGGGGATGTCATGAGAATTCACATCATCACATGTGCCATTGTACGAGAACAATTAGCAGTTGAAAGTGCGATTAATGGAAGAACTTGAAACTTCAAGACCGACGGACTCGAACAAGGCGGATTACATACCAAGTGCGTACTTGGGAGTCGATTTACTGAAATAGCTGTTCTTAGGCAAGAATTGAACTATAAAAGTTTCTAATTTTGATGATTATTGTTCTATTCAATGACCCCACCATCAGCTACGTTATACGGGGGTACGAATGAGCAGGCGATAATTTACTCGAAATTCTACTAATGTTATATTCTACTGCTAAGCCACGCAATTCTTCAAATAATTAATTGTTTTTCATTCTTTCTCCCCGGGACCCTATTTTTAATTAATCCCTCCACGACCCTTTTCTCCCAGTCCGCCCCTGATCCCTGCTTTCGTCAAACAAATTATCAGCCAAGTCGGTTCATTCATATAATATCCTCGTCTATAAAAGCAGGCTATCAGTCACGATCCAGACATATTGGCATGAGCACAGCGACCAGGGAAATTTATCAAAATATATAGAATAACTTCTCTCGACTCGCCGACTTATTTGGAACTTGGCCATAATACATTTATAAAATGTCTACGCTAAAAGAGTGATTCTTTGTAACATACTGACAGAGACTAATAAACAGATAATTAATACACATTTTTACCGAGTCTAGTGAATAGTCATGTAGACCGTGAAGGGCTATAATTTGTTCAGCGAATAGCACCCTTGGGGTGGTCAGGTGTAATACTAGGTACAGGATACGTCGTGTGCTGATAATAAATAGGCAGTCGCTATGCATACGGACCATCAGTCTATGTCATAACATGAGGATGTTGTTGTTGTTGTTGTTGCGCGCAGCCTAAACTAACCTAAATTGCCTAATTAAACTATCCAAACGAACCTAACCAAACAAATATGCCCATTCTAAACTAAATCCAAACTAAAACCTACGGTACGTCCGGTCCGACTAATAGCCACTCCACTAATAAGGGCCCCGACAGCATTCAAACCACAAAAATCATGTCGGGATGTTCAACCAAGAAGGTATCAAACCCCGGACTCCTGAATGACGGCTCAACGTGCTAGTCCACCCGTCTCACTAAATCATACCCTGAAAATACCACATCTATATGCACAAATATAAAAGGGCCAACCTCCGTAGCTCAGTCAACCAAGGCACCGCTGTAGAAACTGAAGTCAGCGTTGCGCGTGGGTTCGAGTCCTGTATTAAGCCATGGGTTTTTATTGACATACTTTGTGAAACTCATCATCACTTTATGGTTCCATTATCACCCGCTCATTCGTACCCCCTATAACCTAACCCGTGATGGGGTCGTTAAGCAAACAGTAATAATAATCATCAAATATAACTACGATATTTGTGTTTGTTAGACGATTTGTTTTTCGTGAATACAAGTGGTAAATATAAGCCTACTGACATAGACTAATGAATGTAGATTTTTGCCGAGATAAATGCAACAGCTAACGTCAGCGATCGTTACAATATGCAGCGTATCAGCGATCAGCGTCACGGAGTCACGTGATAGATCTAGCGCACATACAGGCGTGAACATGCAACTGCAGTTTAGAATAAAACACGGAACTGTTTCTGTATAAAAACAAAACAGACACGAATGAATAACGATTTTCAAAGCTAGATGCACAAGAAAATATTGCCATTTTGTTCCAGGTTACATTTCTGACGTAGGCCTAATAGAAACTGTACATGAATTGCTGGTACATTAATTTTATTTCGATGAATGAATTTTCTTTTGATGAATTCTCCATTTTAAATAATTCGCCAATCAAGTGAGATGCCGTTACAATATAGCTTGTTCATTTTATTCTACGATACCACGTTTAACGAAAAATCAATGTAGCTATAATTACTAATTAAGGTACAAAACTGTTAACCGAGGGTAACAATATAATAACATATTATAACAATTATGATCATTAGCCTATAACTCAATCCATTAATAAATATTTCGTGGAACTGTTCATAATATTTTCTTTCTTTCTTATAATTTCCAATTATGTATTCTGTATATAAATTCTATTTATTGATATATGAAATTGAATAATATACAGATTTTTGTTTCATAAAATGTTATAAAAAGTACTTGTCGACTATAGCAGTTGACCTAATTCAACATCTACATCTACTTTTAAATTCAACTAATGTTTATAATGTTAAATTTGAGACAGTTTTTCAATAAATATAATTACTAATTACTATAGCCAAGTTATTTGTTTTTGTACCGTATAATGTACATTTTCCGCTAATGTTTACAGTTTGTGAGTTAAAATTAGCACTATTCTATGAATGGCAATTGTCGGTCACGGTGAACACCTTCCATCATTATGTATACGTTTAGAAGTAAATGATTTTCGCCCGCCCGCCCGCCCGCCTATATACACTATTTTAAAACAATGACACTCCAGGACAAGGTCGCTAGAGAAGAGGTCATTTGTTTACCACTCGATTGTAATGGAACACGAAGTAATGTAACGTATTGAGTAGAAGGTCGAAACTATACCCGACTGCAAATTACAGACAGTAAAAACAGATCGCCTTGATTGGGATGGGACTTGAAATTCCCGTAAGGAATAATAAAAAGTATTCTAGTTGGTCTTCGTTTATATATAGTTTGGAATGAATCCGTTCACGTTTCCTTTTTCATTTTGTATAGATGTATAATGAAACTTGATAACAAAAAAGTATCGTTCAATTACTGGTGCTCTTTAAAAACATGCACAGACTAATTATCATCGAATTATATTGTTATAAGAACAAATTATTACATACACTCTTATTGATTACAAATTTCATCTTCATTCATTGTTCATATTTTAAACAACAAAAATAACACAGAATGAAACAATTTAGATTTGTAGTGATTTCCATGTTGGAAACATCTATAGAGAATTTGTCCCAATTCGTTTTACTATCTCATTATAAAATCTATTACGATATTATTTTATGTAAGCCTATACTTTATTTTCATCGTGTACTCTACTTACTGTTCAAACCTTTACTCTAAAAATAACCGTCTCAATCCTATCATGCTAGGCAGCAGACACATTAATCATCATACACAAAACCGGCGCCTCCACTATCCGACAGTTTATTCTCAATATACGTGGGGTTTAAAATATTTTACACAAATATTTACTCAGGATTGCAAGTCATTACCGTTGAGGGGGGCCGTAGAATAAAAATCATCGAATCTCATATTTTGAATAAAATACGTCTCAACAACGAAGTATAATACCAAATTATCTGAGAACACAACCAAGATTTTTTTTTTATTGACATCGAAAACTTGACACAGAATCATTATTTACCTATAAAGCCAGAGGCTGAAAGCAATGTCCAATTATAATATAAAAAGATGTGGAATTTTCTTTACAGTTTAAAGGTATATGCTTCCTGAAGTTGGTACACTTGATATGCACACAGAGAAGGATGGTATGTTTTTTTTCTATTTATATCGGATTTTGACGACGCACTGACCAAGATTATTGGCGTCGGAAAATGATATTGGCCTATGAGATGATGGGATGATGAGATGGATGAGTCGATCGTGGCCTGTTGTTAAGGAACCATTCCAGAATTGACCTGAACGACAGAGAGTAACCACGGAAAGCACCTGTCAGGATGATCGACCATGTCAGGAATCGAACCTCCATCTCCTCAAGACGGCTCAGTGTGCTAGCGACTCGACCACTCGTCTCAGTATAAAGTTTCTCTATGGTATATACAGTACCATCAAGATCGGAGTATAAATCATCAATTGTAGCTAGTCTTCTCATATAAAAAACAATGGTGTGTGTATTAACACTTAATTGCTAGTTAGAGCTTTTCCCAAGTTGGTTTAGCTCCAGCCTTTAATCGTATAAGCTCACCTGAAAGCAATATATAACTTATACAACTGAAGTATATTTATTTTCATCTTCGATATTTCTATATATTGGAAGCTAAGAAACCAATATATAAAGGACTGGTATACGATGAAAGGCTTTCGATGTACCAATAACGTATTACAGGCTTAGACAGACTTCAAAAGAAAAGAAAAGGTACACATATTTGCAGAAAAGCATACAAGGAGCGCACAGATATGAATTTAGTGAACTATCAGTTTTTTATGGTAACTTTAGAAAGGAATAAGAAAACAAAATTCGCATTATTTATGAAGATATGTGCAAGTGTGCCAAGAAAATGAGAGACCCTGTCGAGGTCTCATAATAACACGAAGAAGAGAATTCCATGATAGTTGCTGTACACGGCAGTGAAAACTTATCATACCCTCTTGTTCTAATACCATGTTTTCCTCAGACATGAACAAAAATTACAATTTTATCATTTTTTTGATATACAAAGTGCATTAAACTTTCAGCGGAGAAGAAAAATCATGATAGAAAAGTAGGCTAGTATTTATTAAATTTTGATCAAATTTGCAATAACATGTAGGCCCAAGTACAAAGTGGACGGGGCACCACAAGGGCGATCTTACCACCCCGTTTTATTATTATTTTAAATTAAGACTAAACTAACCTAAATAACCCAACAATCCAACTAATTTAATGAGCTTATCCAAACCTAAAGCAACTGACCTAACCTAACAAAAACATCGCAAACTAAGTTAATCCTAGCCGCCCTTGGTAGGTCAGCTGAGGCACCGCTTCAGAAACCGAAGTTACCACTGGGCGTGGGTTCGAGTCCCACACATAAGGCATGGGCTTTTGTAGATATCCTTTCACTTATCATCACGTCATAGTTTCATAATCACCTGCTCATTCGTACCCCCGTATAACCTAGCTGTTGGTGGGGTCGTTCAGCAACAATAATCAATCCAAGTTAATTCAAACTAAAACCAATATAAACGCAACTCCCCAACCGACGAATAGCCAGTTAGCCCGCAATTCTTCATGCCTATCATACGATTAACTCGTTAACTCGAACTTCCACCCCATGGGTATGACCTCATTGCACGCGGTTTCTATGTGTGTTCACTGACTATGCACACGGTTTCTGTGTGTGTTTAGTGAATATGAAATCACTATTGATTGACAGCAGAAGCCATAGCAAGTAGAACTGCGACCGTGCCGACTCGGTCATGTGGAGACACATGTTGACATGATACTGCGAACAGCTTTGTAGTTATTAGTTTCAAATCGCGTTACGAAAATGCTGGGATTTAAAGGCGTACCAGTCGCCATAGGGCGAAAAGTTCCCGATAAGGTGATTATACACAGATATAAATGATCAGGATCATAAAACTTGAAGCGTATTTTTTAATGATGCCTTACGACCCCACAGGTTATATGGGGGTACGAATGAGCGGGTAATAATGACACGATGAAGTGATGATAGGTGAAAGGACGTTTACAAAAACCCATGCCTGATGCGGGACTCGAACCCACGCCCGACCTTGACTTATTTTTCTATCGATAGCAATAGTTGGCTGAACTACAAAAAATTGATGAAAGATGAAAAAATCAACAAATACATCATCTGATGCAGACATTAGTCGAAAATGCTAATGAGTCTAATTTTATAATATAACAAAGGTGGAAACATCACTTGTAACAGTAACACTGGATATTTTTGCCATCGATTATTACCTCACAGCGTACCGTTACATGCAAATAAGACGTAACATATATTGTGAATGATTTTTATGGATCGACAGTATTTCAGTATAGAAACTTCTCTGCACGGTTTGAAGCTATACAATATCTTTATCCGGAAAGTCACTGCGATTGTTTATACGTTATATTTACACTGAAAATGTTACATTATGGGTGGGTTCCCCTCAAACATTTGAAAGTCATCAACGGCTTTCTGAGGGTGATAATACGCTTTACGTTGTTCCCATATTGGTAAACGGATTTACCGCTTATTTTTAAGCATATAACAACGCTTGTAATCCAATTGGTGGGATCTAAGCATGAAAAAAACAACGTATACTACTCGTATAAACTTGAAGTAATCAAATCTCACATCTAAATATACGCCTAGTTGTTTCATTTGTGAATAATACTGTTGTTTTTTTGCCATTATCTTCTGTTATCTTTCTTGATATTGTACATATTTACATATATTAAGGGCATTGTTTTGTAGTCTATTTACACAGCACGGAAATACAAATTAATACAATAAAAAAAACTTACAGACAAAAAGGAATACTGAATTGATTTTGAGGATATTCAAGCACTTTTAAATCATATCACAATAATATAAATTAGGCTAATGCATTTTCTAACAATCGAATATAAAATGCAATACATGTATTATTTCATCGTGTCCTTGAAACTAATAGTGGCAATTGACAACCATTACGCAGTCTTATCTATAAGTGCAATCTATATATTTGCATGATGTTCAACTATTGTTGCATCTTCAACTACTTCCTATAAACTTATACGAATTTTTTCTTTCTCTTTTTTTCAACTTCTACACTTTTTTGCTCACAGCTTCATTTTATAATTTGGTTCACTCTTTGTTGAATATATCTGTATTTTTTTATAAATATTATTGTAATTTATTATGTATTGGGCCTATTAAAATTATTGTTGTATTTCAGTTTCAAGACCGTCATATATTTGCCTATATCAAGTGTATAATAAAAACCCATTAAACCATTACCGATAGACGAATACAATTTCGATTACACTACGTTCAACATTTTCTGAATCTTGTTTATAGTAAGTAAACCCTTGTCTGCTATTCCATGTACAGTTTCCCGAAAACAGGCCACCTTACCATCTCCCTCCTTCTCTTCCCCTTATTGGCATGGCAAGTCATGATTTTATATCACATTTCTCTCCGTCAATTAATAATTGTTCACCTCGGGCTCATACCACGTACACACGCGGACACATAAACTGGTCTATCAACCAACATTAGAATCAATCCTGAAGAACATTTACTGACATTATAAGCACAAAAACTAGGAGATACTGTACACATGCATTACACGTCAAGTCAAAGCAAAACTTGGCGGGAAAGTATGGATAGATTTTATAAAATATAAATTTGGGTAACCACATTTTATGTGTCCGTAAGTGTACGTAGGCCCATACCAAGCGTCCAATCAACAATACATCGTTAGTGAATCCAATTAACAAAGCGCGAATATAATTAATGTCTGCGCGATGGCTTGCGTTGGGGACGAGCTAGCGAGAAATTGTTATTTTCATAATTTACCAGACGCATTTTCCCATAAGGTACATAGGCCCTATAGCTCAGCAGTTCAGACAACGTCGCGCTAAAAAGTGACGACACAATTACGTCATCAGGAGTACCCTATATCGCCCGGTGTCTTCAGCGTAATATCCATCAAAAGCTCTTATAACCACATCAAGTCTTCGGTGCGCAGGGGCCCGGGTTCGAATCCGCCCCGAGCTACTTATCTTGTTATCAAGATTATTGTCACAGTTCGGCAGAAAAATTAGCGAATGGTATTGGAATTACCGGCACATGTAGCTCAGTTGCGAACGCGCTTGCTTCACTAGTTCATGTGATCCGGGAATTGAGGGGTATATCGAGCCTTGGTTCGATCCCCGCCACCTTTCATCGATACGTGGATTTTTCGTAGTGTATACCTCGTCTGTAGTCTAGACCAATACCGGGATGGTTGATAGAAAATGGGCTACGACCGCTTCCTTCCCACTATCCTTTCCATAACCTCAGTAACATTCATCCCATTGATCCCGACGCCAATATATCTTAGTTATCAATTTGGAGTGCGTCTCAAACTTGAACCAATATAAATAAATGAAAATATTATAATTTTCTTATTCAATTTTTAAATGGTTTTCTGTATCAGTGCGCAAGTAGTTTTTGTGTTAGCTAGACGTTGTCAGGACTGAGCCCCCCCCCCCCTCCCCCATTTTCCCCCCCCGGTATTAATACAGTCACGCAGTTTGCGTCAGGGTCCACTCTTCTCCCCGGATTGTTTTAAAATTCACTCTTGCTCTGCCTGTAGCCCACGTCATCACTGGCATTCTACCGCAGATAAAACCAGCTACCGGTATACCAGGGGATAAAACAAACAGTTCGGTTTGTATAAAGCGATAAAATAGACGAGAAAAGTAAACGAAATATTTCGTATACTTGACAGATATATAGGCAACGAATACTTCGTATATACTTTTACTAAAAATATTCGTATACCACAAAAGGTGTCATCTAACAAGATAACAAGCACAGAATCACATTTAAATTATTATAGAGCTTTTTGGAATTTCAATTGTATCAATGTATCATTTCAATGTATTATTTTCTATAAGGTTTACAAAAAGAAACCATATTGCATCTTTCAAAAGCATTACATCCATTAGGTTTCAACGAGATTAAATTACTGTGCCAAGTTTTTACAATTAAGATTTAAAGTAGGCCTAGGTATATAGGTCGTTTCCTTTCGTAGAGTTCAATTAATATTATACTTGAATTCACCAGAATGACCATATCCCAAATGCATGCGTGGACATAATACGTGTCGATTTTAGCATCATCATTTTTTCCTACTCTCTATTTCTCCTATGTTATTGCACTGGTGGAGGTGCCGTGTTTTATACCAGGAGTGTGGTACAACCAGCAGTCTTGTGACTTGAACAGAGAAATTAGAATGTAAAACACTGAAGATATGCAAAATGCTTCTTTCAAGTGATGTCACACATTGTTAAAATAAGTGGACAACAATGTCCCCAAAATTATATTCTCCAAACGTGCACTTGCAGTATGCTTTCCATCGTTTAGTTAGAAAAATGATCGACAAGATACTGATTTGCCTATACAATCGACTACATTTACTATTTTCTTACGGTATTAATTTTGATAATGATAATTCATACTCAATAAACAATCAGTATTGAAGACGTATTCCTTGCCATCAGTAGGCCTAAAGATGTTTGAGTATAAAATGAAGTTAAAATTTGTAAATTTATACATGCATATTATAAAACAAGGGTTTTCTGAATACAACATTATCTTAGAGTGGTCTTATATTTGAAAATTAAGAATATTTGAGTTGTGAATTTTGAAATGTATTTTTTTTTAACATTATTACATTCAATTAAGTGAATAATGAATGTACATGTAGCTATATGCTCCACTGTATAGCCATGCCAACCGTTGTTAGTGACAGCGTTGCCAGGAGACGCCAGGCCTCCAAACTATCAACACCCACACCCACACACTGACAGCGATAAGACGATACGCGAGCCCCCTTCAGCCCTGATTACCACCCTCGCCGTGCACTGTCTTGCGCGAGACTTGGAGGACCTCAAGACGCCACTGGAATTACTATCGGAAAACACCAGAAGTGTCGTTAAAATGAATTGGAGGTATAGGAAAATATTTTTCACGAAAAGCCTGAAGCACAACTATCGCTTTCATATCGAACTATATAAAACAACAATGCTCAGCAATGCTACATAGGCCTATGGCTCAGTAGAATGATGATGTTATAGAGGTGGCATTTGTTTTTCCTCACTACGACTCATAATCTAACTCCAACATGGATCTAACCTATACATGTAGACCTATTTCAGATTACACTTCTCTCAACCGTATGCACATAGACCAAAGAATACCAAAGAATACCGAATTCAAGAAGTATAATATCTTTGGTCTATTGTATGCAGCGACTTCACTATATACAATATAGTCATTTACAGACAGTCACAATACAACAGTTTATACATGTAAAATGTTGACACTGAAATGTTAGCTTTGTCTAGCACCCCTCGAGCCAGTTTAAACCTGGTTATAATGCAACGTAATAACTCTTCGAGAGGTCTAAGGGATGGTTGACATTAGAAGCTGTACCCCAGGTGAAGTATAAATAGTCTCCGAATAGCAGCTAACCCGTGACATATCACCAAGTTCACGTCTCGAAAGGTCAAGTTCATTATACGTTTGTCATTCGGTATATTCAAGTGACATTCGTTTTGAAAACGGAAGGAGAATCGACGGACTCAATTAGGAGTCTGAGTTGACATTTAACGCTATGGCCGTGTAATAAATCTGCCTTGATGAGATGATTATTATTTACTTGACGATCCCATCGACAGCTAGGTTGTTTGGGGTACGAATGAGCGGATGATGGACGAATGACGGTTACAATTTTGCAAACCCCTTGCCTTATGCGGGACGCGAACCCACGGCCTATCTGAGCACTGCACGTGCAATCTATGAATAACGAGCGGATGCATGGATTTTTTCAAATTTCAATTTCAATTTATGAAAAAGAATCATTTGATTAGACCGCAAGCGTATACTCACGGTCCGCTAAATAGCCGCCTCGAAATAAATCCAATCAGCACGCTTTCCGCAATTCGCTTTATAATCGAAAAAAATAAAATCCATTAGCAGTGTTCATCAGAATCAAATCCGATGAGTTAGATTCGGTATTAAAATCTCATTTGTGAAATGGGTATGGATAGGTCGAGGAATGTCCCGATAGGTTTATTGTCGTCGTAACTTCAGTGGCAGCATAGGGTGCGTCGGGTGGGGTGGGGGGTGGGGGTGACACTGACATACGAGCCGCAGGGCGTCGCGCCATTCACGCCACCCCCCCCCCCCCCGCTCTCTCTCACTCTCCTACGTCAGTGGTGCAGAATATTACGCTGCTCATCAAGTAAATCGTGATTTCACACACGGGCTAGAACTAGTCGACCACGACGTCATATAATCAAATCGAATACACCGGCTATACTTTATTTCACGATTTACACACGATTCATCATGGGAAAACACTACACTTATAGACTGTAAATACAACACAAAACACCATATATGCACACGTTCGGTCACATGGAATGTTTTATTTACGATTTTTTGTTGAATTTTTTATAAAATCCACGCTTATTTAATTATTTTTTATTCATATTTCACTATTTTTACCACAGACTATGGGTGGAGTGCGTATGTACCGACTGTCTGCTAGTTTAGCACAGATATTATCTGTGGTTTTAGTGCGTATAATATCAGTGTGTATTCTTCTGGATGCATTTTAATGTAACTCGACCACTTGATGTGACCGCAGCCGTACGTACGGAATGAGAAAGCGAGTGGAGAAAATATATTTTTTGAATCCATTAAATTAAAAGGCTGTCAATAGCTAAACCACTTCTAGACGATCGCCATATACAAATTCAAATAGTGCACACTGGATTTATTCTATTATCAGCTTCTTAAAGAGGATCGGCAAGTTTAATATTGAGCTTTTCGTGCAGAAGTGACGAGACGGGTTCGAAATTTCAGTTGGCTCCATTTTGAAGAAGGGTTATTGGGTTCGAATTCGTGTGGTGGAGTGTTTAATACACTGAACCGTCATTCAGGAGACCGGGGTTCTATTCCCGCCATGGTCGACCATCCAGACAGGGGTTTTTCGTGGTCACGACGAACAGGTCACGACCGACTCCTTCCCACTATCCAAAAACATCTAATAAAATAACCTCATCGTCCCATCATCTCATATTTCATTCACCGACGCCAATAGATCGTAGTAATCAGTAGAGTGCGTCGTTAAACCCAATATAAATTTTAAAAAATAGTACTTCGATTCGACATAGAGCAAGAATATTCAGTATTTGATCAATTCGATGTTGTAATTGTAAACCATTGAATAAATAATTAAATATAAATAATGTAGGGTGTACGTAAAAAAGTGAATGATTGTAATTGTAATAGAATTTGTAAACACACAGAATACGCTGCTGCCAGGAAATTCGTATTGCGCCCAATTATCGACACCCTTCTGTTTTCGGTAATTGTATAATAGTCAACGATTGTAATTTTTAGATTCGATATTTTCGATAGCAATTTCGATTGCAAATGTAGATATATTTCGATCAATATTCGATATTAAAATTCCGGTATCGTTTGCAGTTCTCATTAACGGCACTTCCTTAATTTAAAGACAATTTACCTTCGGCATTCTATCTTTGTGCTCATAAAACTAGACGTCCGGAAAAACCGCCAAGCGAAATACAAAACTCGAGTTTATACCCTCTTTTATTATCGCTATCTTTTATTCGAATGTAAAAGCTGACTCGGAGTAGATCAAATACACCCACCTTCGACCAGTGAACCGCGTAAACAAACAAATACAACTACAAGACAAAACGTAAACAATTACACAGCCAGTCATCTGGTACATCAACAAAACAGACGTATCTTCTGTGTGGTATTTCTAGTTACAAAAAAACTAATTACATAATATGAATACCAAGCAAGCAAGGAAGTGCTCACCAACTTCCGAGTACACCAATTAACCGGGCTGGTGATCTGCCAGATTACTTATCCGCGCGCTTGCCAGACCATACCAATCCGCGCGCCAGTCAAATGTGAAACGCTCGTCTAATGAAACTAGACCGTAAAAAACGAGCTGTCATTAGAAATACCCCTGGCGCATACACACATGTATCGAAGAGAGATGAAGGTTCCGAGCGACCGTCCCCCCTATCCCACAACACTAGCGCACCAGTGGTTCACCCCTTCATCTCTCGTGTGCGACTTGTATTGACGAGATGTGACGTTCCGAGCGACCGTCCCCCCTATCCCACAACACTAGCGAACGAGTGGTTCTCGCCGTCTTTTTTTGGCGGAAACAAGTGTTATGTACGCAACATTACTGCCGGGTGCGTGTGAACTGCAAGTTGATTGCATTAGCGCCGACCGTTAAGACATGCGATATATTCTAATGACAAACTAACAATCGATCTGACTTATAAAGACAAGAGAAAAAGGTGATAATAAATCAACGTATACCACAACCTATACCTTTCATTTATATTAGGTTTAGAGTGGAATTAGAGGATTTAAATATGTTGTGCCATGGCGAGCACAACATATCGCGATTGATTTGTCCAAGGTTTGGTGGTAACCACACCCCCTTACCCACCCCCTAACCCGACTATTGTTGGAGATAGGGTATGCTTTTATTTATTAATGGGTTTAACGACACACTGTACTGACGACTATTGGCGTCGGTGACTGAGACGTTTTCCCACAACCTGTCTGTGTCTTGGTATACAAAACTTCTCATACAGTATTAATATTACCACTAATACCAAGTTGAATATTGAGAAAAATATAACTATTCTATAATCTAGTGTGTACGCCTGACTACACCAGCATCTTGATGCAAGATAGAAATGAGGTGCATGCTAATGAATAATTCAAAAATAGTTCATTTCACCGACTTCTAGATGCTGAAACATTCTTCATTATAATTGTAAGTATATCCACAAATAGACCAGAAGATCCTGGCGTATTTCAAATGTAGGGTATATACAAATATATGTATATAACTTATAAAATATAACAAGAACTTTATTTTTACTTATTAGGGCTGTCAAGAAGATGTTTGAGAAGCGAAAGACTTGTCTCTCAAACAGAATATTTTCCTGAAATGCAGCCAACGAATAAAAATAAGCTGGCATTACACAAGAATATCGAACAGGCATATAAAATCCTCGGGAGAATCTAGTTGAACGTAAGAGCAGAGCTAAGTATTCTATGGTCTAAGTTGAAAGTTACCGTCCAGTACATTTTATAAAGGGATGGTGTATATATACGTTCTAGGAATCACTCCAGGTTTTCGACAGATGAATGGATTAATGAATGAATGTTAAGGCACAACAACAGCGAGGTCATTATGTGTCTTGATCAAATATCACGAGATATTGTTAGTGAACTATCGCAATAATCAGGGTGTAGGCCTACCTTAATTATATAGGCCTATCTAGACAATGGTATATTGCTGCAGTATATCTGCGGTATCAATGGTATAGGCCCTATATTTAATAATACATAATTAAATAAGCTATGGCCCAAATATTTTACTACTAACATTATCTAATATACTTGACACATATTCATTGTCCCCAATTGAGGATAAGGATGACAAAAGACGGGACACTACAAGGGTGATCTTGCCACCACAGAAGATAATTAGAAAGTAGTTCGCTCAAAAAAATGAGTAAATAAGAAATAGTAGGCCTACATAGATGATGAACAATTCAGTTTTATTGGGGAAATTATATTCGACCACCTTTCCGTGAAGTCTACATTTGTGCTCATGAAACTTGGGTCGGTAGGACTATTTAACACATTGGGGAGCTGAGAGAAACCAATACATTCTTCCCGATTCTTTTTTTGTTTTCTTTCCTTCGAGATCTTCTTCTTCCATTTTCAACAGACCTATTTGTCCTTACATAAAATCAAGTTCCCTGAAAATGCACTAATCGATTTCCGAGTTGGTACCAGTAGGCCTATTCTAGAAAGTATTCCCTTCGAAATAACCGAAACAAGTTTAATAAAGTCCCTACAAAAAAGTATTATGTTTATGTGCACATGATTTTATAACATTCTACTACCAGAGTCGCTAAAACAGCTGTTCGTACTTCCGTAGCAGAATACTTCTTTACCGGTTCTCTACAAACGACAGAAAAAGTAGCTATATACAATGAAATATATAAGAAATGTTTGCGCATGTGATTGCGTGTCACCTATCAATAAAGTTATTGCCACAGTCCTGGGAGGAGGCATGTCTGCTCAAAATACACACTGTTTCGATTACCAGTTATACATTCCAAGCTTTTACTTGATGGTTTTTACCGCAGTCGTCGACTCATTCATCTGGTAAAGTCTTGAATCGCGTGTAAAACTAATTGACACAAGAAACTTACTGGAAAATATAAAAGTAAATTATTAAAATAATTATTAGGCTATAACAAACTATTCGTGTGATAGGCCTACTCGATTTCTTTTTCCCTCGAAGTAGTTCAGTTGCTTATAGATTTGTTTGTAAATTTGATACTTATAATTTTGAAAGTGAAATAATAAAGTAATATTATGTTAATATATATTTTCACTTCGTTACTACAAAAAAAAAATTTGATCACAAATTTATTGAATTATCTTTATTATATTTCTATTTTCTAATTGGGGTGGTAAGATCGCCCTCGTGGTGCCCCGTTCAAACGATCTAATCTTTCATCCATATAGCCTTAAGTCTATAATTTATCCCTGTAATTATTAGTTCATTGTGTAGTTTGTTAAATTGGTTATTTTGTAATTATTCATTTTCTTTCGGGTGATAGAATGAATATCGCCTTTGTGACGCTTCGTACGAACGATCCTACCTTCCTTAGCTTAAACTGGAAAACAAAAATTGCAAAAATTGGCGCAAATTACATTGCGCCTATTGAAAGGTACTTTCTAAGAGAGGAGAGATCACAACACGATAATCTCTCATACAGAAATTGTTAGTACCTATTTGATTCAATTCGCACAATATGGCAGACAAATCAGTGTAGGGCCTACGTGGGATAAATTCCAAAATATTGGTATTCTCTCGAGGGGTTAACAACTCCTGAAATCAGGTGTAGGCCTACACTTGCCATGAAATCTCAAGAAATCCCTGAAATCATCTGAAATCCCTGAAATCACCTGAAATCACCTGAAATCGTCTGAAATCACCTGAAATCCCTGAAATCACTTGAAATCCCTGAAATCACCTGAAATCTGAAATCAGGTGTACACCAAATTTTCGAGTTGTGAACCCCTCGTATTCTCTGGATTGAATATGAATGTGTAAACCTTTTTAAAATGATTTGGTCTACACTCTAGCGTACGTTCATTCAGAGTTATTCAGAAAATGGGCCGATTTCATAAAAAAAAATGACATGTGTTCGTTTATAATTTATATTGCCTAGTCAAATAGTCCCATATAATTTGTCAGTGATAATAAAATCCTGATACATAAAAGTTCAATATTCAGGAAGAGAAACTTTTTATTAAAATACGGAAACTCTTCTGCAATGCATGCAGTTAACCACAAAGACACAGAATAATGATACAATATTCAATTAATAATAAGAGTATAAATTACTCGATTATTAATTAGTATAATATAATAAATTAATACTAGTTGTCACGATACGTTTTTAGTGTTTATCCGATAGCCTACTCAAGTTGGTAATATTGATGGCATGATCATTGATCAGCATTACTGTGCATATTTCACACTGCACGTTCATGTGCAGAATATTTCTGATTTGCATCGCTGGCAGCCACAGCTAGGAAATAATTAACTCTGACCACGCTATATTACTATATAGGCCTACTGATATCTCGAACATTTCTGTACCGTGATTCAACTACAAAATAAAAACCCGAAATAAATAATGAAAATTATAACTAGAAAAGTTGGGGGGCTAACAAACAATAACTGAAGGTTTGGATAACACAATTTAGGTGGTATTGTTGTCTCATTATCACAACAATGTGTGGCATCCTTGAAAGAAGTCGATTGTCTTCTGTCAAGAGTGACGTCACTCATTGTTGAAAAAAATATGGTAACGATAACTCCCGTCGAGCTACCGCTCGACTAGATTAAAGGACATCACAACCCTGGAACTAGATTTGAACGAATAATTACGATATTTATTTTCCTAATTTTAGAGAAAACTAGAAATCATCTTCTCAATGTTAGAAATCATAATTTATGTATTTGTCCTCCAGGACCCGGCCCAATTTCTGAGTCGTGACGTAGACGCTACTCGATTCTGTTCGTATTTCTATACAGAATCGGTAATGCCTACGCCATGACTCACAGTCTCTGGAAAACAGAAACATTAACTTCAATTTCTGAAATTGAGATGAAGATTTCTAGTTTTCTCTAAATTTAGCGAAATAGATATCGTAATCATTCATTGAAATCTAGTTTCCGGGTTGTGATACCCTGTAATCATTTATTACTCGAAAAACCATGATTATCTACTTGGTGACGTCACAAAACAGAGACACATTTATTTTAAAAATATACAATCTAAATTTTAATGACACATTATAGGCCTAATCAAGAAGACCGTTTTCGGACATTTCTTGTCCGTAACGTGTCTAAAAATAGATTTGTGATGTATTCAAATTGCCGTTCAACAAACTCACACGCATAATAACATAGCCTCACAAAAAAAAAACATTCACATTTAACCAAGTTGAATCGTTTGATCTTGCTCACTCACCGAAGGGCATTATTCCCTATTCCATTCTACAATGGTTCTATCTTCGTTTAGATTTGGTGAATCCATTATGTTTGTTGATTACCGGAACAAAGCATGTGTATACATAACACCGAATCGTGTGCGATATATGCACGATAACAGTCACGGCCTTGTTAGTGACTAGATAAGATAACATAGGCACATATTGTAGCAATTATTATCACGAAAGTAAAACCAGGCGAGAGTGCACACTCACAAAACAATTACAAGCACATTGTTGAACGGCAAGAGAAAACGAATGTGGCGATTTAAAAATAGATTCCTTTCTTTCTGAAAGCGAAATAAAAAGTGATGTGCAGTTGGTGTAATTATAAATGATGATATCGACAACGTGACAACATCGGATTGAAATAGAAAACAAATTTCCACAGCCTACTAATCACAGTTTAAAAGTGACAATAGAATGTGATTCTAATTTAAATTGAATAATGATTGATATTGCTGGCGAATGTAATTTGGCTAATAAAAATCTGTCAGTCAACCGTAGGTTATATAAGAAGGTTTTTGTTGTCAACAATATAATCATTTTAATAAAATGTCATTGTTTAAATAGTTGAGTGTTTTATTATGTAACACTACTTTCGAGTTTCAAGAATTCAAGTAATGTCACACATTGTGGACAACAATGTCCCACAAATCAGAGTAATTAGTAGAAGGCCTTGTAATTGTCCTCAACGTTTATTTATATTATGCAGTACAAACATGCTATCTCCCGAAAACTGGTAACTCAAATGGAACACTAGGGAATTATTCGAACAAATTTGAAAAAATATGCATATAAATACTACTAATAATATGGTGAAATTCTTTACTATATATCTTTTCCGATGATTTTATGATCTAAAGATCCTTTTTTTTAATTCAGTCAGTTTTAGATAAGGCGTAAGGGTATACCAAAAATGTGATGTAATTCAAATTTGTACGTAACATTTTACATGGTGCATTTCATTTTTTTTTTTTAAATTATAAATCGAAAATCGTTTTGAATGCGTTTTGCAAAAAAATCGTTTGGCACTGCGAATGCACATTTTTTTACGCAAAAGTATAGCGGACTGGTGCGCGTGCGCTATTATTCACTTGCAGCTATTGAGGACTGTGAATCAAAATAAATGTGTCAAATACCAAATCTCAATTTTCAAGTTCTTGGTCCCCGAACTACCCGCGGCCCCCCAGTTACGTCACTGAAACAAAGTTCCCTTTCGCTTCACCCTATATCGCAACAGCAAAATGACACAAGGAGTGGCCCAGGTGTGCCCTCTATAATCTGTACAATCTATTCCACGTACACTACATGCAGTGTCTACTGTCTACAGATTACAGCTCGGATTAACCGTGATTTCGTGCTAGCCGAATGCGACTTCCAGGTTAAGTAGGGTGCTCGATGATCCTCCGTATAGAATTCTGATATCTCACACCGTTACTTATATTGGGTTTAACGACGCACTGTAATGATAGCGAAGATCTATTGGCGTCGGATGGATGATTAATGAGATGATGAGATGAAGGTTTACTTGGGTAATGGGAAGGATGGTGGGAAGGAAGCGGTCGCGGCCTATATTGTGGGAACCATCCCGGTATTAGCCTAGACTACAGAGGGAAACCACGAAAAACCTATGTAAAGATAGACCGCGGAGGCGATCGAACCGGGTCCGAAAACCCCTCGCCTCCTGGATCACATGAAGGGAGTGCGTTAACCACATGTGCCGGTATCTCATACCGTTCAAAAGCTACCACCAAGAACTGCTATTTCATTGAATCGACTACCATGGATTCTTGAACCGTGATGCTGGCCGAATGCGACTTCCAGGCTAAGTACAGGGTGGTTGTCACGCGTGCATGTCGTGGTCTGTAGGTGGGGCTGTCCAGAACCATCACGTGACTAAACAAGACCGTTCTAGACTGATAATTAATTGCTACTTTACATGAGCTGATAATTAGAACATCTTGGTCGGTTACGTCATAAGGTAAGAGGTGAAGCAACGAGATATGAAGGTTCCGATCGATCGTCCCGCCTACTCCACAACATTAGCGTATGGGTGGTGCGAGCCTTCATCATTTGTAGATACACATACAGACGTAAACATGGCTAATATTAGTCTCTACTTTCAACGATCCAACTTATATCGAGCTTGATGTTAACTTTATGTACCTCGTTACTATTGGCTGTTGGTATGGCTACAAGATTTATTAGTTTATTATTTATACTTTTATAAATTAGTCACACATTTATAATTGGCTAATTCCTTTGGGGAAGTGAGACCACCCTTGCGGTGTCCCGTCCGAACGATCCTACCGAGTCAGCCCCAGTATTAAATTTGGGAACAATGACTTGTGTCAAGTTTCACACATCAATACAAAACGTTTCGGTTGGACTTGTTTGAACTTCAGGGAACGTTGAATCTCATACAAAAAAATGCAAACCAAGCATTCGGCTATAAACAACGGGCAATTCCAATTAATTCAAAACTGTTTCACTTTTTTTTTATCGAAATACAATATACTTCCATCACACTCCATATTATATAAAGAGGAGTTATCATTTTATTTTTATATCACCTAAACAAATCGTGAGAAAGGACACTTCTTCAAACTCTAAATGCCTCTCGGGGGAAAGGATGCAAACGTTAAAAATAGAAGTTGATCGTGGAAGGAGTGGATATGTGTACATACATGTGTCTATACCAAGCAATTCTATGTCATTAGTTCAAACCGTCGATCGTGATACTGGAAATCCTATTTGAATACGCAGATTGGTTTGTCCTTTGAGGTGTAGTGAACGCAGACAAAGGGTGATGTGGCCTTATAGAACATGAAAGCAATTCCCACTTGGCAGAGAGATCGACTGTGTATATGTAAAACGCAATTATTTGCTGACATTCCCAATCAAACTCACGAGCCTTTAAGATGGCTGTATATCCTATTTAGATATTAGAACCCGATTAATGAGGAGTGAATGATCTCTATCCGTCATTGACTATTAAATTTGGCTAACAACTAATTAAACTAATTAATTTAGTATTTATAATAATATTAGAGCAACCACCAAGACTTTTTTACCAACGTATACAACTTGAGCCTATATAAAGTCATTGTTCAAAGATGAAAACAAAAGATAGTTATAGTTCGAAAAAGGTACCGTAAGGACGATATTGCAGACAAGATTGAAATAAGAATGTGCTTGGATAAAATATAAATAGATATAGCTGGAAAACCGATATATTTGAAAAAGTTAGAAATTTACATTTTAAATTTCACGATACGTATAAGTCGGCGGCGACGAAGTTTTATCGCGGTGGAATGTACATAAATCAGTAAACCAGTTGACACCGGTTTAAACTGTTGAGCAGCAGCAGAAAAAGTTGATCGTCAGGTACGGCAATTACCGTGCCGTGATTGCCGTGCCGTGTGTCTGTCTGCACGGTTGTCCTAACACAACAATCTCAACATTTGCAATTATTATTACGATACGGTACTTGGTATAAAAAACTTCAACTATACCGTTCTTAATACAACAGAATATAATCGAATATGTTTTACCAATCCTAATTGATCGTATAACGATATTGGATAGGTCTTGATATCAATATAAAAAAGAATAAATAGCTGTTTTAGAAGTAAACTAGGCCTAAATACAAATTATAAAATACAGATAAACAATGAGCATATACAACAAACGGTGAACAACAAAATGAAGTCTTTAATCTATGCTTACAAGAAAAAAAATGAAAAATAATACACATTATGTAGAAATGTAGCAATTATCGGGTAGGCCTACACAATTAATTTTATCTTATCATATACGGTACTTGAACAACCGACATTATAAATATTTTAAAATAAAGCTAGTGATGGGGCTCGGAACAATAGAAAGTCGACGTTCCGACTGAAATAAACCAAAATGATCCCCGATACCGGTACCGATAAACACATTAACCTAATACAATAATAATTATATAAACCCTAAAACAATAAACATATTTTATCTTCAAATACGTTGACCTACATGGACAGCAACATTTTAGCATGAATTACACTAATTTCATCGAAACACAATGTAGAAAAATTCAGGTCGACTCTAATCTTTCCCCAGCTGGTAAGATGTTCTAACCGTTGGCATCCACACGACATGACCTTCCTCCGTAATATCATACACTCGCAGTCGCCGTTATTCTATAGCGATTCTTTTTCATCTTCGCCACATTTTTGGCACTAGTCTCCGCACTGCGAATTGTCTTTGTAGCGAATATTGTCTACATTATGACATATCTGACGTCCTTGGCCCTATTGTCTGGCTGCACACATGAGCATAGCAACATGATCATCGGGTCCCATGACAACGATATGCGACATATATCTCGTATTATCTCGGCTATATTATGTGCATGTATCGCGTATTGCAGTCGATTAGGAATATTCTATTACATTAGGTTTTTAACAAGGCGCTGAAATGATAACTAAAATATAATGGCGTCGGATGAATGATATATGAGATGATGGGATGATGAGACGAAAGTTCATTTTATTAGGTGTTCTTGGGTAGTGTGATGGAGTCGGTCATGGCCTGTTGTTAAGGAATCACCCCAGTATTGACTTGAACGATAGAGGGTAACCAGGAAAAACCCCCGTCAGGATGGTCGACCATGGCCGGAATCGAACCCCGGAATCGAACTACATCTCAGTAATGTCATGAACGGCAGAGGGAAACCACGAAAAAATCCTGCCAGGATGGTCGCCCATGGCGGGAATCTAGCCCGTCTCCTGAAATGTGGCTTCAGTGTGCTAGCCACTCGACCACTCGTGTCAGTATCTGCCATATAATGTGTTGATGTATCGGGTATTGCAGTAGACTAGATATTTATTATATTAGGTTTTTAACGAAGCACTGTGATGATAACCACGATCTATTGGCGGCGGATGAATGTATAATGAGATGATGTGATGAAGGTTTCTTAGGAAATAAGAAGAATAATGGGAAGGAAACGGTTGTGGCCTACATAATAGGAACTATCCCTGGAATTAGCCCCAACCGAGGGGTTAACAACTCCTGAAATCAGGTGTACACTTGCCCTGAAATCCCATGAAATCCCATTGAAATCCCTGAAATTACCTGAAATCCCTGAAATCACCTGAAATCACCTGAAATCACTTGAAATCCCTGAAATCACCTGGAATCACCTGAAATCACTTGAAATCCCTGAAATCACCTGAAATCCCTGAAATCACTTGAAATCCCTGAAATCACTTGAAATCCCTGAAATCACCTGAAATCACCTGAAATCACTTGAAATCCCTGAAATCACCTGAAATCACTTGAAATCCCTGAAATCACCTGAAATCCCTGAAATCACCTGAAATCACCTGAAATCTGGTGTACACCAAATTTTCGAGTAGTAAACCCCTCGGCCCCAACTACAAAGAGAAACCAGGATAAATCCCTGTAAAGATGGACGGTGGCGGGGATCGAACCGGGTCCAAAAACCCCTCGCCTCCCGGATCACATGAAGGGAGTGCGTTAACCACATGTGCCGGTATCTCATACCGTTCAAAAGCTACCACCAAGAACTGCTATTTCATTGAATCGACTACCATGGATTCTTGAACCGTGATGCTGGCCGAATGCGACTTCCAGGCTAAGTACAGGGTGGTTGTCACGCGTGCATGTCGTGGTCTGTAGGTGGGGCTGTCCAGAACCATCACGTGACTAAACAAGACCGTTCTAGACTGATAATTAATTGCTACTTTACATGAGCTGATAATTAGAACATCTTGGTCGGTTACGTCATAAGGTAAGAGGTGAAGCAACGAGATATGAAGGTTCCGATCGATCGTCCCGCCTACTCCACAACATTAGCGTATGGGTGGTGCGAGCCTTCATCATTTGTAGATACACATACAGACGTAAACATGGCTAATATTAGTCTCTACTTTCAACGATCCAACTTATATCGAGCTTGATGTTAACTTTATGTACCTCGTTACTATTGGCATATAGATTTATTAGTTTATTATTTATACTTTTATAAATTAGTCACACATTTATAATTGGCTAATTCCTTTGGGGAAGTGAGACCACCCTTGCGGTGTACCGTCCGAACGATCCTACCGAGTCAGCCCCAGTCTTAAATTTGGGAACAATGACTTGTGTCAAGTTTCACACATCAATACAAAACGTTTCGGTTGGACTTGTTTGAACTTCAGGGAACGTTGAATCTCATAAAAAAAGTGCAAACCAAGCATTCGGCTATAAACAACGGGCAATTCCAATTAATTCAAAACTGTTTCTCTTTTTTTTTTTATCGAAATACAATATACTTCCATCACACTCCATATTATATAAAGAGGAGTTACCATTTTATTTTTATGATCACCTAAACAAATCGTGAGAAAGGACACTTCTTCAAACTCTAAATGCCTCTCGGGGGGAAGGATGCAAACGTTAAAAATAGAAGTTGATCGTGGAAGGAGTGGATATGTGTACATACATGTGTCTATACCAAGCAATTCTATGTCATTAGTTCAAACCGTCGATCGTGATACTGGAAATCCTATTTGAATACGCAGATTGGTTTGTCCTTTGAGGTGTAGTGAACGCAGACAAAGGGTGATGTGGCCTTATAGAACATGAAAGCAATTCCCACTTGGCAGAGAGATCGACTGTGTATATGTAAAACGCAATTATTTGCTAACATTCCCAATCAAACTCACGAGCCTTAGCATGGCTGTATATCCTATTTAGATATTAGAACCCGATTAATGAGGAGTGAATGATCTCTATCCGTCATTGACTATTAAATTTGGCTAACAACTAATTAAACTAATTAATTTAGTATTTATAATAATATTAGAGCAACCACCAAGACTTTTTTACCAACGTATACAACTTGAGCCTATATAAAGTCATTGTTCAAAGATGAAAACGAAAGATAGTTATAGTTCGAAAAAGGTACCGTAAGGACGATATTGCAGACAAGATTGAAATAAGAATGTGCTTGGATAAAATATAAATAGATATAGCTGGAAAACCGATATATTTGAAAAAGTTAGAAATTTACATTTTAAATTTCACGATACGTACAAGTCGGCGGCGACGAAGTTTTATCGCGGTGGAATGTACATAAATCAGTAAACCAGTTGACACCGGTTTAAACTGTTGAGCAGCAGCAGAAAAAGTTGATCGTCAGGTACGTCAATTACCGTGCCGTGATTTCCGTGCCGTGTGTCTGTCTGCACGGTTGTCCTAACACAACAATCTCAACATTTGCAATTATTATTACGATACTTGGTATAAAAAACTTCAACTATACCGTTCTTAATACAACAGAATATAATCGAATATGTTTTACCAATCCTAATTGATCGTATAACGATATTGGATAGGTCTTGATATCAATATGAAAAAGAATAAATAGCTGTTTTAGAAGTAAACTAGGCCTAAATACAAATTATAAAATACAGATAAACAATGAGCATATACAACAAACGGTGAACAACAAAATGAAGTCTTTAATCTATGCTTACAAGAAAAAAAATGAAAAATAATACACATTATGTAGAAATGTAGCAATTATCGGGTAGGCCTACACAATTAATTTTATCTCATCATATACGGTACTTGAACAACCGACATAATAAATACTTTAAAATAAAGCTAGTGATGGGGCTCGGAACAATACAAAGTCGACGTTCCGACTGAAATAAACCAAAATGATCCCCGATACCGGTACCGATAAACACATTAACCTAATACAATAATAATTATATAAACCCTAAAACAATAAACATATTTTATCTTCAAATACGTTGACCTACATGGACAGCAACATTTTAGCATGAATTATACTAATTTCATCGAAACACAATGTAGAAAAATTCAGGTCGACTCTAATCTTTGCCCAGCTGGTAAGATGTTCTAACCGTTGGCATCCACACGACATGACCTTCCTCCGTAATATCATACACTCGCAGTCGCCGTTATTCTATAGCGTTTCTTTTTCATCTTCGCCACATTTTTGGCACTAGTCTCCGCACTGCAAATTGTCTTTGTAGCGAATATTGTCTACATTATGACATATCTGACGTCCTTGGCCCTATTGTCTGGCTGCACACATGAGCATAGCAACATGATCATCGGGTCCCATGACAACGATATGCGACATATATCTCGTATTATCTCGGGTATATTATGTGCATGTATCGCGTCTTGCAGTCGATTAGGAATATTATATTATATTGAGTTTTTAACGACGCGCTGAAATGATAACTAAGATATATTGGCGTCGGATGAATGATAAATGAGATGATGGGATGATGAGACGAAAGGTTATTTTAATTAGGTGTTATTGGGTAGTGTGATGGAGTCGGTCATGGCCTGTTGTTAAGGAAGCACCCCAGTATTGACTTGAACGATAGAGGGTAACCAGGAAAAACCCCCGTCAGGATGGTCGACCATGGCCGGAATCGAACCCCGGAATCGAACTACATCTCAGTAATGACATGAACGGCAGAGGGAAACCACGAAAAAATCCTGCCAGGATGGTCGCCCATGGCGGGAATCTAGCCCGTCTCCTGAAATGTGGCTTCAGTGTGCTAGCCACTCGACCACTCGTGTCAGTATCTGCCATATAATGTGTTGATGTATCTGGTATTGCAGTAGACTAGATATTTATTATATTAGGTTTTTAACGAAGCACTGTGATGATAACCACGATCTATTGGCGTCGGATGAATGTATAATGAGATGATGTGATGAAGGTTTCTTAGGAAATAAGAAGAATAATGGGAAGGAAACGGTTGTGGCCTACATGATAGGAACTATCCCTGGTATTAGCCCCAACTACAAAGGGAAACCACGATAAATCCCTGTAAAGATGGACGATGACGGGGATCGAACCAGGTCCGATATGTCCCTCACCAGGATCGCATGAAGCGAGTGCGTTAGCAGCTGTGCTGGTTGCAGTTGAATACATTCCATGCTATTATTTACAATATAGGATTAATTTAGGTTTGTTGTATTATAAGATTAATTAGATTTACGGTATGATAATAAACGTTCGGGTAGCAGTTTGTTACGTCAGTAGACAGTTTGCTAAACACTACAACATCGGTGTGAACGTAGATTTACATAACTCCGTTAGTTCATGGCGGCAAGGTTTACTAGTCTATAGAACCACTGTTTTATTGCATTGAATTTTTTGACACCTTGGACGGACACAGTTATCTTATAGTTGAAGAGTGGAAAGAGATGGGTCGTTATCGAGATGACGAGACCTACTTGAATTTCATCTTTTTTTATTTCGCCTGGTAATATCACCCTTGTGGTGCCCCGTCCGAACGATCCTACCTTGTCACCCTATGCCTTACTGGAAGAACAATGACTTTGTACATAGCTTCGTATCTGTTTTTACAGTACAGAACTAACAATAACAAATCTTTTGCATGCGGTAACAAATGTGACTTTGAATTTATGTGATGGGGTTTACACAAAATTGTTATGCCTATCATGACAGCCTATGTATTACCATCGTTGTAAATAGCGTATAATTATATACTATACCAAATAACCACTCGACCGCAAAGAAAAAATACTGAAGGTTTGAAATGATTTGAATCTAAGGTACAGTATCCATATAATATATACATATAATATCTAGTGATTAAGTTTGCAAGTGGAATATACCATATACGTAATTACTAATTAAACCATGCAACTCTATATCCTTGAATATGCATGCATTATGTAGAATATATTATTACCACTAGACCTACTCGCTGCTCACTAGAGAAATAACCGTGTGCATAAAACTAGTACAGTCAGTTAGGCGTGGATCAACTATGTATGTAGGTATACATTATAACAAAATTGCTTTTGTAAAAATGTTATAGGCCTACCCGGTATTAAAGTAGTACCAATGACAAAACATTTTTGTATTTATTATAATGCTGACCCCACCAACAGCTATAGTTTATATGGGGAGTACAAATGAGCAGGTGATAATGAAACGATGAAGGGATGATAGGTGAAAGGACGTTTACAAAAAACACTTGCCTGCTTATGCGGGACTCTTCAGCTCACCTGTTAAGCCCGACCTGACTTCAGTTTCTACCGCTAGCGAGAGTTGACCGAGCTACGGGGGCGGCAAATGTCAAACAATAAGCCTAGTGTAAGAATAAATGGTATTCAAATTTTTTAAAAAAAGAGACCGGTTCACAATTGACAGATTATTTGTTCACGAGACGACAGAATTAGATTTAGCGAAATCATTTTTTTTGCAATTAACTTTTGAGTGATTATCACCATTCAAATACAAAAGGTATTTTAGATAAATACGTGTATAAAATCGTGAATGGTTGTACGAAAATTAAAAACTAGTACTCGACTAAAAATTGTATACTTTAGGATGTTTCAACAGGATTAGGCCTAGCTATCATAAAATCAAAAGTCTGTACCCACTTCGAAACAATGACAAAAATGTTTTAAATATCCATACCGCCTTATCATCATTATCTAATCAATTTAAAAAAATACCAATTATACTCTCATCTCCATCATTCATATCTTTAATCAATGTCTATATTTATGGGCCAACCCAAATGATTCATTTTCTTAGATTACCGTACCTTGAACATACCGGTATTTATTTTATTATTAATATTGTTACCCTACCGGTAACATGAATTTTTTCTGTCAAATCAAATATTAATGACGAATAAAAAACATTTTTGAATTGAAAAAAATGAAATATATTGGGTTGCGTGGATTGTTATTTGGTTACTTTGGTCATAGACTGAGTGTATATCTTTAGTCAATACTTTGTTCTAGGGTTTGTTTTCAGTACCGGCATCGTGTAGCATGACCTTTTCCCTACACTTGACGAATTGAAAATCACTTACTGGGAAGATAGTAGCTACCAGTACTTGGTATTGTTTGCCGGTATCTAATCAACTCTAGTCCAACCTTAGCCTACAAACAAAAACGCATATTTGTAAATAAATATAGGCCACAAATTATATACATTACATGTCATAACTGGAATGGTAGTTATTAAGTTATCCAACAGAACAAGTCAAGTTGCATGCATTTTAAGAGAAAGTCGAGGTAACAACTCCTCATCTAGATCGAGTCTAAGCCTACTTGATCGCTTGCGGTTGTTATTATGCATTTCTAGACAGCGTGATCAATATGCAATCCAAGTTCGGTGCATTATTTCGATTTCCTGATCATTTCTGCGGCTGGGTTGGCTGCACTGAAAACTGATTGATTTACTACAAGGATTAGTTATGTAAAATTCATTTAATTCGCTGTACTGAAGTATTTTCTTTAGAATTACGGTTATACCGCTTAAAGGTGAAAGGAATGATTCTGATAAATGTTGGTTTCAAAATTAAAACGTTCAAATAATAAATATGTTGTGACACCAACACTATATATAATCTGAAGTATAGACAGACCTATTTGAGATGATATAACATTTGTTATTCTTCTGTATGCTATAATGAATGATAGTACGTTGGATTGGATGTGAAAATGAGATTAGTATTCACGATGACAAAATTAGGGCCTACAAATTTACTATCAGTATGTAATACAATACCGTATATCGAATGTACCAAATTAAAACTGAACTAATCTTTCCAAATTCTTCTTGCTAAATTACTAGGAGTGTAATGATATGTGATCGAGAAGACAGTGAAGAAATACATGTTGTGATATAACACAATACGGGTAGGCCTACACTTGATAACGTCAGACAATTTAAACTGGAAAACTCTAAAAACGGAACACATTATAAAAATATATCGAAGATAAATTACGGTACGGTAAACTGGAAAAACGGAACACATTATTTAAAATATATCGAACATAAATTACGGTACGGTAAGCGTTATTATTTTTTACCGACATCGAAACTTACCACAAAGTGAATGTTCCCCAATCAAGACTGATGATAAATTAAAGACAATCGTAGCCTACGGACTGGGCACCACAAGGGCGATCTCACTACCCAACAGTAGAGCTACGTGAAATATAAATTGATTTATCCAGAAGTCATTATTGAAATGAAGTCGTTCATGGTTCCCATTATTTTTCGATCAACTACGTACTCCTTTTGATCAACACCACGAATTACATAATTACATAGCTGCAGTTCGGCTAGTAGCCTAAAGGAAGCACGTCTACAAAATCAAGGACACGAACTCGAATTCAGGAGGATGTAGATAGCATGCCCCCAGGATGTACCACTAATGTTGACATCTTGAACAATATATATTTTACGTTTCAGTATAAGCCTATTATGTCCTATTTTCCTTATCAACATCACAATAGTCTACGACTTATTTTCTTAGCTTTGGGCTATGTAGAAACAACAAATTTAGTATACAACCAAGAGAACGTTGAGGAACCACAACAGGCTTGTCTGCATAATATATAGAATCTACCATCCCATGGTTTTGTTTCTAATGATGGCAACTGACAGTGACATAATGAAGCTTACTCCAGAAAGTGAAATGGCAAGTACCAGTACATAATTTATCAAAAAAAAAGGGTCTCTCTTCAGTGTCGTACGCCCTAGCCCAGTTTTAGAGTACCTGTAAACGTGAATTATAGGGACCATAGAAATAAGATATCAACCGTTGAACAGATGATATATTAGGCTTTGGAGCCATTGACTTTATAATACAGTACCAGTACGCTAATGGAGCCACTTCTTCTATCACGAAATATCGGAGTAATATAACCCAATAGGCCTAATGGAACTTGAGAACATTTCTATCTATTGATGAAGATAGGTTTCACTGCAATAGGCGCAGTATATAAAAGTATAGTATACAACAAAATGTTGTTAAAACCATGTGGGCCCCTAACTGAGAACCAACACTTGATACCATTTCTAATAGACCATTTACACTTATTTTACCCGCGCTGCCCAGAAGAAGACTATCAAGTATAGACTACAGCGACAAGTCTGTCACTCTATGGTCTCTATTTGGCCACTTGTTGAGCTGGGAAACTAAGTACTGGTAGGCCTATTCTCACAGGTAGCACAGCCTCAATCTTGACAAAAATTCCAGATGTTCCAACAACGATTTAAATATCTGTAGACCTCCACCTCAAGACTATCATTAGGCCTGCCTACTCAATGCAAGGGTCAATAACATTTTTCTACAAATGTTCCTACAAAGCATAGCCTACGGCATGGCAAGAAGAGGAATGATACCGAATGGTTAATTCAGTATGGAATTGCCATGCTTGTCTAGTCAAAGTGTCAAACATCTCTCGATAACACAAAATACTTATGCCTAGTAGGCTTGTACATAGTAAATACCTACTTGGTAAACTTACTCCTTAGTAAATACTAAGTACGCCTACATTAGGTCAGAAATACTAGGAAGGACCGTAGATTCAATAAATGTTCAGCATTCATCAAGTTACTTACCGACTAGATATCTCGCTGAAACTGCCCCCGTCTAGAAGTCGTACCTTGGCAAACAATACAGCATTCACAAATGGAACTGCGGTGAGTTCCTCCAGACATAATTCTACTTGGAATTTATATTTCTTTTTCTTCATCATGAATGCCATCTTGCACGGGCACACTACTAGTCCTACGGAACGTTCAAGGTTCTTAGACGCAATAGTTCTGCCTTTAGGGGCTGATTATATTACATGTTATACAGGTCTATGCAGGCATAGGCCCTAGACTGTTGTAAGTGGATTTGACAGGAGGTTCTTAGATGAGCAAAGTCACTTTTCAACCTAACAAACACATATATTGTTGCATCTTTGTGAAGCATATTGCTGCATAAATTTCAGAAAAACGTTCTAGGTTAGGAACTAGTGTCCAGTGCCCTGTACGCGGGCCCCTGGCTACGGGGGCCAAAGCCCACTAGGCCTAGGTCAATACTTGGTGTAGTCTCACTTCGAAGCGATGTCTAATCCCGTATTATTTGTACTCAGAACTGTAACACTCAACAAGTTTTGGACTTACTAATTAATCAGTAATAATTAGTAATAACAACCCTCTATCATCATTATAAATGGATTTACGAAGTGCACTGAGAAACTGATGTGATGATCATCTGTTGAAACTTGGAAGATATGAGCAAGTCTTGGCGGAACTCGGAAGAAAATCGTTCAGAAAATGTCGGCAACTAACAGAAAGACGATATAGTGTTGGAAGAAAGCACTTCTAGTGAATTTGACTGAAATGTTTAGTTTTATTTCTGCTATTATCACTTTCACTCTTCATCACTGACATTGGCGTCAAGTGATGTTAAAGGACAATGCAATACTGATCGTTGATACTGGAAGCCATTACACTCAGGTCTGCCATATACGAAAGTCGATTTCCCTCCAAGTACTACGAAAATTCCCTTAACGATAGAAACTTTCCCACGAATTTTGTTAGGAGGGAAAACGAACTTATATGAAAATGATAGTCGGACACATTTTCAACCATGCTTTTACTGACAAAGAGTTATCCTTTATTTAAATTTGAATTGATCGCAATTAATAAAAGTAGACATTTTTTCTATATTAGTTGCCAATAGTTATTAATTATTTGTATTGTGATTTTCATATTCTACATTTAATCGTGTTCAGAGAACAAACATAGACTAATGATACACAAAATGGAATAATTTACCATGTTACTTTCAGCCTCACACATTAATTTATTTCATTTTATAAGTCAATTTCTTCAATTGTAAGATTCATTATTACATATTCATTTATTATATTCATTTTAATTTATACTTTTCAATGTTTTGCTTGGTCATTATTAATTTCATTATTTAATAGCGCCTGTGAAATTAATAAATGCACAGATAATTGAACACACACTTGATAAAAAAATCATTACAGAATGTACGATGAAAATGAAACGGTAAATAAAAAGAACGATAAAACACTGGCTGATCTTGGATGCAATCTACATCACAATCTCCCAACGTTGCGGGAAATTTCATGTGAATGGCAGAACTTATTTACCTGCCGTATTAGTGTTGTAACTACAATTCTGATTGGAGCACACCAAAACCTTCAGCCAATTATACGTCAGCTTTTCTGCTGACATTTATTCATGACAAAGACTTCAGTGAGAACAAAGACATCACCACTCTCGGCAATCGTGTGCGATTAGACTCTTTGCCATGTGGCTGGCACCCTATCTTTGGTTGTTCATCTTCGTCAGCTGTTAACTTGTTGATCAATGCGATTATTTTTTCAACAGTGATTTGTTCAATTGAACATCTGGCTTTTTAAATACGTCATTGTTTATAACGAATTATGTGTTTATAACCAAGTCCAAATGTCAGTTCTACCAATTGGGACACATTTCTTTATATTTTCATCATTAAAAAAAATCAATTTTGGTATGTAACCTATCACAAGCTCACAATAGTTTTTCACGAAATTCACGTGCGTGCAAACTAGTGGCGGGAACTTAACTCTTGCGAAAGATAACGGCTGGCCTAATTAATTGAAGCAGTTATAATAATAATAATGCGGGAATTACTAGTTAAAACAAGTATGGTGAAGGGCACAAGTCTTTGTGCTGCTCTGACAACATCAAGTCCAGCAAAATATGATTACGAGGTAAACATTGACATTATCTAACCTCTTTGTCTTTGAAATGCATTGAGTTACTGTTTTGAAAGTATTATTAAATAAATATGTACCAACATTTAATATGGTCATTGAGTTTATATACTATAAACTCAATGATAAAGCTTACCTAATTTATTATTATCTATTCCATTTTTTTCTGAAGGTCATTTTCTAGTAGTGCTGTCATAAAAATATTACTTGATAGGGTAGCTCCTATGTGGGTCAGATGGCCAATCCACTGAAGGTACTGGTAGGCTTATACTATTACTAGGATTAATACTTACATATTTTAGGTCCTACCATTTTAAATATTCTCTGATTGATATAATACAAAAATAATTGATAGTAAATGTGAATATTAAATGTGCACCTTACAGTGCACCCTGATTATTCTGAACTGTAGGCCTACTCAGGTTTGAATAATTCAATTATTGTTCCAATTTTGTGTTTTCCAGGAAATCCTGAAGATAATAAATTCCCTTCAAACTAATGCTGCTGTACTGCAACAATACAAGAAAAATGGTGTCCGAAGCCACATGGTTCAATACAAGAACATCGATGACACCACAAAATTTCTTGCACGATGTGGGATAACACTGGAAAAGCTCGATACCCTCCCTGTTATCCACATTTCAGGAACCAAAGGAAAAGGGTCAACAAGTGCATTTTGTGAATCTATTCTGAGACACCATGGCTATAAGACGGGGTTCTTTTCGTCACCGCACTTGGTGTCGGTGACGGAACGAATTCGAATCAACGGTCGTCCGCTCAGTAAACAAGACTTCTCGATGTATGCGTACGATGTATACAAGAAGTTGAATGCGAAGAAGGAAAGTGAAAACGACATGCCAGCATATTTCAAGTTTCTCACGACTGTTTCGTTCAACGTATTTCTAAAGGAGAAAGTAGATGTAGCTATTGTCGAGGTTGGCATTGGGGGAGAATATGACTGTACAAATGTTCTGAGGTATTTTTCATTTTTCATCATTTTCAATATATTTCATTGGTAGGCCTACAAAAGTTTTATTTGCAGGCAGACAACATTCATAAACTCATTATAGAGCTAATTTAAATTTAACAAAATTATACGCAATCAAACAAATATCAAACAGTTGATGTGTTTGTCTTACAGGAAAGTACAAGCAGTGGGCATAACGTCCCTTGGGGTTGATCACACAAGTCTTCTAGGAAACACAATCGAGGAAATTGCGTGGCAGAAAGCTGGGATCATGAAACCTGGTAGCGTTGCATTTACGACCAACGAACAACCCGACGGAGCAATGTCCATACTTAAATCTCGGTCAATCGAACGACAGTGTCCTTTAGTAATCTCGCCACCCATCGCAAGCTATGACTGGGGACCGTATAAACTGGAGCTCGGTATTCGATCCAGTGTTCAAGAAATAAACGCGTCGCTTGCTCTGCAATTGTCAAATTACTGGATGAAAAACTATGGCGTTGTAAAAGATGTCTCTAGGAATGGATGGAATGAGACTTCAAGTATAACAACATTTCCCATCACGGCTGAAATGGCTAATGGATTGAAATATTGCCAGTGGCCAGGAAGAACGCAAATCATCACACAACAGGGAATCAATTATTACATCGACGGAGCACACACTCTGGAGAGTATGAAAGTTTGCACCGATTGGTTCCATCAAGAAATGCAAGCAAGTAGTCGGTAAGGCATCAAAAGTTTATAAGTTTTTATTTTATAGTAATCAAATAATCATTGAACTTGAACATCAATCAATTTGTGTATTAGATTATGATATTATTAGATTATGTTTCATTTATTTATATGTGTCCAAGTCGGACACTCATATCCATAGTATACAGTATTGGTTAAAATGTGTATTAAATGAACCGGCAGCATACTTTGAAACATCAAAACACATATAATTAAAATAAATATGCAACATACAATTAATAATAACAGTCAACGTAAGTGATGTGCTATAGAACACAAACACGTAGGGCCTACACAAGAGTAAAAAGAGAAATAAAATTCACACATCAATATACCTGTATATAACAACTCATGGCACGTTCATGAAACTCTTCACACATGAAAACTATAATTAATCCTCTACACATCAAGTTTGCACCCTTCAAAATAATCGTCAAAGATAATTTAATTTCAGTTGTAGTCCCAGGATGCATATTGTGTAGCATGCTTTATTCAATCTTACTGACAAAACATTTTTCACTATATATATAGGCCTATACTTCAGATAACCCACCTGTACCCGTGAGTGACAACTTAGTTTTGTGTTTGTTACTCAAAACACATATTTTTGGTACAGGCCATTGGCCCATTATATGAGGTGAGTATAATATATATATTTGTATCAGAAAAAGAAGGTTCCGTTTGACTGGCCTCCACCTTCAGCACACAGGTGGTTCGCTCCTTCATATTTTATGGATACATACACAGGTATATAAAAAAATGAAACCTACTTTTACACGTTATGAATATATTCTAATTCATTGCAGAACTGCTTTGAAGAGAGTGTTGATTTTCAACGCAACAGGCGATCGTGATTCGTTACAACTTCTTGAGATGTTGTATAAATTCAACTTTGACCTTGTAATCTTCTGCCCAAATGTTACAACAAATGGGAATTTGGCTTCTTCAGGTATATTATAATATTGAGTTTTACATTTAAGACAACCTGTATAGTAGTTATTCTTTTCAATCAGCCTGATTTTCTTGATCGCAATTTTTATATTTTTTCAAACAACCAGATTTGAAGAACCTGATGATAACTGAAGAGCTACAAAACCGTAGATGCGAAAAACATAAAGAAATGTGGCTTCAACTTCAAGAAAAACATAACGGCAATCTCGACTCGAAACCAATTCACAATGGTATCAAACTGCTCTCGTGTGTGTCGGAAGCATTGGCGAGCATCGAGAGTGAGAATACCGAGGTGGATGTATTAGTAACGGGATCGCTTCACCTTGTTGGCGCAGTCCTGAGTATCCTCGACCCCGACTTGACTTCGATGACATTCCAGTTGCCTGACGAGCTTCATTAGCAGCCACATTCATTGATAGAATAATATCATATCATTCTTCCAGTAAATTGTTTCTTATCTTTATTGCTTTGATACATTTTTTTCCAATGTATTTTCATAAGTAGGCCTACTGTATATAGTAATTTTTAACTAGGGCCTACATACTGCTTGAAGAGACTGTGATTAAATGTAATCTAGCATGGCCTATGTAGCCTGATAATATACCGTAATATATAAACTGTTCATTATGACACAGATTGATTATCTACTAAATGATGTTATAACAATCAGTGAAATGCTAGAAGTTTTCTTCAGGCTCCGTATTCCTATTATTAATCAAACCTAGCTATTGTCATTTTCTCATGGTTTTCTTTGAATAAAAATTATAAGTATGTTACCAGGAAATGAATACAATTATTTGAACTCAACAATAATCTATACCTGATAGAATAAAACAATAGGACATGATACAAAATGTATTTATTGAACCTGAAAACCGCTGTGAGATTTGGTGTTGGATGAACGAGGAAAGTGTGAAATATTGCAACGGTGGCATGTCTATAATCATTTTCTCATTTCAAATTGCCTTTTGATAGGTATTCTCTTCATATGACAACTTTAAAAGTTACTGTGGAGACTCGGACCCCACCAACAGCTAGGTTATAGGGGGTAGGTACAAATGAGCAGGCAATACACAATTGATGTGTCAAAAAATCATGTGTGACTCTAACCCACGACAACTTGACTTGTTTGTAAACCAGAAGCGTGGATATGAATAATAATTATTAGTACCAGTCGGTCTCTAGGCCTACACCGCAGTCATTGATAGAAATCTCACTAGGAAAATCTAGCTTTGCACACCACTACCATATGAACACACCACCACCGTAAACACACCATAGCATTTTTGTAGTTACCAGTAATACACAACTCTTAAAAAAGGAGACACATTTTATTTTCCAAGACGTTTATTTCATGCAAGAATATTTTCATTAGATCAGAGTAGAAAGCCTGAATAACAAACGTTTCATACAGTAATGAGAACAACCTACTGCGGTTGTATCATCTATACATTGGGCATTATAATTATCACAGAAAATTTTAACTACCTCAATTCCATATAATCTATGAAGTATATAATAGATAACAATACTTGAAAAGGGCAGCATGAAACATATGCCTATTAGTTTTTCAGTAGCATAGACATACACGTAATTACTTTTACGCCGTAAATATTTATAGGCTTTTAAAATTTTATTGTAATCTACAGGCCTACTCAACCAGTAGGCCTATGTACGTTTATATTTATTTTGCATTGATACTTCATTATATCATACAAATATTTACCGAATAAAGACATACAATAATATACAAAATTTTCTGGCCAGGCAAACAAAAGCTAAACAAAACGCAAAACTACCCGCAGATTAAATTTGTTTTTCATCGGTAAAAATTAGTACCTACGCATTTTTTTTATGGAAAAAACAGGAAATGTTGCATCTAGATATAACCTATTCAAGTTATATTTTATTACAATACTGACCCCTTGATGTTGGTAAATAACGGTAATAAATAAATAGCACAATTATCAGCATTTTGCTAATTGGTGCTTATTATTTATGTTCCTTCGAATTGATGGAACTATGCAAAAAAGATTTGTTGCTACAGTAGTCATATATAACTTTTTATCAAGATATAAAAAAATATACCTAAATTATACCCTGAGACTAGTAAACTAAATGCTATTACTGTAAAATTTAATAATATATAATACTGTAGTGTAAATATAACTGGTTGGTATCTAGTATTCTATTGGTAACATACCTCAAATGGAAACGATGATATCGTCGTGACTTCGTCCGCCCCGTATTCTTCTTCAGAGTCTATAAAACAACACGAAGTTAGAAATACTCCAACACTTAGTCACTATCAAGGCTGAAAAAACAATTAAATTGGGGTTAGTTGGAGTTGGAACAGGACCTGAAAAGTTCTGGAATGTTACGACTCGAAACACATTCTGAAAGGATATCATCAGAGAATATCCCAATCTGAATTCTAGTTCCAAATTGTGATATGTGACAGTTACATACGTGTGACAGTTACATACATGTGGCAGTTTAGTAACATGTGACAGGTGACACAATAAGGTACGGTACAAAGGATTAACCTGCTTTTTTATAGAAAATTGAACAAAACCCAAAAAGCCACAGAATGATATCGCACTTTAAAACGCGTTATACTGACCTTGATCTCATCAAATTCACCAAATTACAGCCTCTTGTATTTATCGATCGGAGGCCGGATGTACTCACAGTAGTCGCTCGCTCATCTTCTCTTCCTGGGTGAGAGAGAGAGAAAGCAGAGTTTAGTTGTCACAAATGTTGCCTCCCTCCGTATAATGATCTAGTAACTTGGTTTGGATGTGAGATTAGTATTCTCCATGAAAAAAAAATAGGGTGTACTACTCTACTATCACTCAGTAATACAATACCATATAAATATATCAAATGTACCAAATTAAAACTGAAATAATCTATCCAAATTCTTCTGGCTAAATTACTAGGCCTACCTAGGCTAGTTTTGTAATGACATGTGATCAAAGAAGACAGAAAAGAAGTACACATTGTGACATAACATAGTCGTGTAGTTATGGCATGGTTTACCTTGACATATTTAAACTGGAAAAATCTGAAATTTAAATTAGGTAATCATAAAAAAAAATGATAAGGAAAAAAAAAAGTAGGTTTTATTTCTACTTTCATCAACATAGAAATTTGCCACAAAGTAAATGTTTCACAATCAAGCCTGACAAAGACAAGGAGAAGACAATCGTACAGACTGGGCATCCCAAGGGCTATCTCACCACCTAACAGTAAAGCTATGTGAAATATAAATTGATAAATCCAGAAGTCATGATTGCAATGAAGTCGTTTCCCATTATTTTTCGATCAACTACGTACGCCACAGAAACTTTGATCAACAGCATGAATTACATAGGCCTAGGCCTAATTATAATAGGTCTAATAATATAATAATAATATTTATTTAGCAATTCTATTTTTTTTTACATGACATAAAAATACAACACAAATAGGCCTATTAGGCCTAGAATACAATATCACAAAAAACGCACACTTTCACTCAACTCTGGAACCAATTTTCCGTCATTAATTAATTTCTAACAAGCATTCCTAACACTTGAAACCGTAGCCAATTCGGTAATTATTTCAGGAATGCGATTGTATAGTCTTAAAAAACCATTTGCAAAAATTGAGTTGTCAATAAACGATGTTAGAATAGAATATTTTTATTGCATAGGTACTTGAGGCATTTGAAACACAGTGAAATATCTCACCCAGTGGTGTGAAGAAACTATAGGCCTACCCGGTACAGAAAAATTATTCTGATACCAGTAATTAAATTGTCACTAGGAAAACGCGTTATGTGTTTCCGTGTTGATGGATGAGCTAATGAGAATGAAATTGAATTTTTTCAAAAAGTTAGGGCCTACATCAAGTTGATGTTTTGACAGCATTCAAGTTAAAATCCATCAATATGTAATACAATTTAATGAAACTTTAGTCACTGAATAATTATTTTCTTGGAAACGGCTTGTCCGATTTCAATAGGAGTGTGTGATAATGTGCATCATTGTTGTAGTTACTTTTAGGAAAATTTTGAATTCTGTTGAAAAATATTGATTTTCAAGATTTTTCCGCCCAGCAATTTCTTACGGGGTTTTTCGAAACTTTGAAATGGTTTATCTAAAAAGTGGTTGGACCTATTAGACCCAAAAACTATACAGTTCTAAGTTGGATAAGTCCGCGTATACAAAAAAAGTTTCATGCCGATCAGTCCAACCGTGCGACCTGTGTAGAGCGCACAAAAAAAAAAAAAAAAAAAAACACACAGATAAAGCTCCGTAAGAGCGGGATGCTAACGCTCATCGAATTAGTAATATAAAGGTGAATTGATGGTCATAAGAAAGAAGCAATAATAGATGATGATAAACAAAACAATACAAATTTCAGTTATTAATGAAAAACTTAGGGCCCAAGTAATAATTTATAATAAGGTGAAAGAATTAGGCAGTTTGTTCACCTTGTGTAGGCCTTCATGGTTTTTATTTTAACCATCTTGTCTTTCAGAATACTAAATTTCATTCCCAAATAGCTCTTCCAAGCAGGGAGTGCCGTCCTGTGTCAGAACAGTGTCACGCTAATAGCAGTTTTTGCTCATGATCATTCCTGCCAATATGATTTGGCAGCGATGGGAATGATGTTAATGCTTTCTCAATATTTTTTTTTTTACAATTTCTAGTGTCATAATTATGTGTGTCTTATTTACATAGCCACAGCCCGGCTCGTAGCATGTCTACAAAATCAAGGACACAAACTCGAATTCAGGTGGATGTAGGTATCATGCCCCCAGGACGTACCACTAATGTTGACATCTTGAACAATATATTTTTTACCTTTCAGTATAAGCCTATTATGTCCTATTTTCCTTATCAACATCACAGTAGTCTACGACTTATTCTCTTAGCTTTGGGCTATGTAGAAACAACAAATTTAGTATACAACCAAGAGACCGTTGAGGAACCACAACAGGCTTGTCTGCATAATAGATAGAATCTACCTACCCGTGGTTTTGTTTCTAATGATGGCAACTGACAGTGACATGATGAAGCTTACTCCAGAAAGTGAAATGGCAAGTACCAGTGTATAGTTTATCAAAAAAAGTATTTTAGGTCTCTCTTCAGTGTCATACGCCCTAGCCCAGTTTCAAGTAACAGTAAATTATAGGGACCACAGAAATAAGATTTTAATCGTTGAAAAGATGACACATTAGGCTGTGGAGCCATTGACTTTATAATACAGTACCACACTAATAAATCGGTAAAATATTATAGAATAACGAAACTTGAGGACATTCCATCTATTGATGGAGATGGGCTTTTAAAACTGGAATCGGTCCAACATATAAAATTATATATAGGCCTAATATATAAAAAACATGTGGGTAAAATAAGTCAAGTTATACCGGCCTAGCCAAATCAAGTAACGGTTCACAAGGAGGCCTGGGTCGCACTTAAAACAAGTTTGTAATCTTATACACCGCACATGAAAACAAGTTTGTAATTTTTTCCAGATTATTAATAGGGTACGAACAAAAAGAAACTTTACAAATGTAGGTATCATCGTTTTACAAATGTACCTACAAAGCATAGCCTACGGCAAAGCAAGAAGAGGTGTGATACCAAAAAGTTGATTCAGTGTGGAATTGCCATGAAACGAAGCATTTGCTTTGTCAAACACTTCTCGATAACATAATATACTGAGAACCTACTAGGGGCCTACTTGGTAAATACCGAGTAGGCCTACATACATTAGGTCCGTACATTCAATAAATGTTCAGCGTTCATCATGTTACCATTCCTACAAATTCAATGAAGTTACTTACCAACTAGATATCTCGCTGAAACTGCCCCGTCTAGAGGTCGTACCTTGGCAAACAATACATCATTCATAAGTAAAACTGCCGTGAGTTCCTCCAGACATAATTCAACTTGGAATTTATGTTTCTTTTTCTTCATCATGAATGCCACCTTGCACAGGCACAGTAGGCCTGCGGAATGTTCAAGGTTCTTTGACGCAATAGGCTTAGGTAGGCCCTAGTTCTGCCTTTACGGGCTGGTTATATTACATGTTGTTATTATATGTTGTTATATTACATGTTAAGTCTATGTAGGCATAGACTGTTGGAAGTAGATTCGTCAGGAGGTTCTTGGATGAGCACACCTTTCAACCTCACAAACACATATATTGTTGCATCTTTGTGAAGCATATTGCTGCATACATTTCAGAAAAACGTTCTAGCATTAAGTATGTATACTTAATGGTTCTAGGTTATGAACTAGGCCCCTAGGCCTAGGCCATTAAGTATATAGGTGGTTCCCAGGCGTAAGTGTCCAGTGCCCTGTATGAGGGTCCCTGGCTACGAGGGCCAAAGCCCACTGTTGTTATGGTGTTGGAAGAAAGCACTTCAAGTGAATTTAAAAGAAATGTTTGTTATTAGTTCTGCCATTGCTATTATCACTTTCACTCTTCATCACTTGCATTTGATACCGAAACCTGGAAGCCATTGCAGTCAGGTCTGCCATACTACTAAAGTTGAATTCCCTCCGAGTACTACGAAATTTCCCACGAATTTTGTTGGGAGGGAAAACGAACTAGTATGAACATAGAGTAGGCCTAATGAACCTCCTTAATCTATGGTATGAAAATGATGGTTGAGACTTCTTTTCTAACATGCTTTAAATCACAATGAGTTATCTTTTAATTTTAATTTTAATTACTATCGCAATTAAAAAAGTAGACATTTCGTTATTATTTTCTATATTAGTTGCCTATAATTATTAATACATTTATTGTAATTCATTTTTTATTGTGATATCATTTTTTGGTGATAACTTTTGAAGGGTATAAGATTTTGAAATTCTAATAGAGAGGAAAAACAGACATTTTCAATACCTTCAAGGTAGTATATCAGTTCAGTTGACATTTGAGAGGATCAATTGCCATATTACAAAATCATTTATACGGCCAACATATCATTTAATTTTCTATTCACACTTTAGTGTTATCAATTTATTACCTTACCTAATTTATTTTATCTAATCCATTTTTTCTGAAGGTAATCTCCAGTACTGGTAGTGCTGTCATAAAAAAATGTTTCCGTGATGATAGGTATGCAAGTCAGATGGCCAAGCCACTGAAGATAGGCTTATACTATTACTAGGACTAACTTTCATGTTCCAGGTCCTACTATTTCAAGCATTCTCTGATTGATATAAAGTAAGAATAATTAGTAGTAAATATGAAGTGCTACGTATATTGCAGTGCACCTTGCTTCATTCTGTATTGTTTAATAATTCAATTTATTATACAATTTTATGTTTTCCAGGAAATCCTGAAGTTAATAAATGCCCTCCAAACTAATGATGCTGTAATTCAAGAATACAAGAAAAATGGTGTCCCAAGCCACACGGTTCAATACAAGAACATCGATAAAACCACGAAATTTCTAGCACGATGCGGGATAACACTGGAAAAGCTCGACACCCTTTCTGTTATCCACATTTCAGGAACCAAAGGAAAAGGGTCAACAAGTGCATTTTGTGAATCTATTCTACGACAACATGGCTATAAAACTGGATTCTTTTCGTCACCGCACTTGGTGTCGGTGACAGAACGAATTCGAATCAATGGACGTCCGCTCAGTAAACAAGACTTCTCAATGTATGCGTACAATGTATACAAGATGTTGAATGCGAAGAAGGAAAATGAGAATGACATGCCAACATACTTCGGTTTTCTCACGACCGTTTCGTTCAATGTATTTCTAAAGGAGAAAGTAGATGTAGCTATTATCGAGGTTGGCATCGGGGGAGAATATGACTGTACAAATATTCTGAGGTATTTTTCACTTTTCATCATTTCCAACATATTTACTTGATACAAAGGTTTTATTTGCAGGCAGACAACATTCCAAACTCATTACCGGTATAGAGGTGATGGAAATTGAACAAAATATACTCAATCAAACAAATATCAAACAGTTGATGTGTTTGTTTTATAGGAAAGTACAAGCAGTGGGCATAACGTCCCTTGGGGTTGATCATACAAGTCTTCTAGGAAACACAATCGAGGAAATTGCGTGGCAGAAAGCTGGGATCATGAAACCTGGTAGCGTTGCATTTACGACCAACGAACAACCCGACGGAGCAATGTCCATACTTAAATCTCGGTCAATCGAACGACAGTGTCCTTTAGTAATCTCGCCACCCATCGCAAGCTATGACTGGGGACCGTACAAACTAGAGCTCGGTATTCGATCCAGTGTTCAAGAAATAAACGCGTCGCTTGCTCTGCAATTGTCAAATTACTGGATGAAAAACTATGGCGTTGTAAAAGATGTCTCTAGGAATGGATGGAATGAGACTCCAAATATAACAACATTTCCCATCACGGCTGAAATGGCTAATGGATTGAAATATTGCCAGTGGCCAGGAAGAACGCAAATCATCAGACAGCAGGGACTCAATTATTACATCGATGGAGCTCACACTCTGGAGAGTATGAAAGTTTGCACCAATTGGTTCCATCAAGAAATACAAGCTAGTAATCGGTAAAGCATTAATAATTTACAAGTTTATACTTGATAGTAATCATTCAACTTGAACATTTTACACTTTTGAATTATTGATACTCTTAAATTAGATTATGTTTTCACTACATAGATATTGCTCACGGTCTTCAATCAAAGCTATTTTGGCTGATACCAATAGTGCTGCTAGTTCCACCAAAATCCCTGCGGAATGCTAGGTGAAAAGAGGCATGTGGGCATATGCGCACCAAATGTACGTCATTGTTTGCTGCTGTCAAACGTCAACTGGACCACGTGTCTGGCCTCTTTTCATCCAGCGGTCTGCACGGATTTTGGTGGAACTAGCAGCACTGTTGGTACCAGCCTTCCAACGCACGCAGACAGCCCAATACAAGACCTCTCTATTGCAAACGGTGGTACCGGTATAGCCCTGTACTTCAGATAACCAACCTGTACCCGTGGTAACAACTGGTACAGGCAGGTGTGGTTGGCACAGGTGGTGTCACAACATAGTTTTGTTTGTTACCAAAAATGCATATTTTTGGTATAGGCCATTGGCCCATTATATGAGGTGAATATAATCAGTATATTTGTATCAGAAAAAGAAGGTTCCATTTGACTGGCCTCCACCTTCAGCACACAGGTTGTTTGCTCCTTCATATTTTGAGGATACAACCATAAATATATAAAAAATGAAACAAACATTGAAACCTACTTTTAGTGTATATGAAAATAGCCTGAGGCTTGATTTTTGAATTGGGTGAAAGAGACAAAAGAACACAGAGATGATTTCGAGTTTTAGACACATGAGGTTTCGACATTTCTGCTATTATCATGGTCACATTGTAGAGTAGATAGTCATACATGTTTTCACACTTTATTAATGTATTTTAATTCATTGCAGAATTGCTTTGAGGAGAGTTTTGATTTTCAACGCAACAGGCGATCGTGATTCCTTACCATTTCTCGAGATGTTGTATAAATTCAACTTTGACCTTGTAATCTTCTGCCCAAATATTACGACAACAAATGGGAATTTGGCTTCTTCAGGTGCATTATAATATTGAGTTTTACATTAACGACAACCTGCACAGTTATTGTTTTTCATTAGCATTATGTACTTGATTGCATTTTTTTTTTCTAAATTTTCAGATTCAAAGAACCTGATGATAACTGAAGAGTTACAAAAACGTAGATGCGAAAAACATGAACAAATGTGGCTTCAACTTCAAGAAAAACATAACGGCAATCTCATCTCGAAACCAATTCACAATGCTATCAAACTGCTCTCGTGTGTGTCGGAAGCATTGGCGAGCATCGAAAGTGAGAATACCGAGGTGGATGTATTAGTAACGGGATCGCTTCACCTTGTTGGCGCAGTCCTGAGTATCCTCGACCCCGACTTGACTTCGCTGACATTCCAGTTACCTGACGAGCTTCACTAGCAGCCACATTCATTGATAGAATAATAATTAATATCATATCATTCTTCCAGTAAATTGTTTCCTATCGTTATTCCTTTCATAAAATTGTGTAAAATGTATTTTCAGGAGTAGGGTATCTTTAAACTTTAGTTATTATTAACTAGGGTCTACGTACTGTATAAGAGAACATGATTAAATGTAATCTAGCATCGTCCATGTAACCTGATAACATACTACATATACCGGTAATATATGCACTGTTTATTATGATACTCCACTAAATAATGTTAATTATGTTATAACAATTAGCGAAACACCAGAAGTTTTCTTCAGGGTCTGTATTCCTATTAGTAATTTAAACCTAGCCAAGCCATTGTAATTCATTTTCTCGTGGTTTTTCTTTGAATAAAAATTAAAAGTATTTTACCAGTGCGGTATGAATTATTTCAACTCGACAATAATCCATACCTGATAGAATAAAACAATGATAGGGAAAAATACAAAATGTATTTGTTGGACCTGAAAGCCACTATGAAAATTGTTACTGGATGAATGAGGCAAGTATGAAATATTGCAACGCTGGCACGTTTTTCATTATCTTTCATTTTAAATAGACTTTGATAGGTATTCTCTTCATCTAACAACTTTAAAAGTTACTGTGGAGACTCGGACCCCACCAACAGCTAGGTTATAGGGGGGTACAAATGAGCGGACGATAAACGAATGATGTGTCAAAAACTTATGCTTTAGGCGTGACTCTAACCCACGACCAACTTGACTTGTTTGTAAGCGTGGCTACTAATAATAATTATTAGAACACGTCCACGCATACACGTTTTTTCTCCTCTAGAAACACCGAAGTACTTGAATTAGCAACGTACTCATTGATGGTAATCATACTAGGAAAATCTAGCTTTGCACACAACTAGCATATGAACACATCATCCATACATCATAAACACACAAAAGCATTTTTGTAGTTAATATACAACTCTAAAAAAAGCAGACACATTTTATTTTCCAAGATGTTTATTTCACAAAAAGATATTTTCATAGATCAGAGTTGAAAGCCTGAACAACAAACGCTTCATACAGTAATGAGAACAATCTACTGCGGTTGTATCATTTTTACATTGTGCATCATAATTATCATAAAAAATATTGAACTACCTCAATTTCAACTAATCTATCAAGTAAATAATGTACCATAACAATACTTGAAAAGAAGGGCAGCATGAAACATTTTAGCTTTTCAGTAGCATAGGCCTAGAAATTACAATTACGTACGATGTAAATATTTATAGGCTTTATATTTTTTACTGTAATCTATACTCAACCAGTACGCACGTTCATATTTAGCTTTTATTTTGCATTGATATTTATTGGACAGGCGAGCAAAAGCTACACAAAATGCAAAAACTACCCACAGATTAAACATGTTTTTAATCGGTAAATATTAGTAAGCAGATTCTTTACGGAAACACGAAATGTTTCACCTTGATAACCTATTAAAGTTATTTTTAATTACCATACTAATCCGTTGATGTTGGTAAATAATTAATAATAGCACATTTATCAGTAATTTGCTAATTGGCAATTATTATTATTGTTTGTACGACTTGATAGAACAATGCAAAGAAGATTTTTTGCTATAGCAAGCATATATAACTTTTTAAGATATCAAATACTACTCTCATATAATACCCTGAGACTTTGAACAAGTCTGCAAATAATACCACTGCATTTTTTTTCTCTGTTAAGTTAGCAACCACATTAGTAGAACTGGTGACACGGAACACACATTTGAGCCGTCGTAAATTCAGGGGTATACCGTATAATCAATCCCTTTGAAACGTAAATCTCAAAATAAACAATCCCTTATTAAATAATAAAGATCGTCAAACAATCCTTTTTGATGTGAAAATACAGAGCCACTTTCTTTACGTAAACAAAATAAAATGTTTGTGAAATTCTGTTCAAGGTGGCTCAATACTATATTTAATTTAAAAACACATACATACAGTAACTGTACATATTAATTGAATAATACTAGATATTAGTTCTAGCACACACTTTGTAGAAAGTTACGCCAGAACACCCAAGAAGCGTGACGCATGCAAATGAGGCTAGGTTCCCTAGAGCATCAGCGCGCACTCGCTCCCAAATTAGCAAGCCACGTTGCGAGTTTGCGTTACATGATTTCTGCCACTCGGGCCGCCCGAAAGAGACCACAAGAGATTCCTCAAGATTTGCACTGATGTCCGGCATCAACAGAATCCGGTTTAATATTGTATAGAACAAAACAGTGGGGTTTATTACTAAAATTAAGATACGTCTTTCGAGGCTAGATTTCATTGGTTAAGTTGGTACTTGTTCTGCAACTACGCTATGATTGTAGGCTCAGTCAATGTAAATATAATTACCGTACGTTAAGCATTCAGAAAGGTCAACGCAAACCAGGAACAGCAGGAATATAGAGAATATAAAAATTGTAAAACCTCAAATTATATCAATTATAAATGTAATACGAGTAAAAAGAATAATTACTCGATGGCGCCAGTTCTATTTCTTTACGTATAAGTTGCACAGTAGACTAAAAGTAAAGTATTTGACTATTTGTTACACGACTTCTATTCCAGTATCTTGAAAAAGCTTCTAACGTTGAAGAATTCCTTGAACACTCGAATGACAAGAATTACAAATCTAGCACCAAATTACCACTTTTTTATTGAAGAGTTTTTTTTGAAATATATCTCATTTTTACGGTGCAATTACAATGTCTAGCGGCTACGACAGTAGGTCTGGGCTTACTGAACATATGAAAATATTACCGTACAAAATATTACTTTCTCCTAATTTGTCATTTTTTAATATATCACATCTAATTTCTTTATTAGTATCATATGGAATATGTTTCTAATTAATTACTTCATCACACACCTAGATTTGGAAAAGGATAGTATTTATTTACCATAAAATGTTACTTCCCATTTTCAATTATATTCGCGATTTGGCACTCAAGTTTTTTTGATAGCATAAATGTCTGATTACAGTAACAAAAAAGACAAATCCAGAAGTTCATTTTCATTTGACTAGGTGAGATATTTTGATCTTGATTATTGAACTTCTGCCAATTTCAATGGTAGGCAAAGTTTGAAACACTTGAAAAATTCAAATTCAGGTGCCTTTCATTCGAAATTATCTTAAAGTGTAGCCGGTTTTATTTTACTCGTTGCTATCATTAATAGATACATAATATTATTTACAATAGTATGTACAATGTAAGGGGAAACTTATAATGAATAGAGTGCACACGAAACTATAAAAACATTACCCTTAGTAATACGAAATAAACGGCACCAATATTGATCAATATATAACCAGTTTCAGGGCACTGATCAATACGGACTACCAAACTTGTAGAAACATGAATATTACAACATATAGGTATGTTAGGTATTACACGATACTTTTTACCTTTTAATGATTTCAATCTACCAATTATTCTAAATTTCGAATGAATCCCAAATGCATTTCAACTTGTAAGGCTTGAAATTAGATAAGATTCCAGCTCATCCAATTCAATCTATATACACAATTATTAAATCCTAATCCTAAACCTACTTTCTAACTAAATTAAACTTAACAATTTCGTAACGTATTCATTGGCTAGGTTAGCCTGGTAGGGCTACGGTAAGAAATAATAGAAATACAATATAAAATATAAAATATATTACCTAAAATGATAATATTTAAATTGCTATTAAACTAAATAGTGTAAATATAATATATAGAGTTGTACTTGGAAACTGGTCGGTAGACTATTCTATTGGTAACATACCTCGTATGGAAACGATGATATAGGTCTAAGTCATTACGAAGTCTTGTGTTTATATTCATTATCGTATTCTAGTTCGTTTTCCGACAGGGAAAGAGAGCCTCCAGCGCGTCTCCGCATGAGACTACTTCTCGCATCCTGCAAAAGAAATCACATTTAAATAGTATCGGTTGGATTGAGACGCGCGAAGACTCGATTTCACTCGTGCTCGAAGGAGTGGTTTGAACATTTTCATACGCTCGAAGAGCTTGAAAAGGACACGGATGTCGGAACATACTCAAAACCTTTCACTTACGTCAAGAACACCTACTGATGGTTCGGAAGCATAGCCTTCTTGATAATCTTCGTCCGCCTCGTATTCTTCTTCGGAGTCTACAAAAAAACACAATGTTAGAAACAAGTACCTATTCTAAACTGGTTTATTAAAAACGTGAATGTAACAACGAATGGTAAACCTTGACAATCCACACATCCACAATTGTTGATATACATTTCTACCACCAGAATGCATATCACAGAATGCACCAGAATGCGTCTCACTTTCTTCTCGAAAACATATTTCAACAAAGGAAATATTTTATACCCATACTTTTTTTTTATCAACATCGAAAACTTGACACAAAGACACTGTTTCCATACAAAGGCAAGGATGAAAGTTTGAGATCGTTTGAACGGGACACCACAAGGACGATCATACCGCTACAGTACTGATGTATTAGATTTTCTTTTTGCCACAATAAACGTTGAAAGTGTTTGTGCGGGTACCAACCTGTCGAAGAGTCGTCGGGGTAGTTGTTGCGCGACACTTTGCACACCATCTGCGCGAGATCGGTGAACGTGTAGCCGGACATGATGTGCTCGTTGCTCGACTTGGCCTTGAGCGGAGGCGGGAGGTCGTTGGTCGTGTCGTGCTTGAAGATCGGCAAGAGGCCGGCCTTCAACATGCCGGCGAACAACGCGCGACCGTGCACGTAGCCCACATCCTAGAAACAACAGAGATACAAGAAACCTAGAAACAACAGAATACTCTACTTGCATGAAATATTTCGTCATTTTATATGAATAGTCACTTAAAATCAATGGATCAGATCCTTTCCAAATTTTACTCAATGTCATATTAAAAATATACCCTATTTCAATACGCTATTATTGTTGTTGTTGCTATAGGGTGAATTAGAATTCACAAAGTACACTCACCAGATGTTTTTTCCCCATTTTGTTGGATCCTGATTTCAACTTACAACTATGTATAGTTTACGTTTTTCAACATATTCAACATGACACGGTCATTGTACCTTAATTATTAAGGCTAATGATGAGGCACTTCAAGGGCAATCTTATCACCCTAACTAACTATTAGATAAGTGAATAGATAGATGTGATTTCACGTAAAACAAAGCCTGATAACGCCAGCACGGTTCATATGCGTTATACTGACCTTGATCTCATCAAATTCACCAAATTGCAGCGTCTTGTATTTATCGATCGGAGGCCTGATGTACTCACAGTAGTCGCTCGTCTTGACTTCCTGTGAGAGAGAGAGAGAGAGCAGTTTAATTGTCGCAAATGTCGCCTCCCTCCGTATCGCACCTCATTTTGGTACAACACATTTAAAACGAGGATTGAAGACAAGACGTTTTTATTCTAGAGCCATTATTGGACAAATGTATTCATTTGTAGGCCAGCAAAATGCAGCATATGTATTGTAAGATGAGCAAGATATGTGCTGTGAAACCTCTATGCATCATTCCCGGATCCATCGTTTTCCTGCTTGTATCATTAATTTTTTCTAACCCCACTTCCATGTAATCAATGTTAAATTTTCTGCATGGATGGTTTTATTTTCCTGGTCCCTTGAAAAACAATGGATAGAGGTTTCACTGTATACGAATTGTAATGGAAATCTTCACATCTTGGTTTAGGAAACGCTTACCGATTTCCATAAACCTTGTTGAAAGCATTTTTAGAACATCTCAAAATTTAAATTTCACAATAAAAATATTTTCAACTCTTTTTAGCCATGTTTTTCTGGATCTTTTCAAAATCATCAATTGCTCAACCAACTCACTCGACCAATAATTATTACCGAAGACTACATAGTTCCAAGCTAGATTTTGAGTAATGCCTAGAAAAAGTCTACCTAAATCATAAAAAAAGATTTGATTTGGACCGATTGATGTCTTTGCTATTGGTAATAAAATAATGCTAGATGCTCATGTCTCGACAGCGTATAATGTTTGTGCTCACCTCCAGCTGCCTGACGCACGAGACGTACGCGAGCCGCGACTGAATGTCGGGGAGATTCGGTACTTTGACCGGCGTGACAAACGGATTCCAGCGTTTCCACAGCAACCACCAGCCGGACAAGCAGTCCCCGTAGTTGGTGAGATCCGTGTCGTCCTGAGAGCCCACGTCGATGGCGAGAATGTGCTTCGCGCCTTGGCTTCGCATAACGTCGGCTGGGGACAATAATCACGCGCCAGCTTAGACACTTACGTTATTGTGACAATTCAATTCAATTTTCTCTATTTTTAAAAATACATATAGGCCTACTCAGGTATTTGAATAAAAAAATATATATTTAGTACAAAAAAAGCAACAATCTATTTTATTTTGGCAGGACTGAGTCACTGTCCTATTGATGTTCTATTTTTCCTTTTATCAACATTTTCAATTTGGAATATCATATTGATCTCACAATCACACAATCAAGAACAAACATAAAATACAAATAAACAAGTTGCCGGGGCCATTATTCTGTAACAGCAAACGAAATTGAAGAGATACGTTAATGCCAGAACCCATACTATGAAGTGTGTTGAAGTTATTGGATTCGTCCAAACAAAATAAAGATCGGAAAATATAATTTGGTTTTGGAGTTATACAATAAAGACCCAGGTAGTTTTCATCTTGAACTTGGAATATAATAAGAATACAAAATTGACTTTGAGTTTAGTCACTATTGAAAGCAAAAGCTGCATCAAGATGTTAACTGAATTTCGAGTCGAAGAGGAATTTTAAAAATGATTCTATATATAAGAAATGTAGGTTTAAACTTTATTTAACAAGTAGTATATGTATGCTTGAATAGAAATTGCATCAAAAACACTGTCACTTTTTTGCCAAAGTTGATATTTGGCTGCACTTTGGTGAAAAAGCAACTAGTATTTTCAATTTAAAAAAGAGAGTAATTTAAAAATGAGAATAGGCAGGGTCTAAGTACATTTATGATTTATACTATAATATTAATATGATATAATAATATCTATTCATAATGTCTACAACTTTGATTAAATCAAGTCTAAATATTTCACACGAATATATAATTTTAGATACTTCATGTTTTATGTTATTTTGTTTCATTCAACATTATAGTCTATTTCAGTATTCATCACTATGAATGCCCTCAATTTAAAAATAAAAAGCGTGTGCAAATATAGTATGTGGAATTTCCGTTGATAATCTTATAGCTGTTGATCTAGAGTTCGCAGCTCCAGTTTTTTAGTAACTCCTACAAAATGCTACATTTCACATTGAAATAGACTATCAAAACTGAATGTAAACTCTATTAATAGTAATCAAGTTGTACAGTTCAAATTCGCTACCGGTAATATAGTTGTTGGGCGAACGCACGTCCAAATATCGAACCTGTCGACTGTTTTACCTGGCACGTTGTTGATGTAGCAGCCGTCGACGAGTAAATGTCCGTCAGTGGGATCGCACATTGGCGGCAGAACGCCAGCGATAGACATGCTGGCGCGGACGTAGCGCCACAGAGTACCTACGGATATACCTCGTGACTCGACAAAACGAAACCAACGATTGCCCTTTGAAAGCAAGTGACTAGCAGGGAATTGTTTCAAGGAGGAAAGCAAGGAGAAACTCAACAGGTTTACAGAGAGAAAACTAGGAAAATGAAGAAACCTTGATAACGGAACAAAAAGTAAGAAATAAGTATAAGATTTGATTGATATGATTGAAGTGATGTTGGCTAGTTGTTGAATTAGATGAGAGGCGTTGGTTGAGTGAATAAATATTAAGGGTTTCACGGCGCGTTCATAACGAAACTAGCTAGCGGCAGTGTACTGATCAAGACAAGAAAGGCTCAAAAGAAATTGCTGTTTGTAATAAGTTGACAAGTGTTTTGTTTGAAAAATAATTTAACACAGATTTAACTGACGTATAGTTATGTAGTTTAAAACTCATCACAAGTGCGATCATGCACTCAACAATCCTGCAGAGAATGAAGTACATACTAAAGAGTAAAGAGGAAAAAACATATAAAAAATACACATACAAGGAGATTATTGGAGATTAGGAAACTACTGTAAGCGATATTGGATATCCCACGAAACATAGCGATATCGTTCCGCGAGTCACGACAACATCCGCCCACGACGCAAATCAACGTCGAGCTTGTGATTGGTTTACCTGGCAAATTGTTGACATATCCCCCGTCCAATAGCAGGTGTCCATCTGCCGGGTCGCATAGCGGTGGCATGTAACCGGATAGCGACATTGACGAACGTATGTATCGCCACAGCGAGCCTGGAAGAGAGGCACTATTATAAGCACTCGTCGATCATGCACTACTTGTACGAGAGACGATACGGTCAGGACGCCGACTTCGCACCAGACTACCAACACGCCAAATCAGAAAGCGTAAGACACACGTGCATTGCATGGGAGGAGAAGTAAAATCTTGGGCCGTTATTCCTCTACATTGTGACTGCCATCCGTGAAAGTTTGAAAGTCGATTCTCAATTATTTATTAATAATGAATTAATAATCATTTTATCAACAAATTAATAATTATTAGGCCTATTAAAAATACAAAAACATTTACTATGATGTCAGAAGTTACCTAGACTGATTATTGTATTGTTTTACTGTATTTGAAATTTGAACCTTGTAATGAATTGTTCAACACTTTATGTATAGTCCATGAAAATTATAATTAATAAAATTGCTCACTTTCTCATAGGTAAGGTTAGGTGGAACAATGGTCAGATGACCGAACCTTGCCCTTTTTGATTGTACTGACATTGTTATCCATGATTAATGACGACTTTCTATTATTATTATTATTATTATTATTATTATTATTATTACTCTCATTACAGTATTATAATTTATTATTATTCTACATCGAGTTTACTTGTAAAACTGTAGCTGGAGAACATTAGGAAGTACATGTGAAGACAAACAACATAATTGCAATTATTTATATTCTCGCTAAATAAACTGGATTTTAAAATACATCTTCACTTTGAATAATGTATCACCATGCTTACTAGTATCTAATAAGAATGGGATCTTCAAGCTATAATGACACAAAGTTTAAATACAGATTTTTCACAGATGAACATTTCTTGATAGAAGTTGAACCAAACAAATTCTTTATAAATATCTACAAGGGTGGCAACTAGAAACATTACAATGAAGCATGCAACAGGCCTAGCTGCCTGAAGTCAACCACAGAAAGTAAACACGAAGACGAAAACACTTGAATACATGAAACATGAAATATAGAACAAGAGAACTTTCATAGAAAGAAGTCGCTACGTATTATTAAATAGCACACAGAATGCGTATGTCAGTGCAAATAAACCACTAGGCTGAGTTTAGCACGAGCACCAATACCTTGAGATGATAACTGACCAAGTCCACAGCTTTCTACCGAACATCAAGATACTGTTTGTGCTTCAGAAACGTTATTATTAAAACCGATTGGTTTAAATCAGGGATAGGCAATTTTCTTACAGCAATGCCAAATTGCAAGGTATTAATAATTCTAAAAAGTAAAAACCACTTGCATGTGTATAACCATAAACTGTATTTTATCAGCATGGTTGCTGGGATGGGGAGTGCAGGTGCTTCTATAAGCTACTTAAGCATTATCTTATCAAGGAAAATTTTGTTAATTCCTTAACAAATTACTGACAGAACTAGTTGTATTTTTATTTTTTGTAGATAATTTAAATATGAATAAATAATTCAAATAACCATCATCTAGTATAAATTATTCATCACACAATATTTATGCGTCAATTCGAACGACTTTGACAAGTTGAATTCACTTGATATGTATTATCTCGATAACGACATACATTGTAATATTGTAACACAAATCTTCTAGATAAGTTATAGAATTATTCAATTTCATATTTGATGATGATGCTTAATGCTTTATGCTCAACGACCCCACCAACAGCTAGGTTATTTGACAGTACAAATGAGCGGACAACAGACAAATGATGTTTACACAAACCCATGCCTTATGCAGGAACCTACGTCCAACTTGACTTCAGTTTCCAAGGCGATGCCTTGACTGAATGAGCCAGGGGGGCAACTGAACAGGTATGGAATGGATTACCGGGACACGGTAGGTTTTGTGAGCAGACAGTCTGATGGTCGCAAGTACGTCTGTAATCGCATGCACGCCAATTACGCAACAGTTCTGTCAAACTTGACGTCAATCAGACTATATACCATCACGTTACATTCAGTTCAACCGTAACTAACCGCATACAAACTACTGAAAAGAGCTACGGCTACAAAAACTCCAAACAAATCGCCAGAAATAAAATTGACTAAAACTAAATGTATCCTGTACAATCATAACAGGATAACCAATCACAAGCTTTACTGGTATATAGATAACGTTTACGTAATTTACGCTCAAGACAGTCGATACGATTTTGTCACTACGGAAAGATATTGCTATGTAGTTAATTAGGTATATTACTATTTAAAGGAGGCATAAAAAGCAGGGTTAGGGTTCAGGACTCCCCGTGCTCTCTCGAACGCACAAAACTTGATGCTGTTCAGGAGAGAACGCAAAGTTCGAGAATAATTGGGGAAACAAAAGTTTGTTTGTTAGTGTCCACATACTCAATCTCAGCGAGAATTGAGTGCATCTTCAATTCCAGTTATTTTGTAGTCTTTATTTAGTCAATGTCTGAATATCTATATGTCAAAATAATAGACAAATAATATATATATATATATATATATATATATATATATATATATATATATATATATATGTGTGTGTATCTCAAGGCCGTCTACCAACACAACAAACAAAAGTATCACCGTTATATTTGTACCGTTGTGGTATCTCAAGGGTAAATGATTTCTCAGGTTGAGATTTATGATTAGAAACACAACTATACGTTGCAAAGATTTGAGAATGTTCAAAGCTTGTGTGAGGTTCTCTAGAGTATCAAAGTTTTCGTAACTATTTAGATACATATTTTCAAGTATATTTTTCATTTTGAATTTTTCATATGCATTAATGAATGAGTTAGCATTGGTTTTCCGAGTCTTTTTGGAAATATATCACACGGTGGACACTAACAAACACACGTAAAATAACGTACTAAAATACTAATTAATTTTGGTTACACAGAACTAGTTTCCAGTTACGGTAATAATAATGACGCTGCTAAACAGTCAACATATTACAATAGATTTTTTTAGTTTAATGATCATGCAAATCATGACACTACACCAAAATAATGATAAAATCATCACCTAAAACAAAATGTACAAGTGATAAGTAGATACACCAACAGTTGTCTGTTCATCAGATAATAGAGAAGTAATACAGAGGGATGCCTCTTTGATGACGAGTTAGTAATCGACGTTAGACTCGTACGAGCCGGCCTCGTTGGCTTGAAGCGGTAATATTGTTCCGCTGTACAACGTTTGATTGAGTGGATAGCCACCAATAAGCAAGAAAAGATCAAAATGTATACTTTTGCGGCTTACAACGTCAGAGGCAATCCGCCGTATTATGGGCTGGGCAGTCGCGTTTGGAACACGGCCTTGAATGCCACGATAACTACTAGATACATATCTGTCTTACTTCTCCATGATCTGATCAACCCTAGATAAAAACATGAAATGAACCAATGAAACAAGTGATATTAGTAAGCTGAAATTACAAGAATGAATCAATGTCACATAGGCCTAAAAGGTATTTCAACACTTGGTAGTATAAGAAGAAGCTGTAGAAATTGATAGACCCTCTGGAGATGTAGGTTTTATAGGTCTTGAAGGCCTAGTTGTAATCTAGCATTAACTTGCTTGGATGGTTTGTAATAAAATGTTCAACTACTTTCAATGGAAAAGCCACAGTATCCAGTGCTTGAAAAGAATTTAGGCCTAGCCATTTCAAATTTACTGTCTTTAATAATTGATGCCAACAAATATAAATGAAAAGACAAAATTGCACTAGTCAACAGACCTCCTTAAACAGCATCAATAAATTCGTTCATTTGCACCGCCAATTCGCATCAAGAATGTTCATGTAAAGCTGGCCTTCAATGAACGCGGTATTCGCTTGGCGTTTTTTTTTTAGCCGCCATGTTGAAAAATGACCAATCATTGACGAGAGCGTCGCATGGCGGCACGGTATCCAACCAAAAAAAAACGCTTAGCGAATACTGCGTTCATGGAAAGCCAGCTCAAGGTCAGCTTCTATCTCGACTTGGCAGTGAACGGCACGCTTCTTACCGTGAGTGTGTATCCGCATGGTGCTGGCAGTGATGTCGGTGGTCACCGTGAAGTACGGCAGCCACAGGTCTTCGATGTACGTCTCGCCGAACGTGGAGTAGATTGTCTGGTTGAAGTCGCGGCCGGAGAACATGGACGTCATCGGGTACGTCAGGTCAAGGATCTGACGATACCACTGGGTCATTTTCTGGAATCCATTGTATTCAAACCTTAATAAAAATATCTTTCGTTTTTTTTTTTTATATATACAGTGAAACCTCTATGCATCGTTCCCGGATCCATCGTTTTCCTGCTTGTATCATTCAGTTTTTCTCTCCCCACTCCCATATAATCAAAGTTGAATTTTCCTGGAAGGATCGTTTTCCTGCACGGATGGTTTTATTTTCCTGGTTCCTTGAAAAACGATGGATACAGATTTCACTCCATTGGTTTTAACGACGCACTGTGAAGATAGCGAAGATCTATTGGCGTCGGATTAATAATTAATGAGGTGATGGGATGGAGGTTTCTTGGGTAATAGGAAGAAAGTATAGGGCAGGATAGGAAGCGGTTGTGTCTTATATAGTGGGAACCATCCCGGCATTAGCCTAGACTACAGAGGGAAACCAAAAAAAAAAAAAAAAAAAAATGTAGAGATGGCCGGCGGCGGGGATCGAACCGGGTCCTTAAGTCCCCTCGCCTCCTGGATCACATGAAGCGAGCACATTAATTACTGTGCTGCATGTGCTGGTAAGTATTTTTTTCTCTAATAAGTACCTTCTGGTATGTGAATATAACAAATTAATCTCAGCTTTGATCGTTCCACTCGGGCAGCGATTGGTTGGAGGGTTCAAGAGTGGGCAGTGATTGGTTGGTGGGTTCAAGACTGGGCAGCAATTGGTTGGTGGGCTCAAGAGTGGGCAGCAATTGGTTGGAGGGTTCAAGACTGGGCAGCGATTGGTTGGTGGGTTCGAGACTGGGCAGGCAATTGGTTGGCAGACTCAAGAGTGGGCAGCGATTGGTTGGCGGACTCAAGAGTGGGCAGCGATTGGTTGGCGGGCTCAAGAGTGGGCCGAGATTGGTTGGCAGGCTCGAGAGTGGGCCGAGATTGGTTGGCAGGCTCGAGAGTGGGCATTTATTGGTTGGTGGGTTCAAGAGTGGGCAGCGATTGGTTTATGGGTCCAAGACTGGGCAGCGATTGGTTGGCGGGCTAGGTCGGCACTAGGTTGGCGTGGGATGCTTACCCGAGACCACTCGCGCGCCTTCTGTGTCATCGTCGTGACGTTCTTCTCCATGCACCAGAGCGCGCCCATGAACGCTCCGATGCTGACTCCGCCCACCATGTCGATAGGAATACCAGCTTCCTGGAAACAACACAAGCACAAGATATTGGCAAAAAGAACTTTCACCCAGTTAGATGGAAGCAATGAACTCAAATCTTGAAAATTACATTTCTTAAATTTCTTTTTAGGAGCCAAAACAAGTCTCAAAAAGTGAATGAAAATAGTCGCCTACAATTGTATCGACGAGAGAGAAAAGTAGTGAACCAACATAAAAAACACAAATATCATAGTTACACTTATATAGGTTTGGTATCCCCCTCGTTCATTCAAATTCCAAGGATTTTTTTTTCTAATTAAAATTCGAAATAAAACATAAGAATTGGCCAACTGACGGCCAGTTTTACGAACCATAGCTTAGTACTAATCCACTAACTATTGGTTAAAGGTACGAAAATAACATATATAACCAAGGGTGATAACAAGCCAATCGGCTAACTTTTGCTTAATCCACACAATTCGTAGAACTGGGCCTACGATAGTAAGATTCCAGCAAACTGCCGATGTTGACGTGAGTTACGCACCATTATTGACTTCATCATGCCGACATGCGCAGCTCCCCTGGCCCCGCCGCCGCCCAGTACCAACCCGACAGAGTTGCCCGTCAGCCAGCGAGCCAATCGGGAGAAGTCCGAATGAACGTTCGGCTCGGACATGAGCACCTTGCTGTACAGCTCATTCTGGTGGAAGACAAGACAAGCAGAAACTAATGAACCGTTCATCAGCGTTTGTCACCGTTTCAAACAAATAGTAGGCCTACTACCGTACACAGATCTACAACGACACAAAGATAATGAAAACAAGAGACAACCCAGACAAGACATAAAAATGGCATATTATTTATTTATGCTTAATCCATTTCAAGTTTACACTCCAAAGTTGTATTAAGTTAGGCCCAGTTAGTTAGGTACCGAGCTCGAGTCCTATATAAGCTGTTAACTTTTGTAAGCAACATTCATCATCCGCTCATTCGTACCCCCAAATAACCTATTGTTGGTGGGGTTATTAAGCCAACAATAATTACCATCATCAAGTTTAAGACTGAGGAAGGTGGATCATTGGCCAACGAGATGAACCATCATTCTAGAGATGGGGGTTCAATTCCTACCGTGGTTGACCTTTCCATGGTTTCCCTCAGTCATCATAGTGAATGCTACGATCATTTTAGTTTTCATTGAAGTGCGTCATTTAACTCGACTGATATAAAAACATCGAGTAGGCTTAATATACAAGTAACTTACAATTCTATATTGCGATCGTCGGATGAACATTCGCTTGCTACATTGGATGTGGTGATGAGAGGAAACCCAGCTACGGTTATTCAGCCAGGCGACTGTGTTGTTCGGTTTATCACCACCTTCTCTGTGGAGCAGCACCAGCTCCTTCTGCGTTCGCATCGTGAGGCGTTCCACTTCCTTCTCAATCTGCACAACAAATATTCAATGATCAAAATAAATATAATAAATGGATAAATATAGCCCCAATAGAAATAAATAACATTGTCAAGTACTGGGGACAAATACTTGAAGGACACACCAAACACGTACATTTAACTCAGTTTAATTTAAAATTCTCACACGCAGATGGCATACCTTCCTCACGCGCGCAATACGAAATTGACTAAATTCTAACTCGGAAGAGTGATGATTTACGTGGAAAAGGAGAGAACCCCTTTTTTCAATTGTTGATCTAAAAATTTGGGGGTCGGCTTATATTCGGGACAATAGGCCTACGGTAGATTAACCAGATATTTATTATAATGAATAAATTGTCATTTGTTCTGACCTTGCCCAGTGCCGGCCCCTTCTCGGCCAGCCCGACGATGAGTATGCAGTCTGCCTGTCTGACGCAGCGCTGCGTCCACAGGGTGAAGCTCTGGTCGCACTGGTAGAGCGCGATCTTGTGTTGGTCCTCCTGCTGAGCCAGCCACGACGTCAGCCGGTACTCGTTGTTCTGATCGAGCACGGTCGAGCCCAGCGTCTTGCGGATAGAGTCGGACGTCAGACGCAGCGTAGAGCCTGAAGGAAATCAATCATCAGCATTCTTTCTTCATTTATTCTTTATTTTGGTCAATATTTGTGTGATACAATACAATATAATATAAAATTAACATGACAATACAATATGATATAACACAACTATCTGGATGGAACTTCTGGATTGCTACGTAGGATTTCATCGAGATAACATTCTTGCGAAAGATGGAATCGACGTGGTATCAGGTCATGAAAATTTTGATGAAATGGATTTTTGAAAATACGGTCTTATAGTGGAATAAAACAGTCTTTCGATAGAATGATCACTCGAAAAAAACGACAAACTACACTAGAAAATGTCAAATATAGATCAATTGAAATAAATACAATATTTTGGAGTACTTCAACTTCTGAATAGAGGTTACTTATGAGGCAATAAAATGATAACAATAATCATTGCCTGAAGACAGAGGTCAAAGTTCTTCCAAAATATCGATGTTACAATTTAGTTATTATTTGATGTTTGCCGAAGGAACAGTTCAAAAAGCAAGTATCTTCATTGAATAATAAATATATATTACTGGCATTCGTTTTTTTTTTTTAAATCTTAATCAACTAAAATTATTATCAAGCCTGCAGTTAACACTTTCTCGATCATTTGCGTCTCTCAATTCTTTTGTTTCAGATATCTATCTCGTACACCAACCATCACTCGAACCAAGAGTGCTCACAACAAACAGGATGTAGTGTCGTTACTAACCAATAGCGCACAGCGAGTGATAGAGCTCGTAAGTGAAAGCAGTCAACGGCACGTCGTCGGAAATAGGAACTATGGCTACGGTTGAGAAGTGAGACTGCGTGGAGACTCTGGTGTCGATTGTCGGACGATTCATGTTCGGCTTTTGCCAGGAACCTGGCGGAAATGAAATCAAGTTTTGAATTTTGGTCAAATACACAAATACATAATCAACTAGATTGCTCGAGAGCAAACGGGAGTTGACTGTGCGAAATATCAGTTTTTTCATCATCATTATGATGATTATTGTTTGCTGAACGACTCCACCAACAACTAGGTTATACGGGCGTACGAATGAGCAGGTAATAATGAGACTATGAAGTGACGATAAGTGAAAGGACGTTTACAAAAACCTATGCCTTATGTGGGAATCGAACCCACGCCCAACGGTGACTTCAGATTCTAAAGTGGTGCCTCAGCTGACTGAGCAGAGGAGGGAGGCTGGTATAAGATATACAAAATTTAGGAGGTAAATTGTAATGCATATCGATCGGAAGGTATTACCACTACGTATCAGTTAACCAGATCTGTGTTTCAGAAGAATGTAATGTTATATATAGGCCTACCAAGTCGAAGTTATACAGAAAAACTAATATGCCGCTAAATATGCTTCCATGAACAATCGATAAGTGATACGCTCTAATCAATAAGCTGGCAACTTTAGAATCAGTCATAATGAACTGCAAATAAATCCACAATATGAACGTAAAAACGAAGAATCCTCTCCGTTGTCGTCGAAGTAGTGTTACGGTGACTCACCGAGGATGCGGTGGCCGAGGAGGTTGATGAGCCGCGTGACGACGACGGGAAACCGCAGCTTGATCGCGTTGAACAAGCCCTCGGGCAGCTTGGCCAGCTCCGAGTCGCGCACGGCCATCACAGTCGTGCTCCGCGGCGTCTGCGTAACCATCTCCACCTGGCAACACCACACGGCACACGTTGGAGGAATATCGCGTTCATTCTTGGCTTTTGTACAGTGAATTGTTTGAAAATGTAGTATTTTACAGCGTGAACCTAGGTCCATCATTTTCGTAATTGTATAATTCATTTCCTACCCTGCTTACTTTAACTAGAGTCGAGATTTTTGGAGGGATCATTTTGCAACATTGATGCGTTTTATTTCCTTGTCCCTTAAAAAATGTTAATTCCTACATCTCTCGTCATACGATACCACCACATCACCCGTCAACAGAACTAACAATACGTCAACTTGGTCGCTACGTTATACTTACAATGCCTACGAGATCGCCCTTCCCGTACTCTCCGACCAGCTCCTTCTTGCCGTTGCTGTGAGTTATGACGGAACGCAGTCGGCCGCTGAGTACGACGAACGTGCTGTCTGACTCATCGCCTTGCCTACCGGAACGTAAACAAACACAATGTATCAGCAGTAGAACAAGATCGGCAGTTACTCCATTTATTTATATTGGGTTCAATGACGCTCTGTACTGATGGCTACGATCTATCGGCGACTGTGAATAATATATGAGATGATAGGATGATAAAATGAAAAGTTATTTCTTAAGGTGTGTTTGGATGGTTAAAAGGAGTCGGTCGTGGCGTTGTTAAGGAACCATCCCAGTATTGACATGAAAAACAGAGGGAAACCACGGAAAACCCCTATCAGGATGGTCGACCATGGCGGGAATTGAACCACAGTCATCTGAACGACGGTTCAGTGTGCTAGCCACGCGAGCACTCATCTCAGTCAGCAGTTACAGCTTTACATTTGTTCGTATCAAACAGTGTCTACAGAAGGCGAGATTTCTATTTCTGCCGATACTTGTAATTCCAGGAGCGGACTGGATGAAAAGGGCATAGCTTTCTCTCGCTTGCAATACGAAATTGCCTTCACTCTAATCGGGTCGGAAGAGTGATGATTTTCGTGGAAAATGAGATTTTTCGTTGATCCGAATTTTTATAAATCAAAATCCTTTTTGGGGGGTTCCTTGCATTTTGGATTACCGAGGGTTTGCTGTAGCAGTATACAGAGCAGTACATGTCAATGTGGCGTTATTGTTGGTACCGCCGCTCGCTCGGGGTCTATGGGGGTTCGACTCCGACTGAGTAACTTTTGTTTACAAACCATTAAGGCCTAACTATTAAATGTTGTCTCGAACGTGGGGTTATGGTGAAAGTTAATTTCTTTTTCAATCTGATCACAGAAACAAAAGTATCTACACAAATGTTGTGCTTTTCAACCATTGTTTCAAGTCCCATTTAAAAACCGACTTTCAGAAAAAAATTCTTTTCAAGGACGGACGTAAATTAACTAACCAAATAAATCCCTAAATGATATGAGTAGGCCTACCTATACACGGCTCGTCCGCTTTCAAGGAAGACCCAGTCGAGCGCAAAGTCCACTTGTCGCACAAACGGAGAGAGCCTTCTGACGACAGTGTGAGCAACGTGTAGAACGCAAAACGGACGTTCTCGCATTATGCTGGAATCAAAACGTATTCTGGTTTCTAACTTTCAATTGCAATCAATTCAACAAGTTATTGAACCTGGAATAATAGTTGGAACTCTGGAATAATAGGTAGAACAATGGAATAATAGCTGGAACTCTGGAATAAGAGTTGGTACTGGTACACTTTTTGTATTCAATGACACTAGTACGACAATATAGAAAAAAAGTAAAGGTGGCACCCACTTGAATCATTCTGACAAAGTATCACCCTAATCCCCCCGTCATTCGAATAGCCCACACGATTGCACCATTTTCACACGGAATCCACGGAATAATTGAGGTTGACACCAGTAAAAATAACTCGGCGACTGTTTGAGAATGTACTTCGAAATTTGAGAAAGAAACCAAATAATTATGAAATACCACATTTTTAGAAATTAAACGAGTAGTGAGAAAAAACGGGAAAGATTTGTCTTATAAAAATATAAACGGTTAGTTGCAACTACCAATAAAAACTTCGGTAATTAAATAGTATAGGTATCTGCATTTCGGCGAATTCAACATTTTTTAAAGATCCAGTTTCATTTCTTATCGTGAATTCTGACCTGAAAAATTATATCACCCTAAAAATATGACAGATAGGCCTATCCCCCTACAAATATAATGGTGATATATTTGTTTGTATGTTGGTAGATGACGTTCATCTTTTGACAATTACACACAGTCATCACTTTGATCAGCACGCAACACAAACAGACAAGAAACACGTACGCGTAAAACGTGTCTTTCGATATGAGCGCGATCCTCGACGAGTGTTTCGCTCGGATCGTGAAGAAGCTCGGCTCGCCGGTGAGCACTGCCAACCCGCCGACTATCTCCCCGGGATGTGCGGTGAACATGTGGACCTCATCGTGGACGTCCGTCGTCTTCTGCGACACGATCAGCGTCCCCGACAGCAAATACACCAACGCTACGTCCTAGACCAATCAAAACAAAGGCAATCAAAACAAAGGTTCTAACATAGACCAAAGATATACTACCAGAAGATGTCACGCAATGTTAAAATAAAACTGGCTCACATTTTAATTCCCACACCCTGTAACACCTGTAGTACCTATGCACACCTCTAGAAAGTGCTATAGACATGCTGGATTGTGCTGCTACTGAACAGCCACTAAAGCTGTTATTCTAGCATAGGTACTATTTGTAGGCAAAGAGAATGGAGGTGTGCACAGAGGTTTATTTTAGTTTGGCCATAAGAGTGAACTGTATTGGTAGTATATATTTCGTCTATGCCGTCAAGATATCATACGGTTGGCCAAAGCTGGTACCTCGATTGTCAAAATAGAATGAAAATATTCAAAATGGCAAGTAAAACATTTATATAAGATACGTTTGATGATAGGATGTAAGATGCCGCATGTATGTATGCAATGTATGCTCTTCCAGCATGTAATCTGACAAATGCAACATATAATGGTAGGATGTAATATTCAGGATGTTCCCCAAATCTGAATTTGTATAGACCTGAGGATATTTTATGTTTTATGAATAAAACATTCAACCCTGTTAAAGATGAATGAAAAGAATTTGTAAATAGAAGTAATTAGCCCCTAAATGGCCTAGTTGTTGGTTGGATCATTGAGGAAACAATAATCAAAACTAACTGTTATGATAATGATCATTGATGATCATTATACATACCATACCAAACTGTGAATTATAAAATATATAATAATTTAAATAAAATCTCATGCCTATGCGAGACTTAAACCCATGCCTGGTTTCAGTTTTTAAAGCAGTTCCTTAGCAAGGCACGCTAAGAAGATCACAAAATAGCTAGCACGCCACAAGATTCACGTCCAAAGAATCCTAATTGAGACGGATATTCAAGTTTGTGTTGAATAAAAGAAGGGAGTAGGCCTACATTTTGAGAGAGGATAGACCTAAATGTAGCTACAAATGCTGGGTAAAAATGAAATCAAACGCAAACAAAAATGGAAATATACGGCCCAAGTACAAATACAAAGAAATGCTACCGTACACAATTGTTGGTATCTGGTAAGGAAAATGCTATTATAAATTATTATGTGTTGGTTGCATTATTATGGAAAGGATTTGGAGAAAACGAAGTTTGATTCACACGCGGGAATGGTTGCCACCGGAACGCGTGCCAAACAAAGTGAACGAAAATAAGCGCGAGATATACCTGTCGGAGATGTAGAGGCGTGAACGGTTGACCAACCTAAATAAGAAGCTGGTTTTACAAGACGTCCCTGTCTACATTGTTTTTCGACATTCATCAATTGGTAAACCTTGCCTCTCAGTGCTGTCATATTTATCATCAACGATTAATTGTTACCAAGAGTTATTGTCGATAATGAATGTGACACTAGTGCTATCTTGCACAAATCTTGGAAAACAGAGTCTACAATGCGTCAATGATTAACAAAATATTTCCTCCTCTGTAAGACCCAAGTTATCGAATGAATGAAATGGAATACAGTATTTGAATTTAAAGGTCAAAATGAAATATATTATATACACTACACCTGTAATGACACATCAGTTTTAATGAAATGAAACCTAACAGTAGAACGTAGCGGTACGATATCCGACCTCAAAAACATGACGTAAGACCTAGGACCTTAAAGTATAAGAAATAGTCGGAACATAGCGACGATCGGCCGCTTTCATTTCAATTTAAAGTAAGAGAATAACAGCTCTGGAAACATTGATTAATTGTCTGTTCAAACAGTTTTGAACGCATCACCCACCTTATGCGACTCTTCCTTCATGAGGTACGTTCCAGCCGGTACGTCGCGCAGCGTGACCTTGCCGGCAAACAGCTCGAAGTCCGACTCGAGACCGAGCTCTCGGATGAACGCGTCCGTCGCGATCTGGACCAACGTCACCTCGTCGATTTCGATCATCGAGGCGCTGCGACGTTTTCCGCCAGACTGAGTGTCCGCGGCCTGGGCAGTCGGATAGTTTTACAAGCAATCGTTCAACGAATGAAGATTTACACAATACAGAATGAACAAAAAACCATTTTAAAAAATACATTACATTTTTCAAACATTCAACAATTATTAACGGAGTTACAGTGTTTTGGATGAAACGGTACTCGGTAGGCCCTATAACAGTTTTTGAGACCAAAATAATATTCATTCTGAAAGAAGCACAACAGGTAGGTTTATAACAATGGATTTTGCAATGTCCATAGACCATACAGATCGAGTGCATACACAAATATATATGTTTGGTAGTTTGCTCTTCTTACAACGGATGTGCTGTGCTATCCTTGTTTATTTAATACTGTGAGATATATTGTAGACAACCAACTTTCCTACTTTCTAGAATATATAAAGTAACTAGGATTTCTTACTTTGTTTTTTCAACAGTAATGCTGAAATAATTACCAATATATCATGTGCAAAGTAATTGTATGTGACAATAATGTAGCTACCACAATCTAAATAGTACTCGAGGAAGATATTTACTGTGTTCTATGGTAAACCAATTGGGTAACAAATTTAAGAAACTAAAAAGAACACTTAATAAACGTTTAGTGGGCCCTATGTGTTTTGAAACAGTTAGTACTACGCACACCATCGGTTCATAACTACATTAACAAGACGAATTGGCCGCTAATTGTCTTATCGCAACGCTAAGAGTGCATGCGATAATAAACGGGTTAGTTAGCCTTGAAAGACTCATTCACAACCGACAATACTGTAATAAGAACCACACATGTTTTACAGATAAACCAATTTAGTATTAAGAATAAGCCAATGAGATTGCTTTTACAATAGCTGATCAGTACTGAACCTTCCGCCATTACGTTACATTGAGTGTCATCTATCAAGTTTTAGATTAGGATGCTGATTGACTAATTTTTGAACTAATTGATAAATTCAATTGTAGGCTCGGTGAAAGCCGTGACATTTCAATTCTGTATGGCAGCAATGCTTACGTACACACATATTATGCCTAGGTTTTTTTTTCAAATTTTTTCTTCATCTGATGGATTACAAATTGCAAAACGACAAAAAAGAAATTGACAATTAGGTGTAGAGTTAGCATTCTATTCACGTATTATTGCTAAAACAGGGAGTTGTGAATAAATGCGAGCAAAATCATATGGCAAACTTTTACATTTACTGTTGAAGCTGGTGAAAAGTTTATTAGATCGGTCGGTCTACAGTATGGTCTTTTCGGTATTACGTCGGTTATCAATGAGCCTTAAACCGATGGTCGAAATGTTATAAGAAGCGTAAAAGCTTACGTGCGGTGAGAATGATTGCGACTCATAATCGGGTACCATATCGGGAGTGTGATGCGACATCGACGATACGCTAGCTTTAGACCGGCGCTGATTGGTCGGTATTGGCATCGGTTGCGTTATGTCCGGGTTTCGGTCGTAATAACTCTGAGCATTGTACAGAAGGCCGTGATCATAAGATCCCGCTGAAAGCCAAACATATTGAGCCATAAGCAAAGCAGAAAGCTTGGAGTGGCCCTTACATAACCTCAAACATTATTTTGACACAATTCCAGAATCGGCAACGAATCGAATGAAAATAATTTTTAAAAAGTTGTCTGTCTGGATTCGAAGATATAATGAAATGAATACCATGCCCCTATGCTACACATTGAAAATCTTGAACTTTAGGGGGGGGGGGGGGCTATGTATTAGGTAGGGTATTAGTAGGGCCTATGTTTCTTTTTATTACTAAAGAAATTAGTTACAAATATACGGTTTTGATCGGCGCTTGAACAACAACGAGCCAAGAACGATTGAGCTCGTCACGAAAGTCTTCTCACTCTTGACATCTTTATTGGCGAGAGACGGGGAGAGAGAGAACATATATATATGAATCGAGTGGTTATCAGTTCGTGCTAGTAATAAGTACTCACCACCTGAAGCCGAATGTGACGCGAGTAAATCATCTTTAGGTTTCGATCGAACGGGAGATCCACTGAACGCTGGCGTACTCTTTTTTCGATGACCCTGAAAACAGTTTGCATCATTTCATTAGATAAATAAATAATAAAGTGAGCTTATTGAAATAATTATATTAATTTTAATAACAAATAATCATATTTATGTAGGCTACTCTAAATCAGTGTTGTAGGATCTATGGTACGTCAATAATGCTACACCTATTTGATTCAAATTCAAACAGATAGATTCTAATTGCATCTAATTAGCACCTAATCAGTAACAGAGCCTACAGTAATAAGTACATATTTTTAGTCAATAACAATTAATCAAATGACAATTGAGTACAGTGAAACCTCTATAGGCCCTACATCGTTAATGCGTCTCATCGTTTTCCCGCTTCCATCATTATTTTGTCCCACCCTACTCCCTTATAACCCATGATAATTTTTCCTGGATGGTTCCATATTCCTGGTCCCTTGAAAACCGATAGATCGAGGTTTCACTGAATTAATTGAATATCCTGTACCCAGTAAAGTACTTATGAACGAGAGGAGAATGACAACGTACAGGGTTGACTAGCTCGGCGGACAGGCCGAGATACTGGTGCAGCGCCGTGAACGTGACCCGCTGTAACCGCACCATGATCACTTGGATGATACGGATCAGAATGTCGGGCGACTCCTTGGCGACGGCTTGAAACGCGGCCATCGGCAGGCGGACAACGACCGAGTCAACGATCGCACGCGCCGACACAGTCTTGTACGGCATGGAATGACCCTGACGACAATACGAAAAACACAATCAACGCTGTGTTCACAATAAGGAAGAGGCAATGCCAAGCAATATGAGACTGGAGGGGCACCAAAGACTTCATTTTGTACTTAATTAGAAGTTTATATTTTGCATTTTCTTAGTTTTATCAAGGTCTCTTTTTAATATAACCCCGAGTTTTGACCAGTTGTGAATGAATCGAATGGTAGACTGGAACAATGCCTAATTAGGACTATGGGTATCTCTGGACACGGTACATTTTTTCGAATTTGAAATAGCAACATTCTATTTCAATTAAGTTCCTTCTCATTTCACGGACAGTGTCAGCTAATGCAGGACGAATGGTCACCCAATGTTAAGTCCTATGAAGCTACCACAAAAATAATCAACTCGGGACTCCCATTTTCACCGAGTTGAAGGATATCATGTTGTCAATCCAATACTTGACCCGATATCACACGGTTTCTTGAATTTCTTACCGTCATGTGCAGTAAAACTGAGCAACGGTTTCTTGATTTCTTACCGTCAGAACATCAGTAAAACTGAGCAACGACGTCACAGATTCTCCAGCTTTCACGCACTTGAGCATGATTGACGATCCGTCCGAAGGATCCGTAATGTAAACGTTCACTTTACCACTCTGGACCACAAATACATTTTCATCAGGATCACCTAAAGCCATCGGAAAAAACACGGCAAAATTATTTATTTATACTACGGGTGTCGTCGATCCGCAATTTATGAATCAATTATTAGAATCATCGGGTATTTTCCGGAAACTTACCAATTTTAAACAGGAACGTGCCTGCTGGTAGATTTAATATTTCAGTCTGTTTGCACAGTTTTAAAAACACTGGTTTTTCAAAATGACCAAACACCCTGGAAACAAAGTATCACACACATTAGACACATATATACTACCCACATTGCTAGTAAGACTTTGGTACATTTTATCAAATACAAGAATACTTTTGGAAGATATAAGCACATGCTGCAATCATTTCCCGTACCCAACGTTTAGTTTTTAGACACAAAAGTGAAAACAAAGAATACTCGATACTCGGTTTGCGAAAGCTCTGAAAATCTCGACTGAAAAACGTTATATTAGTGAAGCTTTCTTCAAAGATAAGATCTTTCATCTCGTACGGATCTTGTTAACCGGACTGTGTGTAGCTTTTTGAAGGTCGAACAACAAGATCTGGCAGCCTACCTAAGATTCTGCAACATGTACAGAGCGTCTGTCGGCACTCGCTGGTCATCTTTCCTCGTGACGTCTTCTTCGAGGTATTCGGCGGGCGGTTCCAGCACCTTCAGCTGCATCGGTGTCGTGTCTTTCTTCAGCTGAAGCAGGCGGCGCGCAAACCGCATCACCATCCGACGCTTCTTCCCCTGGCCACCGTGCACTTGGCCAGATATAGATCTAACCTACGAACATTATCACAACACACATTTGGTCAGATACTAAAATACTTTTTATTCCATTTTATATCGAGTTGAACAACGCATTGTAGTGATGACTAAAATCTATTGGCGTCGGTGAATGTTGAATGAGACGATGGGATGATGAGATGAAAGGTTATTTTAATATGTGATTTTGGTTAGAGGGAAACAGTCTGTCGTATTCTATTGATATCGATGAATGATGAATGAGATGATGGGATGATGATATAAAAGTTTATTTTATTATGTGTTTTTGGATACAGGGAAGGAGTCAGTCGTGGTCTGTAGTTAAGGAACCATCTAGTATGAACCTGAATGACAGAGGAAAACCACGAAAAACCTCAGACAGGTTGACCGACCATAGTAGGATTGAAAGCAGGTCTCCTGAATGATGGCTCAGTGTACTAGCGACTGATCCACCTGTCTCAGTATTTCATTGAATACAATAATAACAATTTAATATAACAATGATATTGTCTGCTGAATGACCTCATAGCCAGAAAAAAAATAATAGAAACATAATTTATCAATGTGCCCAAACAGATAATTATGATTGTAGGCCTACAAATAATTTTATTCATGCATCTAGGCCAAATAGGTTGTCCAACTTATCATTGGGTTTGACCTTTTAAATGACTGTTGTAAGTTTGAATTGTTAAACAAGAAGTTCAGTCTATTAAGAAAAGTGATATGGTACTACTCGACAGTCTATCCTGTCGACTACAAATAATAAATACACACTGCGAGTAATCACTAGTTGAAGCCAGTCATATCACTTGAATACAAATTAATGTGTTCAACAAAGAGTCCAATTCTCCAATCACAGCTAGTCAGTGAGATAACACTTGAGGAGTCATTCTAGTCTAGACTCAATTAACTCCTTGATTAAAGGGAATAATTTTATCTGTTGTTTACTAACTACATGGTAATTAATTGAATAATTATATGAAGATAAATTATTACTAATTGGCATACATTACATACTCACAAGAGGCTATACATGTCACACTTTCTTTCTGAGAGTACGATAGGAGTTCTACACTTTTATGTTTCATCTCAATTGTTTTGGCGACCTTGATTAACAAATAAAATCCGTAGTCGTAGGCTTACCTTCCGCAGCATTTTGCGTCCATAGAAAAGCACTTTGTCCCTCTTTCTAAATCGAGGTCTTGATGTACCAGCACCAACAAAGGATTTTACTTCTGGCAAGAATTCTGAAAATAGTACGAAGATAAGTTAGAGTAAAGCACAAAATAATTTTTCATAAAAGTACAGAGACAGACCAAACGACTATTTTGTACGTCAAAATTGTTGGAGTGCCTACCTTGATTTTTCAATCTTCGAAAAAAGAGGAGAGAAGAGACGATAATAGCAGTCAGGAAAAAAATTAGTAAAGACACATACAAAACCTACGGACAAAAAAATCACATGGTTAAAAAACTAGGAGAAAATTTGGTTTATTTTATGTTAGCAAATATGCAATGTAAACTGCATATTTAAATATAAAATGTCAAATGAAAGTACATATATGGATAGTTAACTTCATTAAAAAACAATCTGAAAGTCACGCGTCTAGTTCAACACGGTAAACAATATATCTAGGGTAGTTCTAATCTCCAAGTCGATAATATACGATATATTTTGATGAAAATTGTCAATTTATAAAAATATAGTTACACGCATTGTTATGAATACACTTTTATGTAGGCCTAGGCATAAAGAAAATGTTCAAGTCTATTTGCTTTGAAAAGCATGTCACTATTAATGTACATTTATGGACATTAATAGTGACACGGATACAGGTTGGCAATTTATTACAAATTATAGGCCCAACTCCTTTATATTTGACACACTTCCATGCATTACTGCCTTATGTTGGACTTATGAGTAGTAGGCCTATGTCAAATATTTATAGAGGAGTTATAAATTAATGTATAATAAATTGACAATCTTAAGGTCCCAGTATTCATAGTGCAAAAAGTTTCCGGCAGGATGATTTCACACACATTAAATGATCATAAATTTGTGCATGACACAAAATTAACAAATAGGCCCAAGATACAGACCAGATTTGTTAAAAATGCTAATGACCCAAATTGTATAATACATCGAAGGTGGAAAGGAAGATCACTTCTATGTATCACTTGTATCACTCAATATTTTTTGGCATTGATTTTTACCTCACCGCGTACCAATTACATACAGTAGGCCCTACAAATAATATGTATCCTAAATGCCTAATGTGACTGTTAATTATGGAACAACAGTATTTTAGAAGATACTTCTCTAAATGGCATGAAGCAGTTTCACTACAATTTATGTTCATCCGGAAAGTCACTGTAATCGCTTATATGTAACGTAGACACTGAAAATATTTTAAAAAATGACTTTTTTGTAGGTCGAGTATATTATGATAATAGGCTACAATAAAAATATATGCCTGGTCAATGTAGTAAGCTGCAGAAACTTGAAATATTGTCAATATAGGTGGCCTACCTAGACTTGTGCCTATACCTAGACTTATGGCAAATCTGGTATAGTCCTTGGGCCTAACTAATAACTATAATAATCTATCAATTTGATTAGAATTTAGAAATGACACTATCAACTTTTAATGTCAACATGCCTTCATTAAACAAGCCATAAATTATTTTTCATTGTATAAAATGTCGCAAGTGAACGACTTTACAGAACAATGCGAGTACACAATGCGGGTAGCATACATTTTCTGTTAGACCTTTTTCATGTCACACCAAAATATATGACATAAATCTATTTCATACCTTCACTTCAGGATTCAACGAAAAGTATCAAGTTAACCTATATTTAAATGATAATTATATTATAATAATAGGTCCAGAGTAGGTATATAACAATAAACAAAACATCACTGGGTACCTGCGTTGCAAGATGAACGCATCTTCCAAGTCGAATGCGTTTTGGCAAAATTGGCATGCAGCACATTGCGACCAATTTTCATTTATATACTTTGAAAGTGGCGTTTTCTAGTATGGTAGTATTGAATGAAGCCACCGAAATAACCAGAAGACATGTATCTAGGCCTAGGTCCTACACCTAGCCTAGTTAAGGCATTGAGTTTGTAGTTATAACTACAAACTCAATGGTTAAGGGGTGCTCTAGTGAACCACTGAACCACTAGCATTGAGACAAACTCAATGACACTAGGATTCAATGCACTAGGCCTGCAGGCCTAGGCCCTACCCCAATAATGCCCCAATGGAAGAGGTAGGCCTATAGCCTAGGACTAGTTCTCAAAATATGCCTAGGCTTAGAACTGACATTGCACTGACATTGGTGAATAGGCCTAGGAAAGAGCACTATGCTAGCCTAGTCTATGTGGGCTATATCCTTGGATATATGGACCAAGGTCCACACCTTGAGTAGGCCTAGCAGATCCATGTCTGACCCTTGGCTAGAATGGAAGCCTAAGCCTAGGTCTAGGCCTAGTATATTTACTTACTTGATTTTCTTGAAAGCTCGTTACGAATAATTGAGCCCATTGTGTAATAACTAAGGTGTCGAAAAGATCATTGAAACTATTTAATATCTTCATAACGTCCATACTAAATCGTTACTAACATTGTCTTCTTTCACAAGTACAAACACAACAGCTTAGTGCTTTTTATCAATGACAGCTGACTAATGCATTGATTCAGTAAGAAAATGTGTAGACAAATCAGTCTCGATTTTGGCCTTGGGTTACGGAGTAGTTTACTTACTGGCCGTTGGCGACCATGATACGAGCGTGGAAAGCGCGCGAACACTGACGTCATAATTCTTGACGTCACGCAGGCTGTCACGGATGTCAGCCATCAGCTGTATTTTCCCGTGCCAGGTTTTGGCTGTCACTTGTCACCCTTTTTTAATAATAACTTGGCGCTGCCGCCGAAGTGACAAAACGAGTTGATGCTTATTTTTGTTAGTGAGCTCGTTATACCAAGAGAAGACGAAGTATACTAAAATATCGTGAGATGCGAGCCATTATATGAGTCACAATAATATATATCCAGTCCTAAATTATAAATAGCAGCTCCATGTGGAAGTCTAGTGCCAAAAAATATTCTTTCAACATTTGATAGGCCTATCCCCGCTAGCATTGGGTGCAAGAATAGTACAGACCGCGATTCGGCAGCTAATAAAAATGAAGACAAAAACAAAAGAAGACACGATAATAAAGGAAGGAACAACAATATTAATTGCTAAACCTTTTGCATTTGTATTGAAATCAAAGCTTCGGGGAGAAAGATGTGATAATTGCTTCAACAGGTGATTTTAAACAGTGTTTTTCCCCACTGATTATAGGTTTTTGAGTGTTGAATATTTTCAAATGTATTTTTCCCCTCTTTTTAGGAAAAAGCTATTAAAGTGTTCAGGTTGTCAATATGTCCATTACTGTGATCGAGATTGCCAAAAAGAAGCATGGATAGATCATAAAACCGAGTGTGGTAATTTAAAACGGATAACTCCGAGAATCATACCAGACGCTGCACGTCTCATAGCTAGAATTATTTTCAAATTAAAGGTAAAAATATATATACGTGCTGCACTAATCCAACAAATGCTATGCAAAATAATTGTGTAAATCTTTAAAATTGAAATTCTTGCCTGGTTTTCTAGCGAGGTGGTGATATGGAGAAAGGTTATTACACTCAAACAACCTTCAGGAAATTCAGAGATCTGATGTCTCGTAAGTAGATGAACATATTTTATTTGGCACGTTTTGAACATTTGTGTAGAATAAAATGAATTTAGAGCACAAATTTATAATTTCAGATTATTCCGATATAAAGCTTGACAAAATAAGAATGGAACACTTTACCTCTTTGTGTGCAGTTTTAATTGAATTTATTGGTGAAGATATGTTACCGAACTCGGCTGAGCTCATGGGAATTTATGGAAGGGTATGTTGTTTAAAATTTCTAAACATAGTTTTGTAGACTTGAAGATAATCATAATATGCATTTTCAGGAATAGTAAGAGCAGTAATGTAATACCGTACATTGAAACAATAACATCAGTGCTACCGACACATGCAGCGCAGTGTTCAACGTGCTCGCTTCATGTGATCCGAGATACTAGGGGAATTTCGGACCCGGTCCGATCCCCACTGCCGTCCATCCATCTTTACAGGGTTTTTTCGTGGTTTCCCTCTAGTCTAGGCTAATGCTTCGATGGTTCCCACAATATAGGCCACAACCACTTCCTTCCCATTCTCCTTCCCATTACCCAAGAAACCTTCATCTCATCATCCCATTTATCATCCATTTGACGCCAGTAGATCTTCGCTATCATTACAGTGTGTTGTTAAACCAATGTAAAAAATCATCAGTGCTGTTGAAGAAGGTGTCCCAAATGATCCATAGAAAGTGTATAGAAATTTCATTTTTTCAAGGTTTTCAAAAACATCACTGAATTTTAGTCACAATATTGTCTCTGTGTGGTAAGCTGCTGGTTTTTCCATACACATGCCATAGTGAACAATTTTATGCTGAAAAGATGGGATTTCGTCAAATTTTGTAGAATAATAATTTTCTATCACAAGTGAAAACAAATGATTTAAAAATGTTAATATTTAGTCGTAGATTACGAAGTAATAACTAGAGACATGTAAAAATAGCAATTGCTATAGAAGCGATGAAATCTAGAATTTTTCAATACATGTTTTTCTAGTGTATCTTCATGTTTCAATACATTTGATGTTTTTGAAAACGTTACAAAGCGCTACAAAAGTCTGATTCCGCTAACTTTCAACGTATTTGCGATATAAACGCTATATTCAGAATAAAAGCATTATAGATGTTATTTTCTGCAAAATTAAATCAATTGAGATGTCAAAGGGTGAAGTTAGTTGGGAATTTCCAAAACCAATAAGCAGTTGGAACTGCAGGCGGCAGATGAGGCGTGGATATAACCCAGTGGTGCACACCATGTTTTCTCAAAATGTCAATTGATGTGTTTCTCTTGTATGCAATTGTACGTTATATAATGATTTTATCAGTACGATACTATTGCTACGCTACGTTGTTGTGCTACAAAACACCACGTTTCAAAATAATAGATGCACCAAAGTGTTACTTTTCAGATTCAAAATGATACAAAAAGAAAAAATGAAAGTTATATTTACATGTCTCTAGTAATAACATATAGCTTGCAAGTGATTTAAGATGGAAGTGATTAATAGTTGGCTGATCACATACAGTCTGGGACCATGACCACGACCACCAGAAAACAACCAATCGACAACTTATATCAATTAAACCAAGGTTTTTAATTGGATAACAGAATGTAGTACATTTATATAAGTGCTGAAACTGCCAAATTACACCATTACATTGTCATAAATAGCAATAATAAATGTATTTCGTAGATGTGCGTGAATGGGTTCAACATTCTGGACCCCGAAATGCAGAGTCTCGGCACTGGCATCTACCTTGCACCTAGCGTCATTGATCACTCGTGTGATCCGAACGCTCTCGCCGTATTTCATGGCACGACTATTCACATTAGAACGCTCAAATCAATGCCATCCGTGGACTGGACCAAAGTAACTATAAAAGCTTTGATGGATAGTATCATGTATTAATTTCTTCAAACTCATCATGTATTATAAATTACTTTGATATGCAACCCTTCTTGGCTCAGTAAACTAAACACTGATTTAAAAACTGAAGTAAACGTTGGGCGTAGGTTCGATTCCCTCATAAGGCATGGGTTTACAAAGTTTCAAGTCGCTTTCACCGACGCCAATAGATCTTGGTCATCAGTAGTCGTTAACCCAGTATAAATAAACAAATAAATCGATGAATTTGAATGTTCTTAGGTACGCATCACTTATATTGACTTGTTGAATACGACAAAAGAACGTCAGTTGGAGCTGCAAGCCGGGTATTACTTCCTGTGTGGCTGTACGCGATGTGAACAAGTACCGGACAATCACGTCATTGCTTGCCCGAAAGCCGACTGCGGTGGACCAATCACGATAACACAACAAGTAATACACATTAGTATTTTGTTTTCTAGGATTTTTCTGGGCTACCTTCCATTGGCAGATTTTTCTTGTTAATTGTATGTTCAATAGTTTTTCAATTGAATTTAACGTTTTGTGTGCAACTGAAATTACGTTGCTTCTGTTTCTGAAATTTGACTTTTATAAGAGAGGAATTATCTACAAAGAATTATAGTAATTTTTCTGGTAGAAACCATAAATAATAATATAACACCAAAACCAAAACAATGCTTGACAGACGTACGTACGTTTTTGCTTGGGAGTTTTCTTTAGCGACAACATTTTATGACAATTCAACACCAATTATTTGTGTGTCATTAGCTGTTACTTTCAAGGTCCTTCTAAACTGAATAATTAAAATCAATTTATTTGTTTCAATTCAGGAAAACATTGCAAACGTTCTTCCTCCCTGTCCTCGCTGTGGTGATAATATCAAACAAGATACCTACAAAGAATATAAAGAGGTATCCGAGTTTACGGAGCTACAACTTCAGAACATGAAGCAGACTGCCTGTATCCTTGAGAAAGTTGAAAGTCTGATGACAACGGATTTGCTATTCAATGTATGCCTACCGGTAATTTTGTTATGAGCACATGGCAGTTTTAGGCAACATGCGTATTGCTACATTCGTATTGCCGTTATGCCACGTGGAAAAATTCTTGCTATTTTGTAGATAATTTTAAAATAATCAGCTACTAACAGTCAGTGAATCCGTTTGAATTTTTGCTGAAAACTAATTGTTAAACTAACTACAGTGCATAGGGGTAATTGTGACACCAAATAGTGTAATTTCGACGTTGCATCAACATAATTATTACACTCTTCAATAAAACCACAAACAAATTTTCAGAAGGCCTACTTATCATCCCATTATGTATTTACAATAACAAAATTATTGAGCTGTCTCAGGAGAATATAAAAAAAAGTAATTTTGCAAATCACAATTTTGAAACTCACTTAAGAAATGCCCAATTTCAACATTTGCATGGTAAGGTTAGGCGTAAAATCGTTTACTAGGCCTACGCAACGATATTTCTTCACGCAGATGCATGTCCCTGATTCATCATCCAATCACTGCATCATCACTGCACCTAAAATGTAATTTTGACAGTTTGATACTGTATTTGGATTCAAGGGAGCCGTGGGTATGAAGAAGTCCGTGAATCAAAATAACATGTAGTGATGAAAATTCGTACGGGAAACTGGTGTCCGAATTGCGGCCTGAATTCATGACGAATGACGAGGAAAAAATCAGGGGAGTGGAAACCATATTTAAAACTAATTCAATAATCATACCTGTACTTATGACACTCCTTTCTTACTGTTTATCCTATTTATTGGAAATAGAAATATATTTGTGAAAAAAATGAACATTCAATATTTACATTTCCTGAGCTTCGTTTGACCAGATGTTGATGTATGCCGTGTTTGTCTGAAAAAGCAGCAAGGTTTATTTCATCCGTTGGATTTGAATCACGTGAAGATTCTCGACCTCGCGTTCGAGAGCAGTATTGAAATGTCGCAGTGGGAACAAGCAAAAGAATACGGCCAAGAACTATGTCAGGGATTCAAGTAAGCTTTCTATTTCAAATTGTTGTAGGCCTAACATTATTGTTAAAACCGCAGTATTCTATAATTGAATAAAAAAAATCAAGATAAATAGGGCCTACCCCTGTTTCTTGAAAGGCTAAATGTACGAACCAGTACTTTGTCTCTAACTAAAAAAATTGAACCTGTCTCGGTCATAACCCATGGCCAAAAGAATATAGGCATATATAAACCAAACACTCGCTTTTCTTATTTACCGGTAAAACGTGGTCGTGTTGCTGATGTCCTGTCGTTCATGACTTGTGATGATGGTAAAAGTTATTCTAAATGTCAAATTCATGAAATTACCAAACAAAATAGGGTAAAAATCTCAGGACTTTGGATACATTAGTACAGAAACTGGTAACATCTTGCCTAATATTACCGAGATTGTCGAAAGTGAAGACGGAATACTGTTTTTTTTTTTTTTTAATAAATTATTAAAAAAACAAATTGCCCAAAAGTCACTTAATCCCAGGTCTGTTCCTTTGGTTTCAGAAAATATTATGGGCTCCTTCATCCAATGTTGGCAATACTCTATATGAAACTCGGCAAGATAAATCTCTACCTGCAATGTTACGGCGAGTCGTTGAACCACCTGAGAGAAGCGGAGAAAATAATACGTGTTACGCATGGAGAAAATCACGAACTTTATCGCTTAGAGTTGATACCGTTAGTGCGTCAGTGTCAGGGCGAGCTACTCGCTAGTGGATCAGGGTTGAGCAGATAGAATACTGGGCGGTAGTATTGCACTGTATAACGCAACTACGCTTTTCGATTAGACAGATATCGTCCGGATTCCACTTCAATTTACATTATCTATCCACTAAGCACATTGTGTAGTTATGTTTGTTTTCACTTGCTCAATTAAAGGCTATAAATATCAATACAAATAGTTATTTTCCTACCTTTCCAACTACGGTTTGCCTTCGTGCCATTACTTTGTTGTAATAGAGCATAATGGATCGGAGGCAAACTGCCTTTTAGTTCTGAATACTTGACCACAAGGACAAACCCTGGAAAACTGGGGCGTCTGATCACCTTACGATAAATTATGTACGTAATTAATGACGATTGCGGGTTGTTAGACCACCATTAACTTTTGTGGCTCTAAGCATTGATTGCTTTCAAATCATAAGCCTTATAATTACTCAGATTACTGGTTGCTTTATAATTACCATCATAATTACTCATTGTTGAAATCAGCCGACAACAGAGCCACCAATTTGACATTAAATGATCACAGGCTGTGGTAGTTCCTCAGATTGCTGTGATGATATGGTTATGATGGTTGTCATTTTGTTTCTTGAAAGAAGCCCGATTGTTATCCGTTCGGGAGTCTATCAATTTAAAGTATCTGATATATTAAATACAGCTGGGTATATCCACGTTTTGAAGCGTGGGGAAAAGCAGCAATGATTTTTAGGGGCACCAAAATTTGTTTATATGTGACGGTGCCATTTCATTTTGTAACGATTATAATGAATAAATAAAAAAGCTCACTTGAGACTGGAAGAATGTTATATGTTATCAGGAAATACACAGGCCTATCAATCGTTGAAGATTCACACCCTTACTATACTCATCTAATACGTATTGAATCCACGAAGAAACTAAATTTTCCGTTACGTTTACTGATCAGTTCATCATGAAAGAGTATATCATAATTACTGTTGATAGGAAGACCTCAGCCAGTAAGTGTTATTAAATACAAACATTTTCTTGAAAATGGTTCTTTATTTTTATAATGACACACACAATTGATTCGTACATTTGTTCTTTCATCCCTGTAATACTCCAGACAATGTCAATGATGCCATTTCTGTCAAATACATTCAAGATTCAATTAATAAGTTAAGTCACCGCTACATCCTGATAATGACATCCTGACATCATCCAAGAGCCTACCTACTTTTGTAACAAAGAAAAAAAGGTAATAAATAACAACAAAACAAACATAGGGTTGAATGTATTAAAGAGATGGAATAGTCAAAAGAAATGCAAAAAACATCCAACTATTTCTAGCATTGTAATTTATCTATTACGTTTGAAAAAATAAACAACCACTAAAAATCAGTCTGGTTATTCCGCAGCAGCATAATATGCCGTCAAATATGAATTTTCCTACACATTCCGCTTGAATTTAGTACGGATATGATCTTTCACTGCGAATGTACACTTTCCAATAAGTCAGCAAACTGCACGTCCAAACTTCTAGTCCACACTCATCGGGAAAATGATTGATTTTACGTTTACGAGTGCTGAATTTGGCCTCACTAGCATTGTTGCCGGAATCACTTTGCTGAACTAATTGCATTGTAATAGCTGTTTGGAGAGCACATTATAATCTCTTTCAAAGGTCTATTTTGTGTTGCGTTAGATTTTCTCACAATTCGTCTTTTAATTCATCGTCTTCATCGGCTCCGCCCGTGGGGGGTGGCGCTCCGCCCGCTCCTGCGTAAAGTTTTGCAATGATGGGCTGGACGATATCTTCTAAAGCTTTCTTTTGCTTCTTGTATTCTTCTGTGTCTGTGTCTTGGTTCTCTTCCAACCATTTGATCTTCTCGTCGATGGCCTCTTCCATCGTTGTTTTGTCAGATTCGCTCACCTGAAATCAAGAAAACAAAACACTCACTATACAATCCAAACAGGCTACCGGTAACGACAATTTCCCGGAATGGTTGCCTTGCATCAGACGGTTAAAAAGCTCAATACAAAACATCATAAAATCAGTTATTGTAATCACATCAGGTAGAGATAAGAAAAGCATGCAAGCACACTGTCGAGATACTTTCTTCACAAGGAAAGTAAATGATTACATTGATCAACAAGTAAGTCATATTAGTCGATCTAATAGAGATAACTAGCACGCAAAAATGGGATTAAAATGTTGACATACTAAGATCGTGCAATATAAAAACAGGCCAGACTACTACATTATAAATAATGTGCGACCACAATCAACTAACTAGACATAAAAAACAAAGCATGTACACACCTTAGCTCCTAGCTTCTCCTTATCTTGGAGCTGGTTCTTTAATGAATATGCATAAGATTCGAGTTCATTACGAGCTTCGACACGCTCACGAAGTTTCTTGTCGTCGTCGGCAAACTGTTCAGCATCCTTGATCATTCTCTCGATATCATCAGGAGTGAGCCTGTTCTGGTCGTTGGTGATGACAATCTTCTCGCGGTTGCCAGTACCCTTGTCCTCGGCGGATACCTGGAGGATGCCGTTAGCGTCGATCTCGAATGTCACCTCGATCTGCGGCACACCTCGTGGTGCTGGTGGAATGCCAGTCAAGTCAAACTTGCCGAGTAAATGGTTGTCCTTTGTCATTGGTCGCTCACCTTCATAAACCTAACAGAAAGCAATCACACTTAGCTTAGTTAGTTTGCTTAGCTAGTTTGCTCAACAACCCCATCATCAGCCAAACTATTTAGGCATACAAATGACAGGTGAAAATGAAATTCTGAAATGAAGAGGAGTGAAAAGACATTCACAAAAAACTCATGCCTTATCTGGGAACCCACACCTAGGGTGACTTCAGTTTCTGAAGCGGTGCCGTAGTTGGCTGAGTTACAGAGTGTGACCCAGATTCAAAGCATATTTTTATTACGAATGGAAAGCTGGAAATTTTAACATATACAAAAAACTCGTCACCAAGAAGAGGAAGCTAGTTTAAATAGTGAAAAATATAACAAAGTTTGTAATGAATTAATGATGAATTGATAATGCAAAATAGAGAGATACCTGAACTAAGAACTGAAAATCCACATCAATTGAAGTATCACCTACCATTATCAATGTAAAGTTGGCCTACTAATTGCAAAGTGACCTCACCTGAATGGTGACGGTGTGCTGGTTGTCGGAAGCGGTCGAGAAGATCTGAGATTTCTTTGTGGGGATGACGGTATTCCTCGGGATAAGTTTGGTCATGACGCCTCCGACAGTCTCAATGCCCATGGTGAGTGGATTGACGTCGAGCAACACGATGGCATCAGTGTCTTGTTCGCCTGAAAGCACTCCAGCCTGGACAGCGGCACCGTAGGCGACGGCCTCGTCGGGGTTGATACCGCGGGACGGTTCCTTGCCATTGAAGAATTCCTTGACCAACTGTTGGACCTTGGGAATACGGGTGCTGCCACCTACGAGGACAATCTCGTCGACCTCTTTCTTGTTCATGTCGGCATCTTCAAGAACTTTCTGCACTGGCTTCATTGTGGAACGGAACAGATCCTATAAACAAAACATCGAAAAACAATGTAGTCATAATGTACTGCCAACCCTAATCTCGGTAGGCCTACTCCTATATGAACAACCATAGGTCAATAGTTCCACGATAAAATCTTGTAAACTGAAATAATTTGTTGACCTTTTTTCGAAAAATTTGAAAGGGCAGAGGATTCTCTGCAGAGTTGAATTAAATTGCATCAGGGCCACGGTGCTAGCTAGAAAGCGAGTTACCTGGCACAATATAGCCAGCATACAGCATTAATTTCAAGTAGTAACGGGCCTATATGATAATGTTCAAATCACACAAGTTCAAAAAGAATTAACGTCAATAAAAATCATACCATGTTGAGTTCTTCAAATTTGGCTCGAGTGAGAGTCTCAGAGAAATCATCGCCCTCATAGAAGCTTTCAATTTCGATACGGACTTGGTGACTGGCGGAAAGTGCACGCTTGGCCTTCTCAACTTCACGACGCAGTTTCTGTACAGCACGGTTGTCTTTACGGATGTCTTTACCCTTCTTCTTCTTGTACAACTTGATGAAGTGATCCATTACACGTTGATCAAAGTCCTCACCTCCGAGATGGGTATCTCCATTGGTCGACACAACCTGGATAAACAAAGATACCAAATTGTTGCAGAATGTTTGTAAGATAGCCGATGCCAGCAAAAACAATGCAATGAATATCAATTATCTACGTTCAGAGGTATACCCTTCCATGTCAGTTTAAATCAAAACTTTCTGATCAAGTCAAAATTTCTGTCTAGAAACCATTAAAAGCCAGCAATAGGCCTAAAACATGACTAAAATACTGAAATAGATTTAGATCTATAGTTTACCTATGCTACACAGGTCTGACAGTTCTATTCGGTATCAGTAAAAATATACAAACCTCAAACACGCCATTGTCAATGGTCAGAAGAGAGACATCGAAGGTGCCACCACCAAGATCGAAGACCAGAACATTCTTCTCGCCTTCACGTTTGTCAAGACCGTATGCAATGGCGGCTGCGGTAGGTTCATTGATGATACGCATGACGTTCAATCCAGAGATGGTTCCGGCATCCTTGGTTGCCTGACGTTGTGCATCATTGAAGTAAGCGGGAACAGTGACAACTGCATGAGTAACCTTCTTGCCGAGATAAGCCTCAGCAGTTTCTTTCATCTTGCCAAGAACCATGGCAGAGATCTCTTCCGGTGCAAATGTCTTGTCACCTTGTGATGTGGCAACTTCAATGTGGGGCTTGCCATTCTTCTCTTTCACCTAAAATAGGACATACAATTGTTATTTCATTATTGAGATGTTCCATCATTTTGAATATTTTTCACTTTCCATGAAAAAGTGTTTGTAAAAAATGTGAATTATTAGATGAACGTCAAAAAAACTTGAGCATCCATAATTGGACAAGAAAAGTTAACTTTATAACAAACTTCTCAAACACAGGCATTTAATTGAATTTAAAAATTCTAGATGCTTCCCTAGTAGGCCTACCATACAAAAACGATATGAATAAGATACTGGTAGGCTACGTATATTGTGATATGAATAAGATACCGGTAGGCTACGTATATTGAGAAAAAGGTCTATGATGACACTTGCCTTGAATGGGAAGTATTTGATGTCATGCTGGACAGCAGCATCACTCCAATCTCGACCAATAAGACGTTTGGCATCGAAGACAGTGTTCTCAGGATTGGCAGTCAGCTGATTCTTAGCTGCGTCACCAATCAATCGTTCACCATCAGGAGTGAAAGCCACATAAGATGGTGTGATTCGGTTACCTTGATCGTTGGCAATAATTTCTACTCGTCCGTTTTTGTATACGCCCACACTGAAATGATGTACAAGCAATTAGAGCACTAGCAAATTAAAGGCCTTCACTAGAAGAGAATTGTACACATAATGAGCTCACAAGATGCTTTTCCTGGATTGTTTGTATTCAAAGGCCTAGTCCATACCAATAGCATGAAAGCTACACCTAGGCCTAGCTAACAAAACTAGGCCTTAGCCAACCATTGAGTAGGCCTAGGTTTAGTTCTATGACAGAACAATCTAGAATAGGGATGGACACTTTCAAATCTCCACCCAGACTAATGATCTCCAAATTCTTGAATATTAGATAACAGCTGAGACCACGGTACTCACCATGAATATGTTGTACCCAAATCAATTCCAATGACTGTTCCAAGCTCTTTATTCTTCTCATCCTTAGCACCAGAGCATGCCACAATAAGGCACACCGCCCCCAACAGAAGTGTCAATCTCATTTTGTTTGTAGATTTCTGCAAAAAGTACACTTCCTATTAATATCAGCCTGGAGTTTCCAACCAGCATAAAGGCTAGATCCTGCCCGATTCTAAGATTTCATTTGATTGCCCTAGCTATCATGATTGAACGTAATATTGAACCAGTGGTTCAGCCGCCCCTGAAAGTAGCCACGCAGGTTGATGCCCCATCACTTCGAGCTTGTACCATCCAATAAAGAGTAAAATAAATGATTTTAATGCAAAAACAAGCGAAATAAAGAGATGTATTAACTACTAACCTGTATGATTTCAATTGATGACACTATTTAAAGTCTTTCAAGTTATAATTATAAGTCACTTCACGCTAACAAAATTTTCAATGTACTTCTGATCCGGCTAGACGTAAACTGACAAAATCAGGCCCATTGACAAAATATACCATGTAGTTGGCCAGATGTATCAACGCTATTGGTTGATCGTGATACGGAACGATTTCTGATTGGACACGGAGAACACAGTTGGCCGTCTTCTATTGGTCCACGTTTAGGAATTTGGGGTCAATCCGAGCGAGCAAACGAGATCGAACACGTACGTTCCCGATGGTTCCGTTTCGATAATTTGAAATATTTCCCGCTATCGTCAGTCAGCAACAGCTGATTCGCCACTTGTGAATTTGTATAAGGCTTTTGTTGTGTTATCTCTTTATAGGCTATTATATTTCACACTAGGTCTAAGCCTAGTTATTTAGGTTTAAATGAGATTTTCCATGACTAATAATTAAAGAAATATAGTAGGACTATTACTCAAATGAAGCATATGAACATCTTTCTAATGAGAAGTTAGGTTATATTGACAGTTGATTATGGAAATAGCTTTGGTGTCTTGACCCTTATATTTGTTAGACCTAGTAGGTATGTGGGCAGAATAGCCATGGATCATATTGGAAAAGATGTACCAATCCTAAAATCACTTGAACCAGAAATGCTACCCAGTAGTGAAAGACTTTTAACACCTGAAGAAGAACGTCAGTTATTAGAGCAAAACACACGTCTTGTTACCGAATACCAAGCCAATGGTTTGGAAAAGAATGCAAAGAAACATTGGGACCTATTCTATAAGAGAAATGAAACTCGATTTTTTAAAGACCGCCACTGGACGACACGAGAGTTTGAAGAACTATTAGAAGAAATACAATCTTCATCTAAAGAAGAACGTAAAACAATGCTCGAAGTAGGTTGCGGGGTTGGTAACCTCGTTTTCCCACTTATCGAAGACGGATTAAATATGTTTGTGTTTGCCTGTGATTTGTCAGAAAAAGCAATTGATTTGGTGAAGCAACATCCACATTACAATGAAAATAACATGAAGGCATTCCAATCTGACATAACAACAAATTCAATTTTAAGCGTTATTTCTCCCAGTACTGTTGACATTATCACCATGATATTTGTACTGTCTGCTATAAACCCCGAGAAATTTCATATAGTGTTGAAAAGCCTCCTTGTTATACTCAAGCCAGGGGGAATTGTACTTTTCCGTGATTATGGTCTCTACGATATGGCACAACTAAGATTTAAACCAGGTCATAAAATATCAGAAAACTTTTACATGCGTCAAGATGGGACAAGGTATTTCATCAACAGACTGATATTTCTGATAATTCATTAATGGTAGTCTCTATACCAGAATTTATGTTTTGTGGAATAATAGTATTAAGTAATAATTGAAATTAAAATCAATAGCATAACAAATAAAAGTATATAATTTATAAGGTTCAAGTATAATGAATAATTATATTTCTAGCAAACACAACTATAAGCATATTTTAAAAATATTCCATTGTACTGTGCAAAGGATGTTGATAAAATAAAAAATCTGTAAAAATTAAATATATTCAGTTTACATATATACAGTAAATTATAAAATGTAATCTAATTCTGTAATCTAAACTTGATAAAATATTGAAACGTAGTATCTTTTCTAGGAGCTTTTACTTTTCCGAGGCATACCTGGGAGAAATATTTTCTTCAGCTGGCTACGAAGTTATGAGTAACAACTACGTACACCGTAGGACAATCAACAAGAAAGAGGACGTAGATGTTCCGAGGGTATTTATTCAAGGAAAGTTCCGCAAACCATTATGAATCGCAGCCAACTCGAGGACGTCGTGATTACTTGAAGGGATCGGTCACACTAACGGGGTCAGTTGCCCATGAGTTTCTCTGTAGAGGGTGATATAAACAAAATATAACTGATGTGATTAATAATTAACAATTGAATAACATAGGGACCTAGTAGGCATACTATTATTATATTATTATAGGGCCTATACTATTGTTCGTATACTAGTATACTAGATAAGTACACAGTACGTGCCGAGATACACAGTATCGCATGATACTGATACTAGCTTGTATATTTTTTTAATAGTGCGGCACTCGAACCCGCGCCCCATATGACTCGATGACTTGTTTTTTAAGCGGTACTGTAGCTGAAAAGATCAAACCCAAGCCTCCTGGGTGAGAGCCAGGTATAGCCACTAGACTATAACCAAGATTATCTTTCCCGAGTACATTTATTTTTATTGGAAAAAATGAAATTGAAAAAAATCAAGAGTCGTACTCGGTTTTGTATAAAGACTTTTTGATGAGTGTGTGCATGGTTCGGCAGTGAAATGTTATTCATAGCTTCATTTTCTAATTACCACTAAAAAATGTCATGCTGTTGGCAAAATGTACCAAAAAGGTATCTTATATCTTCCAGTTTCAGGCTTTTAGAATTGTATTACAAATGTAACAATATGTAATCATAAATCTCCATTTCATAACATGAATGAAATTGTACATTTAAAATGCAGTTTTCTGCAATCTTATCTTGAATTAGGCCTATGAGCTAATATTCTAAACATACATTCTTAGCATTATCTAGGGTTTAGAAATATCTCGGCTAAGCAGAATGTTGAAGGTGGACAATCAAATCTGCCGACATAAACATACTATTCGCAAAGCTATCTTCATTAGTTCCATTGAAATTGAAGTTATCAGCACTCTTTTGGATATAGAGATCTGACTTTTGGTGAAGTAGCAGAATTAAAATGCATAGTTAACTTCCTGTTTCTATATTTCCAATCCTACGTAAGCAAGCAAAGTTTAATGCTTGAACAACTTATTGCACGTTGGGCAACAATAATTTTTGCATTAAATTTTCAAGTACTTAATATTACTATATTCCCACTCTTGATTTTTCTCAACATCATGTTCAACTTGACACTAAGTCATTGTTCCCCAAAATGAAGCCTAGAGCCTGATTTATACGGATCACTGTTTCGATCAATGGCTTGAGATCAACTCTTGATCACTTGTTCATCACCATGGTTACTCGAGTAACAATGGTGTGTAGCCTCATCTACACAAATCAATGGGTTGAAGTCAACGGCAACCGATTGATCGAAACATCGACCCATGTAAATGAGGCTGAGGGTGACGAGGGCAAGGTGTGATCGTTCAGACGTGGCATCACAAGGGCGATCTTACCACAGAAAAAATTATTATAACAGTGTAACTTATTCAACAAATTGTGAACAGTAAACTTTTTTACCAATGACTAATTAAATAATTATTATTATTATAGATGTATCTACTACCAGTTGATATTATTGAAACTAATTTTAATCAGTCATATATTTTTATTTTCATAAAAACAGAGGAGGCATATAGCTTGCCAATATTTTACAACAATATTTCAATTCAAAATAATTGTATTCACAGTAGGCCCCACATTATATCAATTGTACTATAATGATTAATGACTATTCAGATAGAATTGGCTTACATTTCCTAGGCTAATGTATTGAATAATATGAATGTAATACACCCTATCGGTACTTGTTTTTGTACAATATATACAACTATATTCATAACAAATAGAATTGCAAATACATATAAAAATACCGAATCTAAAGTAAAAATTAGTCTAATCGAGATTCTACATATTAGATCGGTATGAGAATATGACATCAAAACACGGCGATGTCATGTTCAACAAATACTAAATATTACATCTTTATGAAAACATTGCCCGTCATTAGAAGTAAGAGCGAGGGAAGACGACTTAGCAAAATATCAGTGTTTTTACTGCCATATTAGATCAATCATGTATAGCAAAATGCATATAGGTGAGAAACACAGGCTAAATTATTAAATTTTTTAATATCTCTGAATCATTCAGAATTAAAAATTATCTCTAAAATATATAGCAATGACTTCCTTGTACTTCAGAGATTAATATTACTTTTAAATTTATTTGACATAATATCGCAGGCTTGAACACAATATGGCAAAATACCATTTTTATAACTTTAAGTGTCAATTATAACAATTGCAGTCAATGCAAGGAATGAAGAGAAACCAAGCATGGCTTTAAGAAATGTTAGTGGTCTATGAGGTCAGTTTAAATCTTTCAAATAACATCAAATTAAAATTGATTCTAAGACCTACCGTATAAATAATAGCTCTACCGGTACATTTTTCAGTATTGTACAAAATATAAATACATTAAACAGTAGAAATGGCTTATTACTTATTATTAGTTACTCAAGTTGATTGTTGAACAGTTTATAAATTAATGTTGAGTAGGCTTATAATAGGCCTACTTAATAATATAATATTTAGGCCTATATATTTAATTTAATTATATTCAATATTATAATACTTAATTAATTGATTTTTATTCTGTTTTCCAAGCAATCTCATGGGTATAAGACAGACTTTTATTCATTCAGCAAGCCAATAATAAATAAATATTACATGGATGGCATATCACATTGCACCTACTACGCAAGTGAAAATGCACTGGTACCAATAATTGTACTGTACAAAAGGGCATATCCCGCATAAAATACAGAAAGACTAGTCATTAGCCTAAATGCCTGAACATGGACCTAAAAAATGCATCGAGAGTAATAAATAAAACATCAATATCGATAGGCCTATCACTTTTTTCGGTCAATTGTACGAACGACCCCACCTACAGCTTAGAAACATTTGGGGGAACTATTTCGGTAGTAATGAAAAACAATCAAGATATTTATAGCTATCGTGTTGATACTAACACTAACACATAATAGTAATGGGGTACCGCTTAATAACATAAAATTAATCTAGGCAGACTATAATTAATTAGATTAATTAGATTCAACACTACAATACAATTACAAATAAGGTTCATAAAAAAGGACTCGAGCTTGAAAGGACTTGGAATTATTTCTGAGCATTGGGAGGGAGACATTGTTAAGAGTTGAGCAGTAATATAGTAATACAACCATTGTAAAAACTCTAGTACAAATTAATTTCAACTCATCTCTTTTCGATGAAGACAGTCATTTTTCGAGTATCAACGTAATGGTGCTGTGAAGTAATGATAATGTAATGAAGGGTACAGTGCAGAAGACTAACCGTACGCGTTACAAGCGATGGAATAAGGTGTCAATCGTGTAAATACGGTCAATTGCACAACGCATGTAATGAAAAACAACCCTATTGGCGTAGATGAAATATATAAACAATAAATTAAATGTAGATAAATGCCTGAGATTGATATTACGACGAATGCCTTAGTGTACTGTTCGTAGTACGACGTCTTACCGCTTAACGAGTTGCGTCAGTTTCTCTTCGGTGCGCAAAAAGGGCACATTCTTGAACACCAACCTTCGAACACCGTCTTCCATGAGAGAGTTCCACATTGCGTCGTCCTGCAAGATTAGAATCAGTGCCACTGTGATCTAGGCTGTAGCATACTAGGTGCAATCGCTTTACCCTCAAACATTACCCCCAAAACACTTTTCAACGGGCTGCAATCCGGGTAGCTGTCCCTCCACGCATATGCTAATGCCAAACGTAACCAAAGTGACTTCAAGACGTGGGGCGCTATCGTGAATAGACTGCGCAATATACGGGTGCGTACCAAGTATTTGATTACCGGTACGCACTTTGGCGTTGGGAAATCGCCAGTAAAACGTATATGGGCTGTAGATAAGAGGTTGGAACGAGGGAAAACCTGTTGTGACATGATAATATATAGTATTCATCGGACTCTGTTGTAATGTAAAATGGTTGAGAAAACATTTCACTTGAAGCTAAATACATGGCTGTCAAAGCGTGCTTAGTATGGGCGAGGGGAAAGTGGAAGGGAACACAACACTTGCACCTCTTCCACCAAACTGCACACACTATGCTAGCATATACAAAGAATTTTTTTTATTTGTCTGTCTTCCTACCATCTATCTATCTCTCTCTACTTCACTCCATGTCTCCCACTTTTTTCTCCATGTTCAAGCACTGATAAAATAAATATAATAATAATGTGTCAAAAGAAGAAGCATTTACCTTTAACGAGTGAAAGTTAGCAACGATAATGAGCGAATACTTTGCTCTCGTCAACGCCACGTTGAGTCGTTGCGCATCTGTCATGAAACCGGTGCCAGAGGTACGTACGCAGGACATGATTATAACATCTCGTTCTTTGCCTTGAAATCCGTCGATCGTGTTAACGGCCACGTCTTTGGCAGTTGCGGCACCGTTCTCCAGCATTTTCCTTATGTCCTCGCGCTGTTTCGCGTACGGTGTAATTATGCCGAGGGTCATTTTCTGCGGAGCTATCAGTTTTGAGATGCAGCGAGTCAGATCGCCTATCAGTTCGACTTCCTTACGGTTCGATAACGATCTGTGGAAGGAAAGAAAAATACGACACGAGTTTTATTTACGTTTCAAGACTTGATGCTAGGTAAGTTGGTGGACCTGTGATTGATATCAGAGCAAGGGGTCAGGTGTTGATGTACGAATGAGACTTATGTCGAGTTACACTTTGCTATTGACGGGAACTCTCACTGAAAAGTCTAGGCATCTAGGCGGAAATAGACTTCGATGAAGTAGGCAAGTTTTGACAAAAAGCCAATCATCACATTTAGAGAAATAGCATACGGCACTCGCCCGCACATCTTGAATGTAAATAATATTGCTATTGTAGCAAGAAACTAAAATGTTGGTTTTATAAGAGAATCTCCTGTCCTTTTCTGTATTGATGGGCAAAGTTCAACATTTACAACTTACAGCTTTTTCAATAACCAATAAAGTAACTCAATTAAATGAAGTTATTAAAAAGTAGAGAAAGTATTGCTATCATGACATTTGCTTTGCTAGAGCTACACCTTGACTTTCGACACATTTCCCTGCATCGCGTATCCAACAATTCTGCCACGCGACGAGTAGAAATGGCTTACTGCCACATAAACTTACCCGCTGCACTGTCTGTACTCGTGACTAAGAATGACGTACGGGACCAAAGGACACGTCCGTTCTCTTTCAAGACCGTTCGGTGTGACAAGACGGTTGAAGTAGAAATACGAGTTCGGCCAGCGTAGAATGTTCGGATGCATCCGATACTGTTCCGTCAGCATCTGAATGGGATTGTTATTATCGTCCGAAAAACACTTTTCAAGCCTTGACAGCAGCGACTGGCCAAATCCGAGACTTTTTGCAAGCTGTAACCAAACAACGCGTTAGTGACAATTTGCATTGCAACAGCTGTTGGAATAGGACTTGTTCTGACATCCAGATGATAGATTGAGACATTATTATCAATTTTTTTATGATCCAATATCCAATATATATGTGCCCACATACATATACGCGCCCACATACTTTCCAATATGCTGTGTTTAATATCTCGGCAACGTTAAGTCACATTGAAATATGACTTCTTTTGACATCCAGAAGATAGACTGAGACATTATTATCAATTTTTTCTTCACCAATCCAATATACTAATGTATCAAAAAATAATATTATACAGTCAGCTGTAATTTCATAACCTCGTTCTAGGCATTCCCTCCTCATATGTAGACCTATCAAATTGACAAGCCTCTGATATCTAAAGAATAATTAATTAGGCCTATTTACCCTACAAAACTATATCTTATGAGTTACAACTTATAAGATTTTATTGAATATCTTAATGTTCAAGTTGGTGTACATTTTCTCATTAAGCAAATTGACAGCCCCAAAATGAGAGATTTAAATTGGAGAGTTGAAAATCCGTCCGTTAGGCACTTGTAAACAGTTGAGGCACTGCTTTGAATTCATAAGCCAGACGTTTGCAGATTCGAGTCCCACCCTAGGTGAGGGTTCTGTCCTTTCAGCTGTAATGACTTCATAGTTCGCACTTTCGTACAGCCAAATAACCTAGCGGTTGGTGGGGTCATTAAGAAGTAATTGAAGAATAATAATAAAATACAAACACTTACTTCACAGTGAATAGTGGGAGGCAGTTGTTCCGGATCTCCTACCAACACCAACGTTTTAATCCCGAGCAGAAGGGTGATCAAAGTGTCGGGTTCGCTACACTGAGAAGCCTCGTCCACTATGCAACAAGTGAACATTCCTTTCCCACTCCTGTAGAGTCAAGTGTAGATAAGTATTTATTTCATTAGTTTGCAATAATACTGGATTTTAATTCAACAGGAGGGAAATGAAAAACATAGTTTTCAAAGGTGTAAATAAGATGATTCAATTCCAAAAGTTGATCAAAATGTAGGTCTATTTTTATAATCGATAATAATAATAGGGATTAAAATGCATATATTTGGTTGCAATTTGTGATTTGATTACTTCATTTCTCAGAACACACGACGGAAACACCATAATTATTCAATTTTCATTTGCTCCCTTACGAGATAATCTTACTGGGAGCTCAATTACTTACGTGTTCATTGTATGATTTGTTGTATGTGATAAAAAAGTGTGATAAATAATAATCATCTATCTCAGATTCCAATGATGGGTCAGGGGGTGGAATATATCACACCAAAATACTAGGGCCCCGGATCTCCAGGAAACAAGCTGGTCAGGCTTGTTTTGAGTTTTCAAGTATTATAATGAAATAAAATAAAATAATTTGTAATGCAAAAATGGCAAATAAATGACACTTGACAATTTTAATTTTGATTGTACAGTGAAATCTCGACACATCGTTCCCAGATCCATTTTTCTTGTTTGTATCAGTCATTTTTTCTCACTCCACTCCCATATAATCAATGGTAAATTTTCCTGCTTGGATGGTTTTATGTTCTTGGTTCCTTGAAAAATGACGGATAGAGGATCCACGGAAAATGACGGATAGAGCTAAAAGTGAATATATTTATAATGAAAATTTCTATTTCGTGATGTGCAAGAATGGCTAATGACAAACATATTTCACAAATTTCATAAAAACCATTTGCACGCTTTCAAAACCAAGACGTGCAGATTTCCATTTCATATGAATCTCTTGCCGATCTTACAACCCCTGTGTTACCGAGTTTTCTTCGTCGCAAAATAACTTGGTCGTTGATCCAAACATTCATTCATTCATTCTGAGTTTTTTAGTTGAATATCCACATATCATACTTACTCTTGCATGAACACCTTCTCCATGACGTGCGAGGAGCAAGAAGTTAGCGTCGACGCGACAATATGTGCGTTAGTCAGAATTACTCTCTCCGTTTCCCTTCTGTCTTGCATCTGATGGTATGAAGACTTACCCTAGGCACAATGAACAGTTGAAATTGTGATCAATCAAGATGGATATTCAAACTCTTCGAAGGCAATTCATAACTCTCCTGGACATTGCTATGCTACACTACCACTGATATTAGCTTACTTCTAGCTACAATACTACTAAACGAACTCACTAACTTGGTTTCTCGAACCCTTTGGGATCTGTACATTATACTATTTTATTTAGGTGTACCAGTACATAGAATTGGAAATATAAACAATAACAATTAAATTCATATAAACAACAATGAGCAAAAATATAATGACTGAATAATTGCAAGACAGCTGGAAGGAAGGGCACGTTTCACTTGAAGTTATAATAATATCGAAAACAGACGAAAGGAGTGAAGAACAGCTGTACAAGGACTAACAGCGTTAACGTCAACGACCTGCGGTGGACAAAAATCTCAAGAGCAGGCGTTCAACATGAACTCCGCATGTGCTAGCTGCGAGACATAGCAAAGAGGAATTATGGGGGGGGGGGGGGGCCCGTCGGTCATACATAGATCAGTCGGCCAAATTCATTTCAACGTAAACGCAATTCATTCTGTAGCCTGTAGCTAATCAAACTGGTGATTTAAAATATTTCACATTTTTAGGTTCACACAAACATAACTTTTTTGTATTTTTTCTTTGAAGAACGTAAAATCCTTATTTTTTTTATCAAACTTCTGTATTGGGATAAAATTCCCTTTTGTAGTTATCAACCAAAAGGAACATAAATCGTACTGATATGTCAAGACTTATGACCATGCACGTAAGCAGCGTGGAAAACTTTAACGGACTCTTAGAGCCTTTCATTTTGTACTGAATTTGTTTTACAATTCATTATAAAATACATTTTACCCATTCATGGATGTACAAAATATTTATAAAACAACTTACACTACTTCTGCCTCTGTTTAGCTCCCGTAAATTGTTTTCGTAAGCGGCACATTTTCTCTCCAAGTAAGCAGTGTTCCTGTTGCTGTTCTTTTTAGCACTTTCCAACGACATCTTAGCCTTTTCCAATTTGGCTTTCAACGTGTTGATCTGTGGTAAATATAAATGTAAATCAATCTCACAACTAATAATGTTGATTGTTGAATATTAAGAATACTCGTGTGCGGGACTATTTGATTCAACATATTTTACCTCCAGTCGAACACTTTCGAGATTTGCATTTTCTTTCTTGGAATGTATCTCTTTAGTGACGAGTTCTTCGAGCGATATTGATCTCACCTCGGGTTCCATCGAATCTAACCTTCCGGAACGTACGAGATTAAATCGTTCTTTTCCTGCCAACAAAGACAAATGTTTTCATATAATGAACATAATCGTTGACAAATACACCAGTTGAAATGGACATGTTTGTTATTGGACGAGCATAAGCAAAGACTCCCATTCGGTACGATATTTCTTCGTTTTTATGTTTTCGTACGTGCTCCACAAGCAACCATTCAGGTCATGTTGATATTGAGAAATTGATGATTGCAATTTTATAAATGCCAATAAGAATAACATGTTGAAAAAAAGTGAAAAATATGTCATCTGGAAAAACAGAAAAATCGAGTAGGCATAAAGTTAAGAACTAAGGTGTGTCAATGCTGGGTTTGCCTAGTTAAATACTAGCCTACCTGTCATTCATTGTGAATAAAATTCAATTATGAATATTAATATGGTACAAATACTAACATTCTAGTCGTTCTAAATGGTACCCATTATTAAAGTAAGCCTACGTTATTGTTATAATAACACTAACAGCAAAGCAAACTTTCTATACGCCTTGGAGTTAAAAACTTTGAAGACTCCACATTTCCGCCATTTACATTTTCTCTTCGTGCTTAATAGCACCAACCACAAATTGATTTTCAGACTAGAAATGTCAGAAAACGGTCTTCTTGATTGTAGGCTTGTGTCATTAAAATGTACACGATGAATAATTTTAAAAATTAATGTTGCTCTGATACGTGACGTCACCAAGTAGCTACACGTGGTTAACGCTATAGACCTATCCACGTTTCCAAGGTCGACCTATTTGAGACGTCAACGATAGAATGTGAAAGCTCATTTTCATGATTTGCACATAGGCCATACATTTTTGTTCATTTTAAAAATGGTTTTAGTGATACCAGTAGAAGATTGTAGCCTGGTATCAATGATTGCAAAGTGTTGACTTACGCGGTAATTTTTGGCGTATTTCCATCAGTCTAAGTACGATCTCGTCCAGTGCAGCGTTCGATGGAGCGCACAACAAGATGCGCTGTTTACGAGACTTGCTGAGCACCTGAAGAATTATATTCACGATCACGTGAGATTTACCAGTGCCTGAAAACAATATCAGACACAAAGAAGATAGTTATTATTTATGAAAATAAGTTTTGTAAAATTAAGTGACATATTGGTGAAAAAATGTTGATCCATTCTCCGTCTTCACCCTTTTTCGAGCCCGCTCTCTATCTTCGTCTTGTTTCTCTTCATTGACCAATCAATTAGAGGAGCTATGAATTTTTTTTTTTGTAAATTACAGTTCGGTATTTCATAATGTTGAAAAAAATATTGTGTAGCTCACCCAATATGAACTCTTGAGTAATACTTGCAGAAAAACACTAGGGCCTATAGGCCTCCGCTTAACGTAACTTGAAAATATGAAGATGAAATGAATATAGGGCCACATGATAATCCAATTAATTTTAAAAAAGGCTTAGGTCTACTTATGAAACAATTTCCATCTTCTTGATATATTTCAACTCATGGTCAACCATGGTCAAGGTGAAGTTCACATTTTTAATTTTCTGTTAAAAGTCCCAGAATGAACAAGAAATCGTGTGACGACGAGACGAGGGTAGCTCAGGCCTCGGTACAGGCCACGACTGCTTCCTACACACTACCCTTCCCATTCAATTTATTACTCAAGAAACCTTCACCTCATCATACAATCATCTCGACAATCACTCATCCGACACCAACAAAAATGAGTTCATTTTATTTATTTATATTGGGTTTAACAACGCAGCACTGTACCGATGACTAAGAATATACCGATGACTGTTGGCGTAGGTGAATGTGGACAAGACGATTGGATGATGAGATGAAAGGTTATTTTATTAGGTGTTAATGGATAGCGAGAAGGAGTCGGTCGTGGCCTGATGTTAAAGAGCCATCCCAGTATCGACAAGAACGACAGAAATAAACCACAAAATACCCGTCAGGATGGTTGAACTTGAGGGGAATCGAACCCCGGTCTCCTGAATGACAATCCAGTGTACTAGCCACTCATATCAGTAATTTGATATCATTACAGTGTGTCGTTAAACCCAACATATAAATATATGAAAAGAGGGATAAGAAGGACTATTGAGTAATCTTACCTGGTGGACCCTGAATCATACAGATCTTCGCTTCATCCGACAAACAAGCCACGCTGGTTTTCAACACCGCCGAAGTTTGAGCAATGTTTAGTTTATTCTAGAAACACAACAAGAATTGACACATTGATAATAGAAATCTTACACCTATTCCATTTTAATTTCATCAAAGATCTAGACTTTTTCACATAGCACACATGTTTGAATTATTAATTATCCCTTGACCTATTACAATCCAGTAGAATCACCGAGCCTCAATTTGGGAACAATAAGTCAGTTTCAGTTTTCAATGGTGATAAGAAAAAATCACTAGACTGATGCGAAGTGGTTATTCACCAAACCGAAAGTAGGTTTCAGATTAGTTTTAATTTAGATTAAATTAGTTTAGGTTGCTTGTTCTGTTGGGTTAGTTTCTGAAGGTTATGTTAGTTTGGACCCAAAAGGGACCCCCCCAAAAAAGATTGCAATTCATAAAAATTTAGATCAATCAAAAAACTAATTTTCCACGAAAATCATCATTCTTCCCGCTTAGAATTTAGTCAATTTCGTATTGCGCGCAAGAGAAAGCAGCGTACAGTGAGGCCCTAGCAACGGTTTCTATCAAGCAGTTTCGGCCGGTAGCACAGATGCTATGCTACCGGTAGAAATACGCAATAGAAACGGTTGCTAGGGCCTCACTGATCACAAGTACTCAGCTAACTCCGACGGAGCGCGATCCTCATATGTCCCGTTCCTGTTGGCGCTCGGCCATCCCGAGTCGCACCAACGAGTGTTCCCAGCTCAACGTCGTCTAGGTCAGACCGCACTCAGTCAGACGACACACACAAAGAAGCGAAAACGTCACATCAAAACATACATCAAGAGTATTACGAAATATGAAAGTTTGTTTACCATTGTAATAGAAGGTGGCTTATAATCAAGAACGTTGACTTTCGACAGGGCGTAGCTCTCTATCGTCGGTTTTAAGATACAGTCGCATAGCGGAGAGCTGGGCAGTCGCACCACAGCCTCGAAACTCCTCAGGGCTGGTTTGATGTAACTGACAACCTGAAGAAAATACATTCTCTTAGCCAACACAACCTGATAGTTCATGGATAGATGTACGTACGTCTTTATCAGAATTTATCATAATATAAAAAAGGTGTTCCAAACCTTCCAAGTAAAGTATCTCCTCGCCGAATCTGATTCCATGGTCCTATTTCCCTTTAGCTCAACTATCGCTTTTATATCGAACTATACAAAACAGTAAAATGAAATAGCAATTTATAATTGCATTTCATACAAAGCCTACTTCGTACTTACCCTCATCCTTGTGACTCGGTCGAACTGTATAGCGTAGTCTTTCTTCTTCGTAACAAGGGTCATGGTTATTTGAAACCTTGGTTGGCCATTCATTGCCATAGTAGAAACTAAAAACAGGAAAATTGAAGAAATTAGTTAACGTAGTCAAGCTAACGGAGCCTAGCGTTGCAGAGAAACACAAGTAGGCCTATATTGTAAATGCTAAATTTTGTAACGTTCTAAATTTTCATCTTCAGTAGGCCTATTTCTCCCCAAAATTATAAAATTATAAAATTAATAATAATAGAATTATTCTCTAAAAAATCACTTCTGAGCTATGTTTAATCAATTAATGGAATACTTACACAGATCAATATGCATCTGGCTGTTCTTTGAAAACGGTTGCTTGAAGTACGATTCCACGTAAGCGTAACTACTTCGGTAAGCCATGACCCGGCTTTTCGTCGTCTGTGTATCGGACGTTTTATCCGCCTGCGTATCGCTTCCTAAAGTCTCTCCAGCTTTGTCGTTTTCGCCTTTCAGCTCGATCACGACTAAATCTCCGACTTTCGGCTGCGGCATGCGGTGGTTAACGTTGCCCGCTAGCAGTGCTAGGCAATCGATCCGTATCAGCTGTTTGTTGTTGGGAAGATTGATCGGATGCGGTTGGACTCGTTCCACGAGGACGGGTAGCGATTGTTTGTGTGGCGTGTTGTCTTTCGCAACGCTGGCCCACAAGTTGAGCATCATCAAAGGGTGAACAATCTGGGAGAAACGAGATTGACGTAATACATTTCATGAGCCGCATAAATGATGTCTACGATAAAGGTGTGGAAGTCAAACATTGTTATTGTATTTGTAATAATAATATTGTTAAGTAGGGTAGGAGAAAACAATTGATAGAAGCAGGAAACCCAATAGATCCAAGAACGATGCATAGAGGTTTCACTGTATTAAAAAACCATCTTGAATTTTTGTTCTCATTTAGGGCCTGCAGTACATCGATTCTTTTGATTACATACAAAATCCTCTCAACATACCTTGTAGTAATCGGCATACGAAGCGTACTGGGTAAGCATCCGTATAGCCGAGCTCGGGTGTGCCCCAAACACTGGCGGCGGCATCCGTTCGCCGGACGTCAGCTGCTGTTCGGGCCACTCGGGACGCCACGCGAGGATATGGTACAGCATCTGATAGTTGCTACTACTGGAAGGAGGCATGCTGATGGTGCGAGGGTGATTTGGAATAGGTACATCCTTTGATTTTCCTACTACCTGCATCTGCCTATTACTCTCCACTTCAAATGTTCGAATAAGACATAAATATTTACCCTCTCTAAATCTAACTCTTCTTTTAACTTTGTGTCGAGTTTCATGAAGGCAACTTTTCAGACCCGACAACAGTTTCTGCTTTGAAATGTTATTCGACGTTATCTGTTGGCCTTGCTTCGTTGACAAGACAATGTTGTTAGTAGATGTTGACGGCAGATTTGGATTTAACAAAAGTTTAGAACTATTGAGGCTTTCTTTGATAGAGGTAGAAGAATGAACAGTATTGGATACTCCAGAGATACTGGTTGATCGTTTTTTCAATGTAGGAACACTATTTTGCGGAAGATCTGATTCAGAGAATTGATTCTGAGGGGAAAGATTTGTTTCTGAATGTACGTCTGTAAATGCAAATTGATTAGATTTGTGATGAGGTAAGTTTTCAGAATCATTTGGTAGTGAAATTGACGTTTTCCTAGGAATTCTAGGAAGCGACGAAATGTTTGGCACGGATGTCACAGGCTTCTCAGTAACAGTCTTTTTGATTGGTTCACTAGTGAATTCTTGGGCTAGCAATTCTGCTCTATTCTTGGAAGTCATTTTCATCACAACCTTGGCTGGAACTTTACTTGATTTGCTTTCTCCAAGTTGCTTCAACTTTTCTGCTTTATCAGCCTTTTCCTGCTCAGCCAATTTCTTCAACATCTTCAACCGTTCTATCTTTGCAGACTTGACTACGTCTGTATCTGGCACAGAATCTTTACTTTTACTTCTGGTTCGATTTTTAGTTGGAGTAGTAACAACAGGAAGTATAGGTTGTCTTTTAATAATTGACCTCACAGCAGATACTCTTTTCTTAGCAACCTTAACTGGCATTCCATCTTCCTCTGCGATTCTCGTCTCCTCGTCCATCGCTCGACGTTCTTCTTCCGTTTTTTTCTTCTTCGTCCTACCTTCCGAATCTTTCAACTCTCGGATTTTTCGTTCCACCTCAGATTTCTTTCTTTCTTCATTGCCTTTGTCATACAAACGCTTTGCTTCGCTAGCACTGATGCCTCTCGCATGACTTCTTCTCGGTGGCAACGGTAAAGGCTCAATTAGTTCAAGAGAGCAAGACTTGCCATTTCTAGTTTTCTGCAATGAACTGGTTAACTTATTCAAAGGCATATCATCTTCGTCATCATCAACATCAAAGACAGACGCAAGTTGGTTACTTGCCTCAAACATACATTCTGATGTAGGAAGACTAATGTCATCGTCGCTATCTTTTCCTTGATTACTCAATACTGGTGGGTTATCACCATCCTTCAGTGATTCTAATTCAAATGATCGAAGACCCGCAGCTCTTAGCACTGGTGGTCCTGCATATTGATCATCATCAGAACTAACCAACTGTGTAGATTTTTTTCTTGTAGTAACAGCTTCATTTACTTTACTTTTAGTACTTGGTGGTGCAACTACATAGTCATCTGTATCATCGTCTTCATCAGAACTATCAAACAAGTTTTTGGAAGTTCTTTTCTCGGCACTCGTGTTAATCACCATATTTTTACTGCTCAACTTTGTTGGTCCTTCTCCACGACTACCAGGCAATGTTTCCAACATCTTAGCAGCTTTGGAACTTGAGGGACGTAGCCACGATGGTCTCCTATCTTCGTCAGTATCGCTGTCGGAATCGAACAACTTGTTCACAGACTTTCTTCGCTTTGAAGACCGATGTTCAATAATATCAGACTCCGTGTCAGAAGCAGCATGTGTGTCAAGATTCTTGTCTTCTTCCTGACCAATCACGTCGGGATCCGAGTCCAAGGAAATAATTCCGTCTGCCTTGTCTATGTGGCTGATAGATTCAACATCCGAAACAACATTATCGTGTTTCTCCGCATCTTGCCAACGAAATGCACTAGATTTCAAGGCCACAGCCATCTCGTCCTCTCTCTCATCTTTCAGGTCAAGCCCAACTGAGTCTAACTTGATTTTATCAATTTTATATTTACTTTCACAACTTCCTTGCGAAAGTTTTGTATACCAGCCATCAGCACTGTCTGAATCGTCATCATCTAGATCACATAGAATTATATTATCATCCTCTTCATCAACATTTTCTTGCTTCAACAACAAATCATCAGCATCGTCGTCGTCGTCATCCTGTACTTCATCCAATTCACAACTGTCATTGAACAATTGTGATGCAGGGAATAGAATATCGTCGTCGTCGTCCATGATAACAATGATATCTTCTTCGCCAATGGTGTACGCCGATTGGTTACAAGCGTCCGATTGTGAGTTTGAATGAAACGCTTTAATGATTGAATCCTTGGGTGGATCTTTTGCAGATAGGAGATCATCGATAAGAGATTCTTTTTCCAAATCGTTGTTTTCAGCGTCCCGTATGAAACAACTGATTTTGTTGGGCTTTTGATCTGAGTTTACATCAACGTCTTCTTGTATTGGAGGTAGGGGACTGCCACTTTTGGTTTTACGTTCGATACTAGGCCCACTGTTTTTGTTGAGAATTTGATCAGAGCATAAATCAATGATATCTGGTTTTGGCAATAACAAACTGGGGGAGTCATTGCTTTGTAAAGCACTAATAGGTCTAGATAATTCTGGTTCTGATAATAATGGGCTGGCATCCTCTCTTCGTGGAACAGGAATAGGCAATCGTAAACTGTCTTGAAAACAACCTGTCCTGTTAGACAACTCTTCCTTATCAGGACAGGGAATGATATTTTCGTTGTTTGTTTTTGAGATGGGAATAATATCAGAGTCAACAGCCGTAGGATTATGGTCCTCAATCTTTACGACAGGACTTTTTGGCGATATAATTGGCTCTTCGTCATCAGAAATATCGATAACCATTGGTGAATCCAACGCAGATGAATTACGAATAGCTTCTTCTTTAATACGAGTACTTGAAACAAGAGGTTGATTATTGGCCATAACACATCTATCATCATCGTCAGATAGTATATCTATTACTATCGGCACTGACAATTTATTTGGCTCGGAATTTTTGGGTTGGTTAAAGATACCAAGGTCAGGTCTAGCATTATTCTCAGTAGGTCTACTGATGTTCATAATCGTATTATCCAAAGATGGACGATTTGTTTGGGCTTCGGTTGGTATTTTCACAGGCGAATCAGGCTCTTGTTTGACCTGTAAGCGACGCACTTTAGTTTTTAAACCTTCGTCTGTATCCTCCTGATTACCTCTAGTCCGTTTGCTAGGTAAATGAGGCGGGACACTGACATTGTCACCTGCGTTCAAACAAGTATTTGCGTCTGTTCGATGAGATGATGCTGGCACTTCATTATTACCGGCAATATTACTTGGCGTTGGTAAGTTACCGGCATTACCAGTCATATTGGACACTCCAGACGGTCCTGCTACATTCATCAAAGAGTTTCTATTTAAATCTAATGGCATGCCTGGAAAGTTTTCAGGAATCTCTCTGTTGTTAATAGGTTTGTTGAAGTCTGCTGACGGTTCCGGTACGTTAGCATTGTCGATGGGAATCTCGATACCAGGGATAGCGTTATTATCCAAATCTGATTCATAGGGATGTGGGTCTATAAAGACTTGTAGAACTTCAAATAAGAAGCTTGTGTGGGTGATGTACTCGTCGATTCCTATGCCGAGGATATCACCTGAGTTCAGTTTAACAGGTACACGAGGCTCCTGTTTGGCGCCATTGATGAAAGTTCCATTCTCGCTCTAAAACATAACAAATTCCAAGATAAGAGAAGTGCAATATTTTATGATATGTTATTTGGTCTTCATTGTTACTATCCATCGGGGCCTAGAACTAGTTAATTGTGCATGAGAAAATATCTAGGATATTTTATAAGCTCAAGGCGTCCTCAGTTACCATAGGGCAAATAGTTCACACCAGGGTGAATGTGTGGATCGACAATACAGTGAAACCTCTATGCATCGTTCCCGGATCCATCGTTTTCCTGGTTGTATCATTCATTTTTTCTCACCCCACTGCCATATAGTCAATGTTAAATTTTCCTGAATGGATGGTTTTCCTGCATGGATGGCTTTATTTTCCTGGTCCCTTGAAAACCGATAGATAGAGGTTTCACTGTACTTTAGACGGTACTTCTCTGCACAGTGAGAAACAGTTTCACAACAATACGTACACCTGGAAATCCACTACGATTGTTTATGTTTTAGTTGACACTGATTATAATCGCAAAACATGCATCTCGCGTTACATATATACATAATTTGATTACTTCTTGTGATATTTTATTGTGTATGGTATTGGGATGTGTTTATGAAACACCTGCTTTTGGGTTTAACTAAAAAAAACACAGTTCAGCCATATGCACTCGACATAAAGAACAGAGAAAGTCACGTCATTTTTTGTTGTAAATCAAGGTGAAAAAAATGTATTTATATCAAAATGGTTATAGGCATGATGATGAAATTTTGTTCATCAGATGAAGGAAGGTTCACTCAACCAATGTATCAATTGCAATCTTCGTGCTAAATATCCACTGGCTAAATATCCACTGGTTTTCTTGTATGTAACGGTTCAACGCATTTTCAACTAGTTTTTCCAAAATTTCTCGGAATTCTCAACTTCCAAAAAAATTAAATTTCCAATGCTATTTTAACACTGATACTGTGATAGGGGCCTACATCAATAAATCACAAAACATTTAATACATTTTTGTGGGTGGGTTTTCCTTAAATGCATTCCAATATTTTTTCATAAAACTTATTCATCAACCTTTAAACAATAATTAATATCTAAGCATCAACTTACCAATACAAACACTTCTCAAAACCAGATAAAAAAATGAAATAACTTTTGTGTCACTTGATTCAGTGAAGACTAAAGAGATTGTTAAAGACTAGGCCTATTCCTCGAAATTGAAGTCTGTTTAGTGGGTTCTCATTAAAGTTACCTAAGAATACCTAAAATCAATTATTCATCTACGAGTTATTTTAAAACTATCTAACAGTAGATACCCGAAAACCATACGGTACCTGAAGATCAGTAACTGAAAAACGTTTGTCATTGTTGTCATATACGAATGCGCAGTGCCTGCGAGACACCAATAAACTTGTTAATATAATGGTGTTTTGTCGCCCTCGACCAAGTTCATTCTGAAATCAATAGCAATAAATTAAATATAACAAAGCTTAGAAGACATTCATTTTCATTTCTTATAAGTACCAGTACTAGTTACTATGAAATATGTTGTTTGCAAGTACACAGTCATCTATTACATGTTATATCATTAAATATCTATCATAGGCCTATATACATGTATAATTTCATTAATTTGCAACGTCAAGCCAAGTGACTGCTTTGTGATATAGCCAACATTAGAAGAAATCAAGCCACGAATGAGGCAATTACCAAAAAGTAATCATTCACTAATATAGTTTTTCAGCACTAGTAGGCCTCGTTACCACAAAATGAAATTAAATGGTGTATTATTAAAATTAAAAAATGAATAAAACAGTTGCTAACCATTATATTTGGATCCAAAGTATACTCTGTTGGATGTAAAGGATCAACTGCTGGTGGAGGTCCAATTCTAACAAGCACCCATTTGTGTGGCGGCATGATGGTTCAACGTGAATAGTTCACCCGACAATTATGCAATTCTGAAACATACATTAAGAATTAGTGGGTTGAATACACGTGATAATTCTTGCAATTTAACATATGACAAAGCAGAGGATAGTAACTTGGTGAAGAAGAAGAAGAAGTCGGACCTGGCAGGAACCGACTGATAAGAAGACTGCCCTAGAAGAAGTGGTGGAAACACCCTCTGGCCCAATCCAATCGGTTTTCTGGGTTTTGAGAAATATGTATATATATATAATATATATAACATATATTCAACCTAAATTTGTTCAAATTGGGTCTAAAAGCTAGAAGCTACATGTCGAATAGGTAAGCCTACATCTGCAACGTAGTGTCAAGCAAGCATGGTCCGATTTTTGGAATTCCAAGTCTCATTAGAACTAGGCTTAAAGACTGTCCACAGTACACACTTTCCATCCCTTATCAACTTGAATTCAGCTTATGATCTTTTTATAGGGCCTACCTAACAGTCACAAAAAATGGATCATTGAGACCCTGTTTCTTTTTCTCTGATTTTTTGATAAAATTTCGTTTTATTGAAAACTACCATTTTATAACTAGTTATATTGATTTTATGCCAGTTACAATATCAATGAAACCAGTAAGTAGGCTAATAACATAAGACAAAGGGCGAAATCAAGGTAGGCCTATCTCGCACCATTTTTAAATGGGCCTAGGCCCTAGGCCTATATGTCAAGATCTAGGCCTAGGCTACTACAAGGATCGTGAGATGTTAATGTGCATTTACAATTTACATTAGCCAGTGGGCCAGCAGTTCCATTAGTCCAGGCTGAGCAGTATGATGTATGTAGGGCCTAGGCACACTGTTGCAGGTTTACGCTGCAGGCCTAGTCCTAGGACGTAGCAAGTTTGCTTGGGCCTAAACCTAGGCATTGAGTTTGTAGTTATACAAACTCAATGACCTAGGTCACGATTTTCATTCTGAAGCATAGTAATTACCAGCATACTAAATAAAACACGAGAGTAATACGTGTGGTCTGTGCCTAGGCCTAGCATGGGTCAGAAGCCTAGTATGGATAGCCTATGAGATATGAATAGGCCTATAATAAAATCTTTGATGGTAAGCAGGGACTATGGATAGGTTAGGTATGGTTAGGTGATGCATACGCCTAGGCCTATGTTACGCATTATGTGCTCTATTCACTCGCAAAATGTTTTGCCACACTCTGAGTTATATCACTACACACTGGACTGTTACAAGTTAATTAATATATGCCTTGTCCAGTTGCGCTTCACGTATCCTAGGGACGAGTAGGCAATGTTTAAACTTTCAAGTAGGGTACCATAAATGTTGTTCAGTTTTCTTGTTCGTCGGCTGCTACAGTAGTACCACTCTTTGACCAGTACCAGCACATGCGCAGGGCCATGTTGATAGGCTACCTACATGAATTCGTGAACGCCAGAAGTTGGCAACATGTACAAATACCGACAAGTACACAAGCACTTTGACGAGAGACAAGGCTAGGCCTACTCGGGCGATGCGAATCAGCTGTTGGGCTGCCTCGGCCCCCGGTTTCCACCTGTCACATACGACGTACGAATAGCTTTTAGAGGTTAGGAGAGTCTCGACCATTTTCATGATACGGTAATTGGATAGTATTCTCAAGGCATTGCTCAAGGGCAACTTGCAAACTACTTCAAATATGATTTTAGGCGTCATTTTATCAAAAGTCATGAGCAAGTATGGTAAACATATGGCTGTGTGGTTGCTGCTCATGTCAGCTCTAGCACAGTCATTTAATCCTTTGCAAGCCACATTTAATGCTCTAAGTTATGCAGGGTCAATGATTTACACATTACCCTGCAGATATGTGGAATGCTGTAGCACTGACATGTGGGTAAATGCTAATATTACAAGTAAGTAGATTTGGAGATCTTTTGTTTGGGTTTGGCAATGTCATTGAGTTTATGTAATCTCAATGCCTAGGCCATTGATTTTGTATGCCTAGGCCTAGGCCTAATTGTTTCGAATGACTCCAGGTACATACCAGTATATATCTTTCCCTCACATTTCATATAAATATGCCTATATCGCTCATCCAACAATGCATGTGTTGCGTTCCTACTTATGGCTACCAAAATTACTGTAGGCCTAATTACATTCCGGAGCCAGTGGCGTTTATAATGCCAGTGGTATGCATTCTGATAACTCTCGATGACGTTTCACTAGCATGAATTGAATGTGGGCACGAATCTGTGAACCGAGCAGGTATGGTCCATGCAAACCCCAAACAAACGTCTTAATTGTGAATGGAATAAATACAAATAGGCTAAACGCTGTTAGAAAACAAGACATCACCAGTAATGTGTGATAGTTCAATTTTATGGTACGCCTATGCTAGGCCTACAATGGAATAGGGGATACAAGGGGTTAGTTGCAAAGCCAGTAATATGTTAAATTTGTAATGTAAATTAAAACCAAGTTTCATTTCCTGTGATGGTAACATTTTTGAACTAATGTTTGATTTCTTTTAGGTTTGGAAGAATCATTAATAAATAATGTTTATGGCCAACATCTTGTACGTGAGATCGTAGTGAATGCTTTCAGAAGTCATTTTAGAAAAGATGTACATCCATCAAAAGCTCTAGCAATAAGTTTTCATGGCTGGCCTGGCGGTGGAAAAAACTTTGTCAGCTCATTCATCGTCAATAGTATATATAGAGCGGGCTTCAAAAGTAAATTTGTTCATTTTTTTAGTGGTATAATTGACTTTCCTTTACAAAGCCAAACAGACATTTATAAGGTAAATCAAAACACTACCGGTATAAGCCTATAAGGTGTAGACTGTATAAAGTATACCATTGATTCGGAAAAATCAATGCTATACCATTTAATTACATAGTACCGGTACCTAGGACTATAGCTATCGACGGTGGATACGCAACTTAAACTTCTCTCATGTTTTCCCAGCTAACGATCATCTCCAGTGCTAAGAAACCTTCGACACCACCTAGATCGCAAGCTAGCTACAGGGCCTTGATGGCCTGAGTAGTCGATCTCAGTGGCCTAGATCGGTTTCATAGATCCCGAACAACGTTGGTCTCAGTTCTGTATCCATCGTAGGTAGCTATAATCCTAGATAGTACTTAGGCCATATTGTTATTTTTATCTGCATTATTAAATTAAGCACTTATGCACAGTAGACAAATGATAAATATTAGAATGGGTTCTCGTAATAAATTGAATAATACATAATATGGTTATATTTTTTCAGATGCAGTTAATTGATTGGGTAAGAGGAAATGTATCCCATTGTGAGAGATCAATTTTCATTTTTGATGAGGTAGATAAAATGCATGAGCGCATTTTAGATGGCATCAAACCGTTTATTGACTACCACCAAAGTATAAACAATGTGGATTTTAGGTAATTCTGGAGTATTAAATAGGAGGCTAAATTATTCAAAGGGAATTGTTTTTTCTCAACCTAATAATATTTCTTTACAGAAAGTCTGTCTTCATCTTCCTATCCAATACGGGCGGTAATCTCATTACTGAGCAAATGATGCGGTTATGGAGTGAAGGCAAGAAAAGAGAGCAACTCAAACTAAGCGACTTTGAAGATCTCATAAGAAAAGGTGCATTCAATGAAAAAGGTGAATTGAAATATATTACAGTATGCGGGATAACTGTAGGCTTATTTGATGTACATTATTAGTAGGCTTGCCGTTCCATATAAAAATTGTAAACATTGACGGAACTTGTGTGGAATATTGATCGAACTGTATCAAAATATTTCATTTTCAATCAATATTGAATCGAAAAAAAAATATTTGGAAATCATAAATCTAGACCGTGCTATGTTAATACAGTAGGCGTAAACAGGCCTAAAGTAGGTAAACATCAGGGAATGATAAAGCTCTTTTGGAATGCAGCATAGTATGACATTTTTTTGGAAGTTTAATTCCATTTATTATAGGGTTGTCACTTATTTATTTCTTATTTCATTTATTAAAACAAATTTCATTCGAGATGGATCATCGCTTCGATATTGAATAGGCCTATATATCGCACATTGGCTATTCCAATTCGATGTCAGAACGAAGTTTAAAATAGGCCCTATAGTCGCGATCGAAAATGACGAAATTGAACTGCAGCTCTAATTATTAGCAGCTTCTTTTTCCACATCCAAAGTCGGATAATAATTTGTCTCGTATTTATATAATTGTACTGTGTCAGTTATAACTAAGTAACAGATTTCAATTTCTTCTGGATTCCTCACGTCTGATAGGCCTAATGTCCCTTGTCAGTTTTCCTGAATTTTACTTTCCTGTATGTCAGGAACTTTGCTTTGAATGTTTCAATGTTTTAATGGTTTTGCGAGATTTTATCAATATGCATATTGTCACCTTATGAATACGGTAATTGACTGGTAATATTTCATCAACAGGTGGTTTTCATAGAGCAGAGGCAGTTGAAAGTAATTTGATAGATCATTACGTACCATTTCTTCCTATGGAAGAGAAACATGTCCGCCAATGTATATACGACGAATTTAAACGTCGTAATTATCCGGCAGACGAAAATCTCATCAAGTAAGTTACTTAAATCAAGTAATGTAGGAAAATGTATATATGTGCTTTTCGTCTAGGTTATTAGCATTTTAAAGTACAGCCATATTCAAACTTGATATATAGTGAAACCTCAATGTGCACATCAGTCCCAGATCCTTCACGTTTTTTTTGTGCATCTGTCACTCGTTTAATCCCACCCTACTCCCATATAAGAAACCAATGTCAAATTCTCCTGAATGGATTGTTTTCTTTTGTCGTGAAGCGCAAGCGCATTTTGAGTTTTTAATAATTGTTAGTAGATTGGATAAGAGGGAGGATTACTTTGCGGAGAGAAGTTTGTATGATGCGTCTGTGGGCGTGTCCTAACGTCAACTTAACGCTGTCATTCACTTCGATTTACCATGTAGAGTAATTTTGATTGTTATCATATAGTATATAATCCAATATTACATTATATAATTATATTTCCTATATATTCAATCCTATCCGATATATATAATTGAAATTTTTAATCCTTTTTTCATTCAAGTATTATCACGGACACTTTGCTGATTATAATCACTTGAAACACAGGAGAAGTAGGGTATCTAATCTACCAATACATGTTGATATGTTCAGGAGAATATGTACTCTGTTTCATTCATTTTTATGATTGTAGTAAATCAAAGACAATTCACACGTCTAAAGTTCACTTGTATATTATATTAGTATTATTCATGTTATTCAGGCCTGGTATTACCAACTCCAGTTAGCCTTTATCTGAGAGTTGGTGAAAAGCATCAACATAGGTAACCATGATGATAACCACTTATAACTGCCAGTTAGAGCTACTCCCATATTGGTAGTTTTGCTTAGAAGAAAAGGGAAAAAAGTGTACACAATTAAATTAATTCCGTTTTTTTTTCTAGGACTGTTCTCGACGACCTAACGTTTGGTCCCGAACCTTCCAATCTATTCTCTATTGCTGGCTGTAAACGAATCAGTCAGAAAGTTGCCGCGCTAGTAGAAAGGAAGAGATATGAGCATCACGAGTTATAGAGTCGAATTGTCACCAGCCGTTTAAAGTTCTTGAAGCTTGCTCAGAAAATTACATACCAGAGGCATCTACAAGTCCACGAGAGCCAAAAGCTAAAAATTGCCAACATGCGTGCTTTTCAGATTCAATTTCAATCTACATAAAACAAATTATATTCTCAAGAGATCAAATTATGTAGCAGTCGGAATAGTTTTGAAACTCAACAATGGGTTTGAAATGGCATTGAAAATTAGTCTACATCAACTCGTCAAACATCAAAACCAGTTGATTCAATCATGATAAAGCCTTTGAAAGGCTCCATGTTGAAAAGCAGGCATGTGCGACATGGTATGACTGTATGCAAAAGTGGGCCCGCAAATGTTGAAACGGGGCATTTCTGTAATGATTTGTTGAACAATCAGTTTTCAGTGGAAATTGAATAATAAGCTGGATCCATAGGAATCAAAATGAGCAAAAAATATAAAACGATTGAAGTATTCACATTGCTCACTAAGTAGCATGTACATTGTAAGATGAGTGAGATATTTGTATGAAATGTAGGCCTACTTGAGAAGAAGTTTTGTGTTCGTCGTGTTTACCTGGAGACATGGAATGTACGAACAAAGAAACAAAAAACAGGAAGCCCGATTTGGACTGAATGGAAGTCTACGATTACACTCATCGAATTACATTCCAAAGTGACAAGGCAATTCTCTTTTGCTTTTCTCTTACAAGTGTTTCTTTGTGTGTGTGTAACGTTCACTAATGGTATTGCTTTCGGTTTGTAGTCTTTGGTCTGGACTATGGAGTCTACCTAACATTTTCGTCTAGCTTGGAGATAATGTGACATCGTTTTGTTCTTATTTTCTAATACTTAGAGGAGTGTTTTTATCAATTTTGAATCAAATGCGACACCCATCGTACGGAGAATTGTTTCTCGCCTTTGTGAATTACTCTTTCCTAATAAGTATATACACTGGAAACTGATTTTTTACGCTTCTGTGGCTCAGTCAACTATTGCTAGCGGTAGAAACTGAAGTCATCGTTGGGCGTGGGTTCGAGTCCCGCTTAAGGCATGGGTTTTTGTAAATGTCTTTTTACCTTTCATCATTTCATTTTTCACCCGCTCCTTCCTACCCCCGTGTAACCTAGCTGTTGGTGGGGTCGTTAAGCAGCATTAGTAAGATGAAACTGATTTTGAATTTTGCGATTTATTTATGTTTTGTAATTCTTATCATTGTTCGTATGAATAAATTTTACTTCGAAAAATCTTAAACCTGAGTGAACTCATTATATATTATTTTATTACTAGTACAGAAGTTTCAGCTTTTTAGCTTTTGACCTGGACAAGATTAAAATGAAGTATAACATTTTAGAATATGTTATTATGGAATGTCCGACTTGGTGAATGTCCAATTGAATGTCTTGGATCTTTCTCTTCTCTTTGCTCATTACCATTGTTTTGCTCTTTTCTGCGCTAATTCTCATCCCAAACTCCTCAGTCATCTTTTCCCATCTTTCTACTCTCTCTTGCACCTCTTCTCTGCTGTCTCCCCACACCAAGATATCGTCAGCGTAAATCATTGTCTTTGACCCCAGGCCTTCCTTCTCTGGTTCCACTTTTCTCATCCATCACAAACAACATGGGTTAGAGGACACTGCCCTGCCTAACGCCACTCTTTACCTCAAACTACTGCGTCCTGCCGCCATTTGTTTGTACCGAAGCCTTGCATTTCCCGTACAAACTCTTCACGCGGTCTATCATCTCTACCTCTATTCCCTTTGCCCTCAGACTCTCCCACACTCTTTCTCTAGGGAGATGATTGTATTCTTTTTCTAAATCTAGAAAAGCCATAAACACTTTTCTCCCCTCTTCCCATCTTGTTTCTAACAGCTGTCTCACTGCAAAGATCAGGTCCATTGTGGATCTACCTGACCTAAACCCATAGTGCTCTTCCCTTGACCTCGGTTCCACTATCCCTCGCAACCTTCTTTTAATAATTCTTTCATACATCTTGGCTGCCTGGCTCATCAGTGTCACTCCTTTGTAATTTTTACTTCTTTTTCTATCTCCTTTCTTGAATATCACTGTTATTACCCCTTTTACCCCTTTATTACACCCAATCTTCTGATGAAGAAAAAAAATAATGAAGATGAATTTCTCTGTTTTTTCAAGCACCGTGCATGCACCCCCTTAATTACACTACTTTATTCGTAGACAGGCGAACGGCCAACGAAACTACTTTATCGTTTCTGTCACAATCAAGTAAAAAGTGTAGGACAAACGAACAAACCTGTGCTTATTTGTGTACATCTACAAGTCTGGAAGGCAAAATTGAAATATGATTTGAATCAATAACTTGAATTAATGATAAAAAATATCTATTAACAAACAACCACATCACAACTGATAAATGTCTGACCCCCTACCCTCCTTCCTGTCACACACTGTGACCTCCCGAAAGCATGACGAATTCAAATACAATCCTCAAGTTGAAGTAGTTCTATACGGTACTGTTAGTGCTGCACACCATGGAGCATAAAATACCTAATCGACAGGAAGAGAACATTTTTGGACTTTCGTGGGAAAAACTGTATAAAATACAAGTACATAAATACAGGATATAGCACATTTATTGAGAAAATTTCTTCAGTGACATAACCTCTAAACATTTCATACCTACACAACTATATATACAAGAAATTTATTAAGATTAGGCTACAAACATGTTGTATTTCATAAATGGTAACAGAAGGTTACAATGAACCAATCCTTCAATATAAATGCACAATAAGATATATTCAGGAAGTTATTCTGCTTCACTTACTACTGCAATATTAAATTTTGAGCAGCTGTAATTTGAGCTGTAAAAATACAGTTTGAAACGGCACCAACTTTCAAGCTTTCCACTGGCCACAACATTTATAAGTGAATTATCAAATGTTTAAACTATGAGGCAAGCTTCAGAGGGTATCACATCAATGAAACTTGCCACTGATGTAGAGAGAATATTTTTTTTACCATGAACTGGTGCTTGGAATTAATTAGGATTTCAAATCAGGAATGTCAATACATTCTCTAGTTGTAAATTAGAAAAGCAGACGACTCACATTGCCACTGTCAGGTAGTCATTTATATCATAACTGTATTTTAAATATTAATAAAATACCACTTTTAATACCAAGCAACAATAAAATATATGCAGTTTTCATCACAGTTTGTTTAAAAAAATATTCTTTCTACCCGTATAACGACAAATCTCAACGTTGTAATGCTCTTTATTAATACTCGAAACTCGGTAACACTACTAACGCGTTATCATGGATAATACAGAAACTACTTTTGACATTCGCTTCTCTCCCATTATGACGTCACACATCCATGAAGTTCCACAGTTATCTGATAGATTCGGCGATTATATGTCCACCAATAAGCACCAATGTGACCGAAATAAGTTACACATTACGAGTACGTTTTACGATACGCGTTCTACAACAAAACAATTGAGTAATATTGTTGTAAAAAATATGTTGAAAGTTGGCAGTTTTGCAAAGCAGCAGTAAATCCAAAATAGACACAGAAGATACAACTCACATATTTATGAAGCATTAATAAACTATGGGCACATACTACAGTATTATCTTAAAAGTTTCAACTTTACTAGTTTACCAAGTTTCAATCACATTGTAATTAGACTACAAAGAACAATACTACAAATGCATACGGTACTGAAAGCAAGGGAGGTGGAAATATGTCAGAATCGTAATTATTCGATTTATCAACAATCATTTCATTATGAAAGTTGTTGCATCCAGTGGCTGATTTGTGAGTTAAAGACCCACATTACGGTCAGGCGACCAAAAACTGTGTTCAACAACTTTTTTAGGGTTAGCTTACATTAAAGGGAAAACATTCTTTATACAGGTACTACATTTGTGATCACAGCAAGAATTGACAGAAATTATTATTTGAACCCAATACACAATAGTTTAAATACTATATCATTTTCCTTTCCTATTGTTGGTTACAGTCAGCTTGCATGTAAGGTTTACATACTTTAAACGACACATCAACAACAAAGGTCATTAGTATCGGTGCAACAAACTTATTTACCGGTGAATTCATTGTGGCCGTTTTGATTGCTAGCCGAGAAGCCACACATCAGGCTCATCAGCCAAGGCACTGCGTTGGAAAGACACAAGGCCATGAAGCGTGGGTTTTTCCAAACACTATTCATGTATCATCTCTTTTTTGTCCCTAAATAGTTACTGTTGTCAAGATAATCAACATTGATTAGCAGCTTCATAGAGCTAAAAGTAACCAACAATTATATTCAATTTCTTAGAAAACAAAGAAATGTAAAATGGGGTAATAATCAGGTGCCCCCCCCCCCCCCTAGCCCTCTTTCGACTCCACGTTGATTGACACAGTGTTCGTCCGCCCAAGTGTCTCTTATAAATTCAGCCACTGGTTGCATCTAGTACTAAATTGGAATCAGTAGAAGCCTTATCCTTCTACATTCAATATAATAATAATACATATAATTTACTCTTAAAAAGATTTATGGCGGTACTACTAGATATTTATTATTACAGGTAGGATAGCTTGGATGGCTTGCACAAACAAGATGTGCACGTTTATAATATAGATAATATATAATATTCTCCTATAAGCTTTTCATATTTCATGGCATATCTAATTATAATTGTAATATTCATTCAATAGACTCATCCCGAACACGTGATATTACGAGAACAAGTGTAACAAACAATCAACAATAACAATGCTGTACAAACAAACACAGATAAAACAAATTACGCATGCCTTTACAAATATTGCATACAACACCAATAATACATATATATATATATATATAAATATACGTGTACCGGTACTAGTAAATGACCATTGTAGGCCTATGCATTATTTACATACAATATTATTCATTACTTAGCACAGTCCCTTGCATATATTGAGCAAATGACAATGAAGAAGTTGGCAAAGTCTACAAAAGATTTATGATTATTTAATTTGAGAATTATGATTTGATGATGTGATTTGAATTATGATATGATTTGAGAATTAATCTTAAGAGATGTTCAACAGCAAAGATCAACTCACGACAGTTTTTTCAAACGTTTTAGTCTTAGTCTAAGTCGTAGTTCTAAAGAACTTGGAACCAACCAGTTCACAATCTTGTAACTGCTAAAACATTCAACAGACTGCATGAATTGAACCATTTTCAGAATGATCCTGCTAAAACTAGTTCAGTATTGGCCTTGGTTTGAGGCATCTGATTGTGCGTCGTAAGCACCTTGTGGACTTGCGGTAACCACAACAAAATGTATTCAAGGTAATAATTAGGACGAGCATGGAACCTAAAATAATATTAAGACTGTCGAGAACTTGAGCATCTATTTTCTAAATTTGAAACAGTATTAAGAAAGAGATTAAGCTAAAACAGTCACTAAAAACTGTTGTAAATCGACCAGAAGCATTTGTACATAAAAACATAAAAATATGGCCTCAAATAACCATACGAAAGAGAAAAATGATTCAATAGGCAAACTTTGCAGATAAAAAAAAGAGCTTGTGAGATTCTAGCACTGCTCTCAAAATTACTCGATTACAGCTCGCCATTTTCAACATAATAGAATGTTGAAGGTTTATAAATGCTCGATACAAAACGACAGCACGATATCATCAGACGAAACCAATTAATATCCTCGGAAGATTTCAACATCATACATAGCAACTCGAAAAATGCGTACAAGAATAAAATATTAGGCAACTTGTACTGTACATCTTTTCCTTCTGGACTCCAAACTTCAACAACAAACTATCTGAATCACTGTTCATCTAATAAATAAGCACATATCACCTGCCTACATTAATCAGTACCATATAATACGATATGTCAACTAGGCATGTACGTTGCAGTAGGCCAGTTTTGAGTTCATATTCAAAATTCTAAAATAAAATACTTTGTCAAGAATGGAGGGTAACTGGCATATTATTTGGCACACAAAGTTCTGTTAGAAATTATAATATATATCTGAACATCATGTAATAAACTATACTTGTATCCACCAAAGATGAAGTAGGCCTAACTAGATTGAAAAGAGACAGACAATGTCGAGCATTAATGCAAAACCATAAAAATATACTTTTCCAGCATGGGATATGGTTGTCATCAGATGCAGTAATTCCAACACACGCCATTTAAAATATATTTTTAGTGAATAATTAATTACGGTACTAATACGCCTAATACTGGTACAGTAATATTACTTCAAGGTCTACATCGTGACTCTTCCTGTCTGAGATTACAGTACATCACTAAGTAGTCGTGGTGGCTATAGTCCGTCATCCCACCGACACATTAAGGGTTTACTTGATTACGGTACTAGTCTCTGATGGGTAATTTCAATGAAAAAGGTGTAGGCTACAAATACTGAAGTGGTGAAAATGTACTACTATAAGGGTAACCCACCCACAGCATAACATTTTCAGTGTCAACATAAATTATAAACAATCGTAGTGACTTTCTGGATAAACATATTGTAGTGATCACACCGTGCAGAGAAGTAACTTCTAAAATAATGTTGATTCACAATAAATATTCAAAATATGATAAGAGTTATATATAATTTTGATTGTAATTAGTATGTAATGGTACGTTGCGAGGTAAAAATCAAAACAAAAATATCGAGTGTAATTGTTACATACAAGTGATCTTTCCACCTTTTTTTTTAAATGCTGCTTAACGACCCCACCAACAGCTAGGTTATACGGGGGTACGAATGAGCGGGTGATAATGAAACGATGAAGTGATGATAGGTGAAAGGACGTTTACAAAAACCCATGCCTTACCCGGGACTCGAACCCACGCCCAACGGTGACTTCAGTTTCTACCGCTAGCGATAATTGATTGAGCCACCGGGGCAGCTCCCATCTTTGTTATTATAAAATTTGACTCATTAACAATATCGACAAATACTGTATAGAACAGATGATGTATTTGTTAATTTTGTATCTTACACAGTTCAAGTTTTATGATCATTTATATCTGTGAAATCACCCTGGTGGGAACTTTTTGCCCTATAGAGACGGGGGCGCCATAAAATGGCCGTATAAGGTGTTATGAGGATGACCTCCATCTCTCGTGGATACAAGTACACAAGCAACACGATACAACGTAAAGCTGCTCTGAAGCTATCACGCCCGACACTACACCTATCTACCTATATTATATATTCACCTAAATAAAACATCATTTTATATACTTGCAGATTTCTTATTGGCCTATATTTTGTTTTCTAGCCACACATAGAAATGTATACGGTAATTAATATATTCCATGCACATTAAATCATATCTAAAAAATAGTTACTATAGATCTACAATTCTACTTATTATATAATATAGCACTTTTCTCTCGTCGCATGCATACCAGTATAACACACCAGTATAATTTTTTATATCGGTCCTGCAACTAGACTGAGCTATATTCAGTTATCTATAAAATGCATTGCACTGGATGATTGACATCTGATTTGTCATTCTTTATAATTGATTAATCGACTCTTCCGCAAATCTTTGCCAGAGATATTGACTATTATTCTAGAAAAAATTATACTTTTTTTGTAAGTATACTGCGGCATTTAGTCAGTAGGCCAACTAGAGCATCTCTGCTCAAGTTTCATTCAAGTTCAGACCCTACGTAGGTCTATAATTGAATGAACGACAATAATATTTTGTCATTTTCAGCACCATTTTCAATTAATAGGCCTAATGTTCAACTTCGGCTTCTTAAATTTCGGATGAAATTAGGTAACTATATTACCAATTCAGGGATGGAAATGAAGGAAATACCAGTTACAATAACGTCCAGTCCTAGATAAATGTTAGGATAGTTATTTCTGAGTGCAGTACTTATCGTAACGAATCAATTATATTGACATGACTTGACACGCATCTTCCGTTATTCCTAAAGTAGTAAACGTGTCGGAAACTTCTCGAACGTAATTCTTTGGGAAGAAACCCACCTGTAATGGAAAGTTAATTTTTAATTGAATTATTTTGGATATTTTGAGGGGACTTTGGAGTTGTGACAAAACTTCAAACTACTACCACCAAAACTCAAACTTCCGAGACTGGAGAATGTCCATACTTTCCTACCTTGTCATCCGAAAGCTTAATCAGGGAACAATGGTTCTATGTCTTAGTTTTAAATGTTTAAAAAAAAAATACAGAAAATAATTCAAAATATGTTTGACGTGTATTACGACCAGTATTGTGAAGCCCAGCTAAATAGTTATGAATTGAATCTCATATTGTAATCAGAGCCAATTGACAATGACCTCAGTGATTGTGGATTTTCCCTCAACTATCACATAACTTTCTTATCTAGAGCTCATAAGTCATAACACACGCTCTCAATTACATTGCGTTCTTCTATTTTCCAAGAGTAGAATGTTTAAAACTGCAGTACTCCACTCCACCCTCACTATATAATGCACTTTTGTTACCAAAATATACAAAATACATTGTATCTGTGGCCTCAAAAAAATTAACCCTTCCCATAACCTGTGACCAAACATCTTTATATGATGACCTGATTCTAACCTAAGACCTGCCGTTTCCAAATACAAGATGGCATTTTTTTTCTAATAACATCGAAACTTGATACAAAATCATTGTTCTCCAATTAAGGCTATGGATAGATTCTTGCATTCTTGCTGCAAAACTCTTGCAAGGTGGCATTCTTGCTGCAATATCAAGCATGTAGTGCATAGTGGTGATTCAATTTAGGCCTATTATAAATGACTAAATGAATAATGATATTTATTAGGCTTACATTCAAAATCCAGTAAAAAAGACTTACAAAAGGTAATTATCTAAACAGGTTAAGTATCTTTCACTATTACCGGGTTAAACGGGTGTCAAAAAAAGGGGACGAAATATTTCCTATTTACCAAAATATTCTTTCTACCAACCTCATCGCTTCCTTGAATCTTTCCTTTCCACCAGCCCTTGTAGTCGCCCTCCTTGCTAAGCACCACAACGAAACACCCTTTGGTCAGCATCAACTGATTGCCAGCGGTCGGGTTGAAGTCAAACTCGGACTGAGCCACGATTTTACGGAAAGGACTGATGAGACTCACGTCCAACCTTACCAGAGAAAGCAATTACATAGAGATATAAATAAGTATACCTTATGTACACAGTGTGATTTGCTTATTGGGAAATAACAGGAATTACCAAACACAGTCAAAGGATTTGGTTTTAGAGTTTGAAAAACGTATATTTTGTAGGCACACAATTTTGAACATCTGAAAACAATGTGAACAATTTTATTCACAAATGACTGGATATACTGTAGATACTAGATGGATAGGCCTACCGATGCCACACATTTACAGACTACACATAAACGTAAATTAAAGATGAAATATGGTTGATTTAGTCCAGTAACACTGACACAGTACCAAAACGAAAAGACACGACAGGTAATAAGTGAGTTGTTAAATAAAATACAACCATGACTTAAACAAAAAAATCAAGTAAGGGTTTCCACTTCCGATTTTTTCTTACTGTAGGACATACTTTCAGCCAGTATTCAGCTAGAGACGAGAGATCACAAAGTCGTTTAGGGACCAATTTGTGTCGTGATTACTGATTATTCAACTTGAACGTCTTTCAAGAAGAGCTTTTCAACTTATTCCAGTTCCTTGAATTCAAAGAAGCCTGTGCATTTGAACATAATGAAGGCTATGGCCATGACATCAAGAAAATGTTGCCGTAGAGCCAAGTGAAACAGCCATGACAAAGATCTTACCGATATCGTGTCGAACAACAAGAACAAGTCGGAAGTAGAAATTCAACTTCAGAACCGCACTAATTGCATAATTGAGAAAATAAGACATTTTAAAAAATGAACTGAATTATGATTTGTAACTTACCCGACAAAATTTTCTCCAAGACTAGAATGTTCGTACCAGGTGATGAGCTCGACAATGTTTTGAAAGAATCGTGATTCGGACAAATAATATTGCGTGGTGCCTTCGATTTCTTTCTTATAAACTTTCATATGTTTCACTTTGTGATCAGCCCTGGAACACAGAATAACAATTAATATTAATGAAAATGATTTATTATTTATTGATAACTTTCCACCTTCCAACCTTGAACTGTTCCTCTTAAATACGTTTTAATTCTGGGCAAACAGCATATTCATTGTAAGGTGAGCAAGTATTGTACGAAATGACATAACATAATTGTACGAAATGACATATATAAATAAAAAATTATTGAAAACGGCCCTTTATCCAACGATTTGTAATAATGTGTACACAATTACTAAGAAAATTAGTTGGACTGGAAAAAATCAGTTACCATACGTTTTTTGAATCTTTTTTCATAACTACGTCATTATTACATAGTTTTACAAAATATCGTACACATTTTTCTCAATACTGGTCCCACCGATTGATTAAAAAAACTCCGTATAAAGTCCCGCGTAGGATAATTCCTTGTGCACACAGAGGGTTCGTAAAATCATAATAAATTCGCCCGAACTGTGCCACTCATGAAAAAAAATGACATAGAAGCTGTATGGATGTCTCTGCCAAAGTTGATCGAACGAGAGTAAACAACAAAAATGCTACAAGAAGCTTACTTTAAACTTAGTGCGTAGACAGTCTCATCGTGATTCGTAGGACCTCTCGGACGCATACGTAGCAAATACGTGCCGTCTTCTTTACCCTCGAGCAAGTCAGTGGCGCGCTCCCGCTCCATTGCACCCACGAACCTGTCACGCAGAATATCGTCAGCATCAAGCCGTCAATTATATGACCCATTATTAGGATCAAAGTACCGGGACCAATTTACACGCATACATGCATAAACATGTGAGCTTAACCACTGTACAATAGAATTTTGCAATACCCATTTCAATTTTCCAAAAATTATTCAAGTTGCCTTCAAAGGAAGTGACAGTAGCCTATTGGCATCTATCAGCAAGGTCAATCTTATAGCGTATTATTATCACAATATGTCTATATTATGAACACATGATTTTTTCCCATTTCGAACTCGAAATTTTTGAGTTCAGCTGAATTTGAACTCAAACTCGAACTCGAACATTCGAGTGCTTGCACATCCCTAAATATTACTTAAATATCAATCAGATATCTATTAGCAGGCATAATGCAGAAATGTTTTAGTTATGTTGACTAATTGACTCACCATAAATATTCTCTAAATGATGTCCTCTGAAAAGAAAATTAGCGAGTTGGATGAGTAATGAATATGATAGTTCTAAATACACAATAAACTCTAATGCTGCTTAACGACCCCACCAACAGCTACGTTATACGGGGGTACGAATGAGCGGGTGATAATGAAACGATGAAGTGATGATAGGTGAAAGGACGTTTACAAAAACCCATGCCTTATGTGGGACTCGAACCCACGCCCAACTAATTGACTTAGCCACCGGGGCAGCTAATACACAATAAAAACTGAAAAAAAAACTCAAGTAACGGATGGTAATTAATTACTTATTGCCATTACTAGGTACGATCTTTTTTGGTCAGTTACTAAAATTTGATTGGACAAGGTATGATCGGTAGGACTACTGACCATTTTCAACGATGATCGATAAGACGATGAGTTCAAAATTAATATTCTTGAAATTACAATATCCAATCACTGTTCGATATCAAAAACTTTATGTTGACAAAAGAGAAATGAAAATAAAAAAGTATTAGGCCTACCAGGCCTAGTTTTGACTCACGCTTGTCCAATTTATGTAATTGCTGAAATCACATACGAACAATAATAGACATAATAAAATAAGCCTTACCTGTGGCTGCACTGGATATGTCATACTATTAGCACTTGAGCGGTCGGTTCTTTCTTCGATCGGAGGCGGAGTCGACCTTTCACCCCTCCCGCAACGGCCCGAGTACGGTATACACGCCTTGTGCATCGATATCGAGCACTTCTCGCATTTATAACCCTAGGAAAAATCACGATATTTCTAATATCAAGTCAAATTGAACTTGAAATTTTTGAGACTATAATAATTCATTATATCAACTTTAAAATTTGACCTACAGTCATTATTAAAGCTGAGGATGACAAGTAATATCATTTGGACAGAGTATTACGGAGCAATCTCACCAAAGAAAATTATTATATTTCAATGTGACTCGTTTAGCAAAATTTACAAAGTGGGCGGTGCCCGATATTACTAAATTCAAGATGAGATACTTGAACATTTTAATTATTTGTAAAGAAAAAGAAATGTTATACGAATCTAATTAGTTTGAATTCATAAATATTTATAGGCCCCCTGAATCAATTGTTTTATAATCAATTGAAATGAAAATCAAACTAAAGCTTGGAGGATATATCCTTCCTGAACAAGGATAAATAAGTGTTGGATGGCCGTTTGTTTTGACTATCAATCTATCTGTACCCTAGGAATATTCCCTTCCCCTTGCGGACCCTTATTATCCTCGAAGGAACTTACCTGAAAAACAATCCCTTTGAGATATTTACTGCAATGGTTGCACGTAGTCGGCTTATCGAACGTGCTCATCAGAAACTTGTGATCCGTGTTACGACATCCGTTCGGCTCGATATTGTCGCTACGACAAACAATCCAGTTATTCGACTATTTCGTTATACTCTACATCAAGGTAAGCTGCTGGTTTTCCATGCACCAAAAATTATCACTTGCCACGTTTTTAGGCAACCCTTCCTACCTTGTCAAGTTAGGGTAACCCTACCTCTCAAATTACGTCACTACCCATACACCCTGCCCTCTCAGAGTTTCTTTCAACTTGGAAAATATTGATAAATAATCAAAAAACTAACGGACAACATACAAAAAAAAAAGATGGATAACACTACAAATTTAAACTACGTTAGATTGTGGCACGTGGCATTGTCTGTATCGTTTTGATTCAAAGCATAATTTGTGAGGGAAATTTAAAATATATTTTATATGTGTAATTCATCAAATGACGAAAAAGCTTTTTACTTTAGAACCTCTCAAGTTTCTCTTTAGTACATTATTCACCTTAGTAAGAATTAGTTTTTGATCCCATCTATATGGTCCCACATGTTAAATAGATTCTTTAGTAAATTTTTCAATTCAGTAAGTTTTTTCCATTTGGTCCCCTGAAAAACGTACTAAAGAGGTTGCACTGTATCTGCAAACAAGCTTGACAAAACTGACCCCTTTAAAGCCGTTACATTCAAATACGACCCCAAAACGGCAAAACCACTAAATCGACTACCGCTTGTCCAGATTTCTTACATGGCCTCCTGAATTGCTTTGATCCACTTCCGTTTCAGATCCTCGGTGCGCGCCGACATAGTATACGCAGTGCACTCTGTCTTACGGACGAGGTACCAATGGTAGTTCCATCGAGTGTCGCGACTAAGCGTACGTCGATTGTTGCCTTCCTCGATTTTGTACTCGGACAAGCGTAATGACTCTCTGAAGCTGTACTGCTCATTCTGGAAGAAAATAATAATAATAATGTATTTTATTCCATTGATCAGCATACAAATAATACACAGTAATATTATTTTTGACGCAATTACACTCATGTGTGTGATTGAAAGATCACTTCGGAAGTTTTGGAACATGTCGAAGTAAATGACGAGCCGCACTCAATATACTTCGGTTGTTTACACAATAGAAAATGTGTGAAAACCTTATCTACTGCAGAACTAGTATCTGGAGTCACTCTCCTGAGTATTTTAATATTAGCGCTTATCTTATATACCCTACTGAAAATATTTTTCAAGTTCTCGCTGTTCACGTTTGAAATTGGAATGCAGTATTTATATCCCCAACAATAAGTATTCTCGTACTTTTCTGTTTGACTAAATCTAACAGATTTTTTAATCTAGTCGTAAAACATTTAACATCAGTACTGTTTGGTGTTTGACTAACACAAATAAGCGTGGGCTTCTCTCTACAATCTCTACACTACAAATCTAAAAAATCCTGTCAACAGCAAGTTCATCAATATCAGGTCTTGTTTCAACTTCCGTTTATACTTTTAGTATAAATTGCTGCACCACCTCCATTCGAAATTTGTCATGGAAATATTACTGACACTTTGAAATCTTCAACAACAATAGCATTTTCCTAATACTTTAATCCGGTCAGACATAATATGTCAATGGACTCGTCGACTTTGTCTGCTCCCAATTCTAGTTCTTCAACTTTCCGACTCAAGCTATATAATTCTGATGTAGTAAATACAAAGACATAGTAACATCTAGACCAGGCTAGACACAAAACGTAGCATGGGCAGCATTGAGAGGGAGTGAGGCCGCGATAGCTTGTCTGACCGGAAGAGAAATACCCCGTGACACGGAGAGAGGCAAGCAGACTAGTATAGCGTTATACACGGCGATCACTGCACAACACCGTTTTATTTTGATTCTCAGAGGATACTGAATACAATAACGTGGGTGCATGCAAGTCACATGAAAAGACGCAGAAATATATGCTGATCATCACGAAGTATATTTCTTAGTAGAATTGCCACATCAGTCATAACAATCAATGAATGAAGTCATTTATTTGGTCTGACTTGGAGCTCCACCATCAGGATAACTTGTAACGACATAATCCCAGGCACGCTGGTATCACCGAAGCACGTGACTTACTCCCACCCTGCAGAGCCCGTGCACTAATTTCAAGCTCTACTGTACTAGTTAGTGTTACATGTACTACATGATCGGTGGCCTTAGTAGTTACTATCAAGCCATTTGTGCTCACCTTGTTCAGGACCAGTTTGGACTGCACTTCTATAAATATACAAGTTATTCGATAACTTGTCTTCATCTTTTCAGTGAACAGCTGACCTAGAAAATGGCTACCCTGCCATCAGATGAACCCCGTCAACGCTGACTCATGACGTGATAACCTGGAGTTTGGGTCAACGAACACGGGTCACCTTTCTGTCCACATACGGTAGCCATTCAATACTCTTGTTTAATTTATCTACTGTAGTATGATACACGTCATCCCGATACACTATGCCGCTCACTAACCATTCCGCATCTTTACATTTGGCCTGGCATACATCTGATAGTTCCCAAAGCTCAGATATTACATGTTTCTCTGTTCTTCGCTTCATGTATTTGTACATGTTAGACTATTACCTGTGGTTTGTTTATAACATCCTCTCGGCTCATGATCATCTCTTGCGTTTCGGCGACTGGTATTCCCGCGTTGACTCCCACCTCACAGATCAATTTTTGAAGTTGTCCACTCGCTACTTTTATATTCGAGTCTGCCACCGCGAGCATTTCCCCGTCTTTAAACTTGACCTGTTCATTTCCCTCCTGACAATCTATACAATGAACGTCTTCCACCGCCTTGCGAGAAGCCGTGTTTTTAGGTAGTATGTGCCGAAATATTTCTGTTCTTTCTTCTTGAATAGGCGTAGATTCTGTCTCTTCGCACCTGATTGGGTCTACGACTGTCGACACGTTCAATATTTCTTCGAAATGCTGAACCATATCACGCACATGTTGTTTCCTTATCACTTTTCCACTGTCCAGCTTCTCTCGTAACAAACTATTCAATTCTTCCAAGTTAACAAGCCTCTTGTCTTTTTCAAATATAAGCTTATTTTTTTCGAAAATGAGTCTTTCTTTCTCTTTTAGCAGATCTTTCAGTCCGACAATAATCTTTTCCAGCTCTTTCACTTTAACAAATTTTTCAATTTTCCCTGTTTTTTCATCTAAACTCACTTTCAGTCTTTCGATTAGCTCGTGTTTGTTTCCATTTTTATTTAACCCAAGTAAACCTAGTTCTTTACGAAGATCGGCTACTGCCATCTTTTCAAATTGTTCACCATCGCACAGTGCGCTCACATCGACCGACATTTTGCTGCGGAGGCCGTAATCTTGCCGAATCGCTTTTGCTCTACGAATATCTTGAATAACGAACACAATTTAATTACGTCTAATCTACGTTACTTAATTGTTGGTTCGACAAGATCTCGACTTATTGACACAATTATTAATGATTTAAAGAATAGTCTATTAGTTTCCTGGATTGCCTATTTCATTACTCACAGTAACGATGGTGAGTAAAACCAGGAAATGATAAGGAAGGAGACACACCGAAGGAAATACAGTATCAGCAGGAAATTGAATCTATTAATAAATATGTTTAGGAAAACCACTTATCGGTATTGTTTTTGTATACAGTAGACTAAATCAGCATTATTATATTTAAATATGCCCATGATCTTACATACTTTTGTGGTTGTATCCAAAAAAGATTGTCTAGGGATGTTCATCAAATAACAAACATATTTATATTTATAGCAATGGTATTTCTTACAGTAAAACGGATTTTCAGAACAATATTTACGATTAGAAATTCAACTCCATCTGTCAAAAACATTAAATCAATGAAGATGCAACGAGATTTTGTATTCAACAAAGTGTTCACAATTATTCAGTTGGTCGACAACCTTCTTCTTTTGTGGATGCAAGGATTTCAGCAAAGAGGTTATTTTACGTTGGGAGGTATTTGAAAGCACTTGTTCTAGTAAGATGTCTAGTGTTCTTTTTTCAATTTTTTAATTTTGTTCTGTGATTTTTAGCTAAAACGGCCAATAAAAATACTTACAAAATACAAAATCATCTGCATGTCTTTCTCATGGAAAAAATATCTAGAAAATTAAAAAATGAATCTGACAAAATTTAAAATTTCTATGAAATCGATGATATTTCATAGGCCTGTAGCATAGGCTACATAAGAAATTCAGAAAGAAATTCGAGGTTTTACAGTGAATAACAAATTCAACGAATATAGGTAAATTTTGAGTTTTGCTGAATGAAAATGGCTAGGAACACTTGGAAAAATGTAGAAACATGGGCCTATTTAAGTATGCATATTCCTTATCCTATCACTTCTAAAACTTTTTGCGGCTTCTGAAAAACAAACAGCTCTAATTTTGCTTATAGAAAGAAGAGTACCGGTACTTACTCGTGTAGACTTGCACATCAACATCATCTGGTCGAAGACGAACACCCATCTGGAAACAAAAACAATCATTAGACGTCAGAATCCATCATATTCAAATAACATTGTAGACCAAATAACATTTGAAAGTAGTTGGATGAGTAATAGCGAATACATGCATTTGGTTTGTCGGGTCAATCAGCTTTTTTGTGGATTGTCTTTAGGTCACAAGGTCAAACCGATCAACATGAAACTTTTCTTGAAATGTTGAAACTGTATATGCCTATAGTTTTTGGTAACAAGAATATGAGAAATTGATGGCTTAAATTTTAAAATACTCTTAAGAAACAATGCAAGAAAACAGTGAAAAATGTATTCATCTTAAAAATTTAAACACCGAAATGTTCATGGGACAACATGGATTAAAATATTTATCTTGCCTGTTTCTTTGCTTCTGGTCGTCGTGCGCTCGTATCTTCAAATCCCCGTCTTTAATCAGCCGTCCGTAATCTTTCAACTCCATATTGTCGGGCAGATTCAAATCCATTACGCGTTCCTGAATGACGTTCACTATCTGCAATCGTTCCGTGTCTCGTTTCACCTCGTTGATGTATTCCGTCACGTCGACCATCGCTTCCTTCGCTCGTTCCAAACTACGATAATCTTCATGATTCTGAAAATATTACAATACAGTTCGATTACAAGAACTTTCAATGATCAGATCAACAATTAGGCCCACAGCTAAAACCACAACTTAAGAAGAGATCTAAGAAAAAAATTACAAAGTAATTTTATTGAGTAGGTCTATGTATGTTTGATTGTAATTTCATGATAGAAATCATTACCACCTGTTTTAAGAAGAATCTGTTATGAGTAAATAAAATACCGGTAACTAAATAACTAAATAACACAACGACAGATGATCAGTCGCTAGCGCACTGAACCGTCACTCAAGAGAACACGTTATGATGATAACGATGATCAACTATCCTGACTGAGGTTTTTTTGGTTACCCTCCGTTTTTCAAGTAAATACTGGGATGGTTCCGTAGATTAGACAAAGGCCATCTCTGTCCTATCATTTCAACAGACTAGACAGTACTACTCATTCAAAAGATTGGCCATACTCTGGTCTACAAACTACCATACAGTAAACCCGCGTTAGTCCAAACTCGGTTAATCCGAAATTGGACATATTTTGAACTTGGTCAGTCCCCAGATGAAGGTATACGTATTTCAATATTAATCAATATGGTTACTCAAAAATTCCAGCTAAACCGTAATTCGAACAAAATTTCGACGTTCGCCCATTCAACTTTTTTACGACTGTTTTCAGATCGGATAATTCGAAATAGTTCCGAGTGCATTTCTTGAAAAAAAAACATTATCTCAATTTCCATGCTCTTTGTTTGACGCAGAAGAATATGCAAAACACGTTGAGCTGTTCGCTGATTCGTGTGTGTCATCCGGACTGATTGTGGTCTGACCGTGACGAGAACAAGATCCGGTTGAACTTGAAACAATTGTTTGTTAGTCAGACTCGGGAAGGCCGAGCGACAATAGAAGCAGGTGACACGACGATCACGCGTCGGCAGCGAGCCAAGTACACAGGTCCCTCTTCACGGTTTCTCACACGTAGTTGAGAACTACGAAATTGGCTAAACTTTGGCCACCGTATCATACTGTATGCATTTGTGATTACCGTAATATTGAATAAATAAAAAAACTACCCAACTACGAAATTGATTAGTCTAATCGGGAATATAAATAGAAATGGAGTTCTGATAAATCAAATCCAATTTTTTTGGGCCCCTTCTATTTCAGATAACGAGAGTTTCCGGTACAATTTTATAATTCTTTTGAAACTATACCTAAATAAGTGTTTTGAGAAAGATTTTTACCGGCTGTGTTTCGTCGATAAGTCTTTGTAATAATAGATGATATTTCAGGATCCGTTGCATCGGGACCACTAGGACGTCACGAAGCTCAAACTTTCCGTTGTTGGCTTCCTGTTGGCACTTCTGTAAAACAAATATACACACTGAATAACTCCGTAGTACGTTACGTAAAGCAATATGTGGGTTTGACTACGAATAGGCATAAGCCAGTGTCAGTGTATTTCATTCATAATCATTTGTCAAAAGTGGGAAACGTATTTAAACTGCCATTTGTATATTCGTTAAAGTTAACATAGGATTTGTTAACTAGTATAGTATATTACTTTGAACTATTACCTCGACAGTGTACACTATTGTGCCGAAAATAGGCTAATCCCCAAACTTGTAGGGCAAAGACATTTTTCTTTTTCTAATAACATCGAAACTTGATACAAAATCATTGTTCCCCAATTAAAGCTAGGACTGCACTGTCTGTGACGATAATATTCTGCCGCAGATTAAAGTCTTTCAGTTTATAAAAGTCTGGAACACATTATACAGTTAAACCTCGATCCATCGTTACAGTGAAACCTCTATCCATCGTTTTTCAAGGGACCAGGAAAATGAAACCATCCAGCCAGGAAAATTGAACATCGATTATACGGGAGTGGGGTGAGAAAAAATGAATGATACAAGCAGGAAAACGATGGATCCGGGAAGGCTGCATAGAGGTTTCACTGTAAGTAAAAACTGTTTCTGTGATATATCCATACATTACCAGCATTGGTATTGAGAGTAAACTTTTAAAACTCACACTTTGAACAAAATCTCTTGGGCAAAATTATAGGTAAAAAATATAGAAAAATTAAGGTTAATGGTCCTACATAAAACACATAGCATTTTAGGATACTTAGGCCTATTAGAATCATTTTAATTGACAAATCAATCCTTCTCAATTATTTCTACAACACTTGAATTACTAATTGAGCCTTAGATACATTATCACTGATCAACACGATCATCATTTGTCGGCACAACATGGTGTCGTAAGCGTTTCTCTGCTGAAGTATATACTATATAGCATGACAAACTACTATAGGGCGGCCATTTTCAAGCGTTTCGCTTTTAGACAATGCCCGACTAGAAATGATAGAACAAGCTTTTGACTGACTGTAGGCCAATATTCTCATATAGTATGATGGCGGTTTTCTAATCCTACATTTGAAAAAATCTTATATTGGGGCAATACGATAATATTATGAATACAGTCTAGCAGTGAGCCCACATATAACAAGCTCTTGTTTAAAAAACCTCTTGCGCCAAAAAATTTGAGTTACAAATCATTTTAAGCATTTCACTTTAATTACAAGTTGATGAAAGACATAGGCCTATATCATCAATAAATATTTTGTTTGCTAGTGAATTTTTAATAAAATTTTTGGAGCATAGGCCCACATATTTATATAATGATTTCATTGTTATGCTGAAAAATGAGGCATGAAAAGAATAGTTTGTCTGAATAAAAAGTATCCATATTATCTAGGCATATGCCCTATGGGAAAAAATTATGTACCAGAAGGCTACAGCTTGAAAAATTGTTCCTCATCCCGTTTGAATTAGTTATATTGTAGCTAGGACACGAGGTTGCTTACAATGACTTGCTGGCCGATGATCTCGTTCTTATGGCAGACCTCCTGTATGAGAGCTTGAGCAGCTGTGAGGTTCGCACAGTAATCACCGTAGATGAGGAACTTCTCCCGCCACCTTAGGAACACTTCGCTCAGCTTCGTCGTGCTGCCCGGAGTCACCGCCTTGCGAAGCTGGCTGTGGAAACCTGAGTGAATCTCGGACAATTCCTACGAAAAAAACATGCGGGTAATTTGAAAAACGAGAATTTTTACGTCGACGGGAGACTTCGGCAATTTGCACGCCGACCTGAACGAGGCGGTCGCGATAATAACGGGAATGAAAATCATGACAATCGAAAGAAGTGAAGGAGAATAAAAAATAACAAAACTTGAAGAACAAAGTTTGAGCCTACCAAGTACAAATAGTAGCGCACATAAATGAAGAAAATAAAGTAGCAATATAGCAGAATCTACAAAAATAATAAAAATTACATCATGAAAATTGAAAATGAATAAAATTTGGATGGAAAAAGGTGAGAATAATAAAAAATTAACTTCGGGTACCGGTAAGTGTCAAAGAAATCAAGGAAAATAATTAAAGGCAAATATATCAAGATTATTCTTCAAGAAAAAAAATCAAGTATAGGCAGGTTATTATACTGGTACAGTTCATTATTGAGATAATGAAAACTGGAAAAGCACCAAACCTTCTTTTCAAGTCAAAAGGATTTAAATAAGAAGGAGGGTGCTGGGAGCAAACTTTATGAGAAATTGTTTGAGTTAGCAATAAGAAATCTATATAGGCCTAGGACTGTATTCGGAGATACAATTGAAAAGTAACAATTTACTACCAGTAATCCAAGTGAGAAAACAAATAACGTTACTCAAAATGTAAGTGGTAGAGAGAGAGAGAGGGAAAGAAGTTCTGAATGTATTCTACCAATCTTTTGGATAAAAACATCCATCCATCTACGTCTACCTTGATTCCTTTAAATATGATGAGAGCGTCGTCTTTGAGCACGTTTGTGAGCGGGCGTACGAAACATCGCACAGTAGTTGACAACATATCTACGTAATTCTTTTCCGTGTCCACTAGTTCGTTTATTACGTAATCTCTCTTCTCGAAGTTGTGCGTCGTTGAATTCTGTAATACACATTAGTCATTAACATTTTAAAATATTGAAAATAATTTACGCTAATTGAAGAGTTAGGCGTATACTAGAATTACACCATGAAGAATCAGATCTAGAATGCCTACAATTTTGTACCCCCGTTTAAGTAGCAAAGTTTTCGGAAAGATACACATTTTGATATTGAATAAGTACAATGAATTGAAGACTATATAAATAAAATACATAAAAATCGAGTAAATATTCAAGTTATACTATTTAACTATGGAAGAAATGATTTTACATTTAGTTGTAGAATTGAGTTTGTACCGATAAGCTAGGCCTAGAAGAGTTACGTCTAAGAAGACATGGGGTATCTTACATATTTTAATATTAAAAGGAAGAATATTAATATCGAAGGATCAAAGGTTTTAAGATCAGTAATAATTTAAGACCAGTAACCTGAGTGAGTGAACGTGTGACACAAAAGTCCTGATATATTTCCTCGTTGCGTATATGAGAGTAGTAGCCGTATTCTTCGTCGTCGCTTCTGTCACACCCGTTGGCCTTCGGTTCGTCTTCCGTTCTACAACACATGCGATTGCAAGCAAAAGACATTTAGAAGCATGCAGCAACTACTACCACAGCAGGAGGTACATGCGTTTGGATAGGAAAGAAATTCACTCGGAAAAAACATTGGGCTTTTTTCGGATGGCATAACAACGCAAAAGTTTGGTGGACGATTGATTTGTTCTTAATTTGGGGCTTTTTCTAATATAATATTCATTTTATATGATTTTTTAAATTTTCCCTTCAAACTTTTTTTTTTTTTTTTTAATTTCTTTAATTTTCTACATTACAATATTTTGGGTGTTCATTTTGTAGCTTCTTTAGTATAGGCCTACTTAGTGCTGGAATTATCATTGTGGAAGTGGCTCTAACTGGCAGTTAAATGTTGTTATAACCATGGTTACCCATGATATTTGTTTCTACTGACTCTGAGATTAGGGCACACTGGACTTGGTAACCAGGATTTGGATTTTTTTCACTGTATATGATTCACTTTTCTTGGAAAAATTATTTTCATTTTTAGTTTTCTTTCTAAGTGTTTACTCATTCTTCTTGATTATCATTCTCCATTGTTTTTCCTCTTTAATTTTGGTCCATTCATTTCTACTTTTCTTGTTTTTTTTAGTAGTTAATATACTGTGAAATGGAGTGTTTATCACACCTTTGGATGGTTTATATCACTTCAATCCTCTTGTATGAGCAATCATCAAAAGAACACAACTATAAACATGGCTATAGTGAATGTGGATAGAACATAATAAATTGATAGGATGTAAAAGTAGAACAAAAATCATAAACTATATATATATATATATATATATATATATATATATATATATATATATATATATATATATATATATATTAGGGGTGTACGAGTTCGAGAATTTAAGTTCGAGTCGAGTTCAAGTTTAAGAGAAAATCGCGAGTTCGAGTTCGTATTCCAAAAAAAAACAAGAAAAAAAAAAGGCACTAGGTATTAAAAATTGAGTTTTTAATTGGTTCTGAGTTAACACTCGTTTATTCGAATTCCAAGGGACCCCATGAATCAGAATTCGACACGAATACAATTTGAATTAAAAAATATTTTTTGTTTGTATAGTACTGTATATACTGTAGTGTGTGAGCATTCTCTGACAGCCATGTGTTTACCTTCAAGTGAAGTGTTCTCTCAACAGTTTTACAAAGTGTCAATGAATGCTATCATGTCACTCAGGGTATACTTATCACAGTTCACAGTGTTAAAAGAGTCAAATTACAGAACATTAGGATTTAAAAGTAAAAAGAAATGATAAGGCCTGACCTGATAAGGCAATTAATATAAATATTGGGGCCTAGAATGAAATGAGCAAATTATCATCCCTGCACGCACTAGCTGGCTGATTTATTTACAGTTGGTTAACTACTTATGTCCAATGGAAATTATAATCCTCTGTCAATAAAATAATTTAAATTACAGTGATAAATATGAGGTCTCAAATATATTATCTGGAGTCATTTTTCTTTAACAGCAACAAGAAATGTAGTTAACTTTTTAACAGACAAGAGCATATCTTGAATAATGTCCTGGGTCTATATGAAGTCCTTTGTTGTAAAGAATACATGCATGTTCCCCCTTGCCATTAACACTTGGGTGTTTGGACCAGCCACATGTTCTGGGACCCCTGATGGTAGTGTTTAATGATAGGAAATAAAGATTAAAAATGACTTCACAGGATAAAATATTACTTGATAATATAATTTGTTCCTACGAAATATTGAAAATTAGCAGCGACTTCTGGAACCTGAAATTTGATTTTTTTTTGGAACTTGAAATTTTTGAGTTCAGCTAAATTTGAACTCGAAACTCGAACTCAAACATTCGAGTGCTCACATGCCCCTAATAAATCTAGATCTAGCCTAGTGGGAATCACATTCAAAATAAAAATATACTCTATGCACGTCAGTTGCAGCTTGCAGATCAACCAAAATGGTGAATGTAACCTAGGATAAAAGTAAGCAGCTAAGGAAAATGTTTTCTAATAAATGTATAAACGAAAACAGGCGTATCAATCTAACGTCGAGAATGAAACGTCTACCTCGGGAGGCGATGAAAACGTAACGTAGCACAGATCTTCGTAGATCTCCTCCTCACGATCTTCAAATCGTGGACATTTTATAGTAAATTGCATCCAGCTGCGATCGTTATGATCCCAACTTAAATTCTGATTGGCTGGTGAAATAGCTCCAGCACTGTAATTTAATTAATCAAGTTAACAGTTGAACTCTTTTAATGAATCATGGTGCAGATGGAAGAAGACCAAGAACTTGAGTTTTTCATATTAATGCTTCGATTTGAAAATATTCCTCCTAGTTCCAGAATGAAATTAACTGGCACTTGGACCAGATTAACGGACAAGTCTTGGTTCGTTCATTTAGAAGTTGTACCATTATAAACGAACAATCTACTTTGTTCAATATCAAGTTTAAAAATTGAACGAAGATCTTTTAGATGAACGTGGCCAAGATTCCATATCACCATAATGGAGATAATAGGGATTGTTTTTTCAAGACCATTTTTGTATTTTTTTTACATGGGATCATATGAAACCACCATAACAGATTAGAATTGTTTATGAGCAAAATCAGTTTGATATATTATTTTGGGAGAATAATACTTGGTATTGAAAATCCCACGAGAATAGCATTTTGAAAAGTTTTCTATTCTATTGACATGAAATTTTCACAGAATTTTTCTATTGTTTATAAAATTGTTTCTATCGAGCTTGAAAAATATTTATTCTACATTTTTGATTAAATGAATGTAGGCCTAGTACCGCATGATATTGTAAAAATCTGAAATATTGAGTTTCAAATTTATTATAGATGATCAACAGGTTATGAAGAAGATAGTGGGTGGACTTGATAATTTCAAATTCAGTGTGTGTATACAGTTTTCGAGTACATTTCATGAAAATACATTGCCTAACTTAAAAACTCATACGCTGGATTTTCCTAGTAAACTTGAACTGTAAACCACCATCTATTCAGTTAGTCTCGATATTTCTGATTTGGCTGTACCAGTGACTATTCTTGTACTACCTCTCTTCATTTTTTTATGGCTCTGGCCGTGCATCTTATATAATGTAGTGCCATGCAGTGCTCGAGCATAACGTAATAAACCACAAGATTTTAAAGTATTTTAAAGTTTATATCCTAATAGTAGGCCTACTCAATGCTACTGTCATTAAGTCCGTACTGGTACACACTCTTGTAATACGGTACAAATTGATGGAGATATTCATAATATCGGCATATAATCTAAAAGACCACATTGGTACGGTACATATTTACAAATAAAATTAGATCATCAAAAAGAGAAAATATAATGATATATATTTTACCTGGTATGTAAACAGGTATATTCTGGGGACTCTTGATCACCATCAATTGCAAAACCACTAGAACAAAAATATCATACAGTAAGTAAAGTAAGGTAACATATTATTGAATCAAGTTCACCTTCAATTTACTAGTATCTTAGAATTTTCGGGACAACGTTAACGATAAGTCAACGATGTGAATACCGAATTATAGGCCTATTCTACAGGACTAACATCATTATTCAAGTGAAATACACATAACATAATGCAGAATATACAAATAAGTACACAATCATCTAATACAAATTATAAGATAGTTGATGTGATCAAAAACTGAACCTTCTTGAGACTACTTACTCTATTTTCTTCCTCTGGACTTTTGGACAGTTAGAAAGTTTGGACAGCGTACTAAGGACACGATAGAAGTCAGTGCAGTCAAATAGCATGGACGGCTCAAAAAGATCATTCTCTCGTAGGTCAAAGATTTCACGACAAGCAACTAAAAATGTCTTGATATTGCGTAGGCATAAAAACTGAAATGCATAAAATTACCATTAAATACTTCTCCACCTTACATTTAAATGTTGCTGAATGAAAAGTATGCTCATTCTCTTATAATCGGCCTAGCCTAACTGATGATACTAATGATACATATAACATATTAGTCAGAGTCCCAAGAAAACAGGAATTCCTGAAGTTCAGACCATTTGACTCTGAAGGGCTAAATGTCAAACTGACATACGCCTTAGGCCTAGGCCTATATGATACATAGGCCTAAATTTTGTATTATTAGTGACCTGGGTCATTTTTGTTACCGACCTGTGCCATTTGAGGTTTTTGGTTCACATCCTTCATATCAATGCAACCTGGATCTAACGTATTTAATAATGTGCACAATAAAACTCCATCTCTCAAAGTGCAAGCAAGATCCGTGATGCAAGCATCAGGCCAAATCGCCTTGTGATCAGAACGCAAAACGTCACACCTCGTTAGCCAGTTTCCGCATTCTTTCCACGGTTCTTTAAAATTACCAGCCATTTCGTTGCACGAATCCTAACACAATCCTTGAAAAGAACGAACTTATATGATGCTCGTAAAATAATTCATTAAAACAATAAACATACTAAAATGACAGCCAGCGGCCATGTTTTTTTTTTGAGAAGTGTTACAGCCTGCTAGACATTCACTCGTCTACCTCGCTTTGAGCGAGAGGTGGCAGTGTTATTATGAATGGGTACACAGCCTTCTTTATTCAGATAATTCTTTCCAAAAAGACTGTCTTATCCAATGAAAAACGCTGTGGAGTGGTAGTTTTAAAACAATCAATCATAAAATATCGCGTATTACTGTATGACAATCTGACTCTAGTACACCTTTGATGAAACTAATTATAGCAGGCTACTTTGTTATAGTAGATATATATTATCATATAAATTTAAATAAATTGAAAATAAAACATCTTTTGAAAACCCCAAAAAGTAAAAATAAACTACTTGCAGGATATACTTATCCCCCCCCCCAAGAATGGAAATTAATTTTTTTATATTATATTCTCAATGAATCAGTAATTACAATAGTAAAGACCCGCGTTAATTAAGATTATAGTTGATACGCTGTTAGTTTGCAGCATTTTAGTTTGATACTAACAAAGCACTAAACTAGATTTAATAAGTATGGAATTTGTGTGGGGAACGGAAGTGCATAGAACAGCCAAGCTGATGTCATGGAAGCGGTGACGTCATTTTCCTGATTGGGTACGGAACTACTGTACAGTTGGAAGTGCGGTTAATATTGATTACAAGTGTTTATTCTTATACCAGGCACAGGTAATTCAACTATTTGTCTACATTTTTATCGTGAGGATCTGAAGACATAGTTATAATTTCGTGAAATCATGTGATCTGCATGCATTGTTGACTTTTTCTCTGACAAGTATGGCCTATGCACAGTGCCGACGCCACACCCAACTTGATACCGAAATATATTGTACCCAGTACATCAATTATCTCTTTCATTAATATGTTGCTCAGCTTATGCATTTAGTGTTTAATGTATATCTATTGTTTAACATTTGTAGCCGTATCCCCGTAATGAGTGTATAGTTTTCTTATCGTGCTCTGCAGTGAGTTAAAATAATCAATATGACTGCAGGACTGTCCCATTAAATAACAGTAGACCTCCTGTTGGTATGTTGATTGGAATTGGTCCTGAATGTCAGTTTCTTTAAACTTTACAAAACTATTGTGAGAAATGGATATTATGTAGTTCGCTATTTATAATATATTCTGTTATTTTATGGCATAACGTAAATATAGGTATCCTTATATCTACCACACCCATTAATCAATGTCTATTTTGGCAGATTACCAATGCTCATTGATATTTGTAAGTGCTTATAATAGGATAGGAATTTAAGATTCATGTTTTACTTTTATATATATAAATATATATATATATATATATATTTATATATATATAATATATAAATAAATATATATATATTATATATATATATATATATATATATATATATATATATATATATATATATATATATATATATATATATATATATATATATATATAGATATAAATATATATATATATATATTTATATTTATTTATATATTATACATATATATATATATATATATATATATATATATATATATATATATAGGCCCTAGGCCTATATGTCTATATGAATATAAATATTATGAATTATAATATTACATTTATCGAAATATGAATTGAAAATTGTTAATATTATAAATATGAGCAAAGTATGAAAGTATTTCCAATATCTATCGGCAAGTACGCCTGGCTTCGCCAACTTATTTATTTCTACTATCAAGTAGGCCTATCGTGGCAGCTCTTTCCATTATTGCTACGGCACCATCACCACAGTACTCAAGTACATATATATTATATATAAATGCATCAGATTTTTAACTTCATTATTGAAGTGAATGAAACGTTAATAGAATGTTTTCATTATTTTTATCACCTAAAATTGTTTTTTTTTAAAGGTCCTAATTCACCATGGATCAGATAACGCCTAAGGAGGTGAAGGTACTCGAGAGCGCAGAGGATATTCAGAACCGGCGCGAGCAAGTGTTACATCGATACATCGACTTCAAGTCGGAAGCGCGCACAAAGAGGGAAAAATTAGAAGATTCAAGACGTTTCCAGGTAAATAAAACCATGTTATTCATAGGCCTCATCAGAAAGAGAGAGAGAGAGAGAGAGAGAGAGAGAGAGAGAGAGAGAGAGAGAGAGAGAGAGAGAGAGGTAGGTTTGATACAACTTTAAGTCTCTATTAAAAGTCTGATAAGATAAGAAGCTAAGCTTGTCATTTGAAGGACATAGAAAATAGCAGTAGGCCTATATGTTGAGATAGCCCTAATCAGTATATGTTATCCAAAACCCAGACAACCAATTAGATTGGCACAGGGGGTGTTTCCACCACTTCTTTTAGGGCAGTCTTCTTATCAGATGTAATCAGTATAACAGATGAAATTATTAAATTTCCAGGCCTAATTAAAATTTCTTTTCCAGTATTTTAAACGAGATGCAGACGAACTCGAATCATGGATCCACGAAAAGCTTCAAGCAGCATCAGACGAGAGCTACAAAGATCCTACAAACCTTCAGGTAAATACGGAGATATTAGGTTCAGATCAAAATCAAGGTAATTTTTTTCTAGATGTGTCCAACACTTGTCATTAGGGATTTACTTCCTATGAGGGATTAATTATCAATTTGCAAAGAAATTTATCGTATCAATAGCAATGAGTTTGTATTTTTATTTCCCAACAATGATACCAGTGCCTTCTTTATATCTATCACAGATTTTAATCGTTTTAATTTATTGGTGACACTTGTTGCTCACATTTAATAGTTTTTTTCCGGAAAACCCGTTTAACCGATTTCTCTGAAAAACAATCCCAACCTATTCTGATATAACACCAGTTCGAAAAAAAAGTTTCGAGTCGATTGATTATTATTCCTGACCTGTATGTCGCGTACAAAATTACACAAAAAAAACAAAGCCCAAATTTTTTCAGTACCGGTATATGAAATGAAAATCTTCGCTACCGGTACGCTTATCTAATAACCGACCGTGGATTATTTTGCACTGACTTGAAAATATTTTATCTAGGCCATGTTTGATTAATTGAATTAATATATAAAAAAACAGAAACAAAAATAATTAAATACATGAGTCTTCTCATTCACAATGGCCAAATAATAATACTGTAAAAATGAAAAAATAATATAATGGGCATCTACGCACATAGCTGTATATTGTTAGCAGTATGTAGCGGCTTCGTTGTTACCAACCCTTGACCAATCAAGTTGAAAGAACAGATTTCAAAACATCGATCATAATCGAATAATAATGATGATCGTTGAGCTGATGAAGATCGATTGGTGATCGATTAAACGGTAATAATATCAATAATTCAATAACTGCCGGGCTATTCATATTACAAGTTGTAACTCACCGAAATTCCAGTTTTGAAAATGATCTGGCGATTGCGGTTATACCAACATCTCATTTGAGTTATTCATTACAGGCTAAGATCCAGAAGCACCAGGCTTTCGAGGCTGAAGTGGCAGCTCATAGCAACGCCATCGTTGTACTCGACAATACAGGCATGGAAATGATCAACCAATCGCATTTCGCCTCTGAAACCATTCGCATTCGCCTCGGTAAGTTTGCCTTATTCTGCATTGTTTCACTATATGCCCTTAGCAAGAACTGAAGGAAAAGTTCAGTTCATAAGCTACGTTTTCATCTTGAGAATGATCGGTTCATGAATTGATCATTTATAGTTTAGCAAAATATGTTGTTAGAAATTTGAACTAAAATGGGTATTGTAGATAAGAATTAGTTGGAAGTTTGAAAAAAATCATAATATGAAGGAAGTTCAGAGGCATAATAATGTAAAAAAAATGAAATTTAAAACTGACCATTTACTGGGCTGCAAGATATATCCACCAAGTGTCCATTTTAGAAGTTTAAATTCGAGTGACGCAGACCGCAACATTATGTTCAACAGTCCGTGATAATTTCTCTTCCTGTAGGCCTAGTTTCCCATATCTTTGCTATTCTATAAATGACCTTCGACTGATATTGTTCGAATTTAATTATGAAACTTTGGCGTTGAAGATTGAAATGTGTGAATAAACGTTGTATTTCGTTGCAGAGGAGCTCCACCGACTGTGGGAGTTGCTGTTGTCGAAGCTTGCCGAGAAGGGCATGAAACTCCAACAGGCTTTGGTTCTCGTGCAGTTCCTGCGACAGTGTGACGAAGTTATGTTCTGGATCAATGACAAGGTAGATTTTCGGACCATTACCATTATCAATAATATTTTAATGTATCCTATCCATGTCCTTCGAGCTATTAACTAGCCTATGATCTGTTATTATAACTAGTCTTATTTTTGTTCGTAATATCGTTATCATAACTATTATTATGGAACTTTCTCAAATTAAATTGGATTTTTTGTTTTCTTCTGAAAGGAGATGCACGAGTTCTTTACCACTTTATTCTACTTAACTACCACTTTATTACTTTGCGTATCATTATTTGGAGTTGAATTGAATCATCAAATTTTAATTTATATTCTATTTGATGTTAGTAATGTTGAAATACATAAACACAAGAACCGTACTCACGATTGAAGTTTGTAATTAACGTTGTCATTGATTTAGGAAACTTTCATCACAACCGATGAGTTTGGTCATGACCTTGAACACGTCGAAGTGCTGCAACGCAAGTTCGACGAGTTCCAGAAAGACATGGCTTCTCAGGAATACCGTGTCACTGAGGTCAACGAACTCGGTGACAAGTTGGTCATGGAGGGACATCCTGAGCGAGATACCATCTTCCGTCGCAAAGAGGTTAGTTACGCAAGAATCTTGTTGATAGACGAAAAAAAAAAGGAAAAATTGCTGAAGAGAAGCTAAATCAAAGCTAAAAAACAGACATGGAGAATTGAAAATGAAAATACAAGGAAACTGAAAAACTTGAAAACCAAAAATCTCATATAAACCAATCCAACAGTAACAATACTATCTGAAAATCGAACAAATCGACTGAGAACGCACAATTTAAAATTATGTGTGTGTATTGGTAATCTTTAGATTTTTAATCCCCCGGTAGATATTCAATAAAACGGAACAGTTGCTGTTTTGTCAAGTTTTGTGTGTTGAATAGAATGAAGTTGAGTTAATCAAAATCTGTTTCCCGTTCAGGAATTGAATGAGGCTTGGATGCGCTTGAAGCACCTGGCATTGAAGCGTCAAGATCGCTTGTTCGGCGCTCACGAGATTCAGCGGTTCAACCGTGATGCCGACGAGACTGTGGCGTGGATCTCTGAGAAAGACGTTGTCCTTTCCTCCGATGATTACGGCCGAGACTTGGCCAGCGTACAAACACTTCAGGTGAGAGCTACTAAGAGTTCACGTTTTATTTACAATTATAATTGTTAATTATTATTAAAATGAGCTATAAAGCCTCCCATTCCACCTTATAATAGACATTGATAATACATCTTTAAAATATTAGTAGAGCCTAGATTGTTCAGCAGTATTATAGTGCAACGTTTTTTTAAATATAAATTTAAGCAATTTTTTTTAGATATTCAATAGGTGTACTGTCTACATGAATTAAGGTAAGGGTTAAACTATCACCGCCAATGTTCTAGCTCAGTCAGCTAGGACTATTACTCTAAGCTGGAACCTAAATACAAATCTGGGGTGGGCTTGTGTCCCATATAAGGCACAGGTTTTTGTAAACATTTTATAAATATTATTTACGTCTTATCCATTGACTCGTACCCCCCCCCTAAAAACTGTTTTTGCAAATAGGGAAGCAAACAGCTCTCAAATATTGTAATTACGTACTAAACATCACTTGTTTTCCAGCGCAAACACGAGGGTGTCGAACGTGACTTGGCCGCCCTCGAAGACAAGGTGGCAACACTGGGCCAGGAAGCGGACCGCCTGTGTGGTATTCATGCCGACCACGGGGACCAGATCCAGGCAAAGCGCGACGAGATCGCGGCGTACTGGGAGAGCCTGACGACCAAGGCCAAGGAGCGTCGGCAGAAGCTGGACGAGTCGTACTATCTGCACCGGTTCCTCGCCGACTTCAGGGACCTCGTCTCGTGGATCAACGACATGAAGGCGATCATCTCGGCCGACGAGCTGGCCAAGGACGTGGCCGGGGCCGAGGCTCTGCTCGAGAGACACCAGGAGCACAAGGTGAGGACGCTTTTAAGGCAGTGCATGCATGGTGCTTATAAAAATAGAGAAATTCATCTTGAATATTAATATTGCATATTTGCTTGATTCACAAATTAAGACATATCTCTCACCTTTCTCTCTATATCTGCCGTATTTTTGCTTAGTTGTTTCTTCAGCCATACGTAATCATTCTATATGCTAAAACCGAGGTTCGTAATAACAGTAAAAAAAATAATAATGACTTCATTGGTCCAGAATTTAAACATAACAAGTACGTTATTGGACAAGTCAATTCCTATTATAAATACAAAACATTCTTCAACATATTTCACAATAATGATACGATTAAGCTGAAAATTCAGTGGTTAATACTGTTACGATGCTCGAGCTCGAGACTCAACTTCTCGTGTTTGTTCCCAGGGCGAGATTGACGCTCGCGAGGACAGCTTCCGAGCGACGGCCGAGGCCGGCACGCTGTTGCTGGACCGCGAGCACTACGCGTCCGACGAGGTGAAGGAGAAGCTGGTCGTGCTGACGTCGGAGAAGACGTCGCTGCTGTCGATGTGGGAGGAGCGTCGCATCCTGTACGAGCAGTGCATGGACCTGCAGCTGTTCTACCGCGACACGGAACAGGCCGACACCTGGATGGCCAAGCAAGAGGTGAGCGTCGACATGGTCGTTGGAAATGGAATTCTTGGAAAATGAACGATGTAAATTCAGCTACTGACTAGAGGGCCTACCTTGAAACAGATCTGTGCAGTTGACTATGAATTCACTGCTATGAATCCTTTTTTTTGTTGTTGGGTTTAACGACGCACTGTTATGATATCACAGATCTAATGGTGTTGGATGGATGATTAGTGAGATGATGGGATGATGAGATGAAGGTTCTTGTGTAATGGGAGGATAGTGGGAAGAAAGCGGTCTTGGCTGACTTATTGTAGGAACCATCCCGGCATTAGCCTGGACTACAGAGGGAAACCATGAAAAACCCCTGTAAAGATGGTCGGCGGCAGGGATCGAACTGGGTTCGAAATTCCCCTCGCCTCCCGGATCGCATGACGCGAGCGCGTTAACCACTGCGCTGCATGTGCCGGTACCGGTACTATGAATCCTTTGAGAAGAATATATTCATGAGGGCTGTTTATCTTGACGATGAATGCCCATGACGGTCCAGCTTACTATAAATTCAAATATTACAAAATAATAATAACTTGATTAAAATATTGACGGATAGAACTTTAAAATCAGTCATTTACTTTGTGATACGGTTGTTTCGGTCAGCTATAGCATTTTTATCTTGACATTTATCATATTGTTCGTAGCTCAATAGTATTTTCCCGTTTGTGTCGTAGGCTTTCCTTGCCAACGAAGACTTGGGAGACTCTCTGGATTCCGTCGAGGCGTTGATCAAGAAGCACGAGGACTTTGAGAAGTCGTTGGCGGCCCAAGAGGAGAAGATCAAAGCGCTGGACGAATTTGCGACGAAGCTGATCGAGGGACAGCATTACGCTGCTGACGACGTGGCCCAGAGACGAGCTATGGTAAGGTGGAACAACACTTGAATTACAATATAGCCCAAATTCAATGAAATAGTCAATGAATGAAATATAGTTACAAGATAATATTGAGTGAATTTTTTTTTTTTTTTTGAAATCATGCTAAATGTAGCCTAGTGTTCTTCTGGAGCCTACAGTAATGCTAAAAGGTAATATTGTCATGTGCTTGTTTCAGTTGCTGGAGCGCCGCGCCGCTCTTCTGGAGAAGTCATCTCAGCGTCGAGCAATCCTCGACGATTCTTACCGCCTCCAGCAGTTCGAACGCGACTGCGACGAGACCAAGGGCTGGATCAACGAGAAGCTCAAGTTCGCCACCGATGACAACTACCTGGTAATTATGACTTTGAACATAGGCTGGGAGAGACTGGGAGAGCTGAAATAACGACACGTATTCTTATGTGGATTTGTCTGTATGGAAGTGATCTATTATAAGACCCAGGTCTACGCATTCTGTGAGAATTGTAAGTCCAGGACACAGAAAATTGTAAATTCCGCTATATACTTGTTTGCATCCGCGTAAGACGAAAGGCGTCTACCAACAAAATAATTGCAAAAAATGTCTGTGATTATACAATCTTGCTTCAAATTGAAGGATTTCACGCTTTTTGAAGATACAGCTGCATTTCTCATCGTTGATTACTTAATTAAATAGAATATTCAACTTGTTGAACTCAACGTAGTGCACGTGTTTAAATAGGTCTAAGAGGCCTATGAGAGAGATTTGTATGTAAAACCTTCTGTTATATAAAACCAAGTTTTGATAAATGCCTGTTTGTTGATGTCGTTCTTCTCATTTTAAGGCTAGGGATGAGTGACTAGGTAGGATCGTACGGACAATGTACTAGTTGTACCTCGGGGACGTTCTTACCGCGTCAAAGGACCTTTTGAATAAAACATAACTCATTTAACAAACAATCTTCAATTTAGTGAATTAGAACATTTAATCCATCATGAACGTACGAGTAAAAACATAAAGTAATGGAGTGAATTTAGTATATGATGTTTATATGCTAATTATTGTAATTATTTGCGTTTAGGATCCAACTAACTTGAACGGTAAAGTTCAGAAGCACCAGAACTTCGAGCAAGAGCTGAACGCCAACAAGTCTCGCATGGACGAGATCACGTCGACTGGTCAAGAGCTGATCGAGTGCAATCACTACGCTGCTGGTACGCTACCTACTCTAATACCGGCTAGTCGATATAACTATCTTATTCAACAGTTACTCAGGCAAACAGCAAATATACACGGAAATGAATGAACTGTTTCAGTTTTTCATATGTGTAGGCCTATTCGATGTTTGCCAGCATTATTGTACAATAAGTTTGTTGTATCAAATACTGACTCGTGAAGTTTAAGTCTCCTCCTTTTAATAATACTGTACATTCGTACAAATACATAATACATTTGTAATGTACAGGCAAAGCATAATGCTCATTCCCAGATCCATTATTTTCCTGCTTTTGTCATTAATTTTGTCCCACTCTACTCCTATATAACAGTGTCGAATTGACGAGCCTCCAGTGATATATATCGGTGAATTTATTGTTTCACATATCAAGTCAACAATATATATCAATACAATGAAACCATTTGTTTCTGCTATAAATGTTAAAAGGCTATCTAAATACAAGTATCTGTGCAATATATAGTTGAGAAAGTAATATCCATCTTGTTTCCAGATCGCATCCAACAGCGTATGGACGAGATCCTCCGCCTGTGGGAGTCTCTGGACGGCGCCACCGGCAAGAAGGGGTCGAAGCTGCAAGAGGCATCGCAGCAGCAGCAGTTCAACCGCACCGTCGAGGACGTCGAACTGTGGCTGTCTGAGATCGAGGGCCAGCTGATGAGCGAGGACTACGGCAAGGATCTGACGAGCGTGCAGAACCTGCAGAAGAAGCACGCCCTGTTGGAGGCCGACGTTCTGTCGCATCAGGATCGCATCGAGGGGATCCGAGTCAACTCGAGCCAGTTCGTCGAGAGGGGACATTTCGACGCGGACAATATCAAAGCGAAAGAGGTGAGAGATTTTGCTGTCGGTGGTTTACGATAATAGGCAAGGTGCGTGCGTTTTACATTTAGTTTTAATCGACGTAGAACGAATGATATTTTCAAGATAGTTAATAAATACTAAGTGAGCTGAAATATTGTGAAGAATTAACAAGGGGCGTTGAACATTAAATATGTTCAATGATATGAACGTTAAGGTTAACAACCTGTTGATTCGATTGAAACTAGTGCTCTGAGAGGCGCTATCTTTATTTATAATGACTATCATAGCACATTTGATAAAGCAGAGTAGCGTACGTGAATAATGACGTATCGTGATGTAACATACGATTTTACATAATGCCGAGACTTGAAATGGTTTTCTTCAATAATTTGTCAACAATCAGTTTTCATCAAAAATTGAACATTTAACTGGAATGATGATTTTATATTCGATAGTGATCATTCAAAACAATTGAAATATTGCATGCATGCTGCCTATTGGCTCACACCTCACACAGCTCATTTCATACAAATTACAAAACATACAAATACAAAAGAATGCTCAGCCATTTTTCAGTCTCTCGTATGGTAAATCGCAGTATACTTTCTAGTCTTGAAAACTGTATCAAATAAGTTTGTGAAGTTCACCTTCTGATATTGTTTGTCGCAGAATGCTCTCACCGATCGTTACACGAACCTCCAGCGACCGATGAACACGCGCAAGCAGCGTTTGTTCGACTCGCTGCAAGTGCAGCAGCTGTTCCGTGACATCGAGGATGAGGAGGCGTGGATCCGCGAGAAGGAGCCAGTAGCCGCTTCCACCAATCGAGGTATTTAAACACTAATAATTCTTTGCAAATCTTTAAAATTCTTCAGAATTCGTATAGAAAAGTCTTACTCTGTACGGGTACTGGTTTAGAACTGAAATCAAATCATTTGTTGCTGTCAAAACTTACTGATGGCCTAAATTCTCACTCGGACGGGTAATTCAGTCGCTAGTACATATTGAACCGTCTCTTGGGATTCATTCCATCACTCTGCATGACTGAGATTTTGACGCGCCGTAAAGCCCAAACATTTATTCGGGATGCGGCATTGGATCCCGACCATGGGACCATCCTGACGGAGGCTATTTGTGGTTTTACGGGGAAGTCTCATAATTACAGGCCACAACCCATTTCTGTGTTTCGAGCTTATTGTGTTTCTCCAAACACGTAATAAAATAACCTTTCATCTAATCGTGCCAGCATTTCATTCGTCATTCATAGATGCCAGTAGATTTATCTATCATTACAGAGTGTCCGCAAACACAATATAATCATCACGATAATACAACTGATAATCTTGTTTTCAGGCCGTGACCTTATCGGCGTGCAGAACTTGATCAAGAAACACCAGGCGGTGTTGGCGGAAATCAGCAACCACGAGAACCGCGTCGATGCCGTTAGCCAGTCGGGTCGCCAGATGATCAACGACGGCCACTTTGCGACCAACGAGATCAAGCAGCGTGTGGACACGCTCGACGATCACTGGAGCCAGCTGAAGGACAAGGCTCGGCAGCGCAAGCAAGACCTCGAGGATTCCCTCCAAGCGCACCAGTACTTTGCCGACGCCAACGAGGCCGAGTCGTGGATGAAGGAAAAGGAGCCGATCGTCTGCAACGTGGACTACGGCAAAGACGAAGACTCGAGCGAGGCGTTGTTGAAGAAGCACGAGGCGCTCGTCTCGGACTTGGAAGCGTTCGGCAACACGATCTCGGGCCTGCGCGATCAGGCTCAGGCGTGCAGGCAACAGCAGACGCCCGTGGTCGATATCTCCGGCAAGGAGTGCGTGGTCGCGCTGTACGACTACACCGAGAAGTCGCCGCGCGAGGTGTCCATGAAGAAGGGTGATGTGCTTACACTCCTCAACTCCAACAATAAGGTACAGATTGATTTATTTATACAAATATCTAATTCTTTAGCATTTAAATCTAGAATATGTCAGTATTTCTTACTAAGAAGAATTTTTTAAATTAATATTTTTGATACCAACATTGAAATCTTTACGAAGTAATTATTGTTTTCCAATTGAAGCTAAGGGTGACAAGTTGGGATGGTTTGAACAGTGCACACAAGAGTGATCATAGCACCCCAATTTTTTAAATACAGTTTGATCTTGAGATATATAGTTTGTTACAACTGAATTGTTCCCTTTCTCGTCCTAGGATTGGTGGAAGGTGGAAGTGAACGATCGCCAAGGCTTCGTTCCCGCCGCCTACGTGAAGAAGATCGACGCCGGCCTTACCGCCTCCCAGCAGAACTTGGCCGACAACAGTTCGATCGCCGCCCGCCAGAACCAGATCCAGAGCCAGTACGACCAGCTGATCGGACTCGCTCGCGAACGCCAGAACAAGCTGAACGAGACGGTCAAGGCGTACGTGCTGGTGCGCGAGGCCGCCGAACTGTCCACGTGGATCAAGGACAAGGAGAACTACGCGGAGGTGGCGGACGTCGGCGAGGACCTTGAACAGGTCGAGGTGATGCAGAAGAAGTTCGACGACTTCCAGGCCGACCTCAAGGCCAACGAGGTGCGTCTGGCCGACATGAACCAGATTGCGATGCAGCTGATGAGTCTGGGACAGACGGAAGCGGCGCTCAAGATTCAGACACAAATCGAGGTAAGTGTTTGGCGTAGTAATACTGTAGTACCTTTTAGAGCTCACTTTCTATAGGTTAGCGTGTTGAAGCGTGCTAATTTTTTCTTAGGCCTATCTATCTTTCATTCTGATTTTTTTTTAATTTAAAATTTAATGTTGACTGTTGCCGGTTATTATTTTTTGTTTCACCGAGTTTTTTTACAACTTGTACATCAATTAATTGCTTTGAAGTTTATAACAACTTCATCACTTTTTGCAAGAAGTTTTACACTTAAAATCATCGTATCTATATTCTAAACCACTCTGTAAACTAGCATGGATATCCTGTCTGTACACCACGTTTAGTCAAACTTTTATCTATCGTTTTTCATAGAACCAGGAAACTAAAACTATCAATGCACGAAAGCAATGCACACAGACAAATCAACATTGATTTTGTGGGACTTGAATATGAAAAAATTAATGACAGAAGCAAGAAGGCGATAGATCCAGGAACGATTCATAGAGGTTTCACTGTATATGAAATGAATAGTATTAATTGCTTCTGGATCCAATCGACTATGAATGTATTGAAGCTAGACACGGGCTTGGTATGTAATCTGACACGTACTGACGACTCGCTTGTGTTTAGGACCTGAACACCAAGTGGACGTCGCTGCAGCAGCTGACGTCGGAGCGCGCCACCCAGCTGGGGTCGGCGCACGAGGTGCAGCGCTTCCACCGAGACGTCGACGAGACCAAGGACTGGATCCAGGAGAAGGACGATGCCCTCAACAACAACGACCTCGGCAAGGACCTGCGCAGCGTTCAGGCGCTGCAGCGCAAGCACGAGGGGCTCGAGAGGGACTTGGCCGCACTCGGCGATAAGGTGAGGACCCTACAGTTTCTTCAAAAGTGACTGCCCTGTTTCACGATACTGATATTTTTTTAGGGTGTATTCAAAATTGTGAAAAAGATGCCTCCTGGAATGAGACAAGAAGGAGACTTTGAATGAATAAATACCGTACTGCTTTCTCCGATTACTATATGCACCTTGTGACGCTTTTTGTTGATCATGCAGCAGCCCTCCGTAGCTCAGTTAACTAAGGCACTGCTTTAGAAACTGAAGCCACTGTTGGGTGCCCTCACTTATCACTTCATAATTTCATTATCACCTGTTCATTATAACTCGCAATATAACCTAGCTGTTGGTGGGTTGCCATAAATTTGAATTTCATTGTTCAAAATGTCATTTATACTCCTGAATTACAGATGATTTACTGTAATAGCCTAACTACAGGTACAACTTCATTCTTCAAAAATCAGTGTAATTATGAATTATAGATATATACATACATATATATATATATATATATATATATATATACATACATTATAATTGCACAAAATCTGACCCCTACCCATTGGATACGGTTAGTCAAGGTTAGATGGATTGGTTCCGTTTGTCTGACGGTTTGATTTGTCCCTCTTTCAGATCCGCCAACTGGACGAGACCGCAAACCGTCTGATGCAGACACACCCGGAGACGGCCGAGCAGACGTACGCCAAGCAGAAGGAGATCAACGAGGAGTGGACGCAGCTGACGGCCAAGGCCAACAGCCGCAAGGAGAAGCTGCTCGACTCGTACGACTTGCAGCGTTTCCTCAGCGACTACCGCGACCTCATGTCGTGGATCAACAGCATGATGGGTCTCGTGTCGAGCGACGAGCTGGCCAACGACGTTACGGGGGCCGAAGCGCTGCTCGAACGACACCAGGTGAGACTCGTTGATGCACTTTTAGAACGCGGTTCGACAAATCAACTATTCTTTGTCGGTTAGCTTTTCAGCGATCAGGAGAGGGTTGAAAGTTGATTGTAGAGGCTTGAGGCAAACCTATTCATCTGAGGGAAAAATTCTTGCCAAGAGCATTGTACAGAAATGATTGATCTTACACAGGAGACATATTGAATGAATGCTACGTGAGTTGCTGATTAAAATATTACAAAATATTAACGAGTCCAGCATTATACTATCATGTGGAAATATCAAATGTAGGTCTTATATTAGTGTCCTGTAGTAAAACAATGTATTTTCGTCGTCTATTTTTAGTACCACACTATACGGATTGTAATGTAGGCCTACATATAATAAGTAACGTTATGCGGCTAAATATGGATCAACAGCATTCTAAAGAAAATTTCCAATGGGTATGAAGAAACTTCACTACAATATAAATATACAAACAGAAAGTCGTTACCACACTTTATTTGTTTTGTTTATGTTGAAAATGTTACGCCTATTCCTCGTAAATTATAAAAACTATTGACAAAACTCATAAAGTTTTGAATTTAGAAACCGGGTATCAGCCAACATCCCTTGTTACAACGAGATGATGAAAACCAATTTGGGTGATGCCCAATGCTATATACTGTGATCGTTATCTGTTAGCAGTGTACGTAAATAGTGAGATCATGTAATATTCTGTACAGAGCGTTCACAAATATTTTGTGGTGTTGTTTAATTCTATGTGTTATTATTTTTCCTGTGGTTTGTTTTACTTGAAATATAGTTGAATTAAATTGTTCAAAACATTGAGATCACTCTTTCTGCTCCACCATAAACTGAGAACTGCAAAACCAGTTTGAGCCATGTTTTACTGTCACTGAAGAGGATAAGTTGAGCATCATACATGTACATAAAACCATCACTTGTACATATATTCAGCTGTGATTGGGAGATTGTTCCATTTTTTGTATTTTGAAACAGATTATTATTTTTGTCTCCTTTTTAGAACCACCGTGCCGAGATCGATGCCCATTACGGGGTTCCTCAGGTACTCCGCTTGTCTCGTGTGCCATTTTACCGTCCTAACATCTAGTAGCAAACCACACATTGATAGAGGCATGAAATTTTAGCGTTAGCTATAAGCGCAAAATAATTGAAAGTCATCTTAAATCATAATTTTTTGTGTTATCAATAAGTTTTATGATGTTTGACACCATTTGAGGTTACGTTCTCTTTCCCTATTTGAAGAGCGTTGAATCAACATTCAAACTAAATACGCAATATTTGTAAGAAAATAGCAATTCTGTCAAAAAACATTGTCAGATACACTTTTCAATGCTAAATTATTGCTATTAATTTCAAATTAGATTAGGGCTATAGAATACTATTTTTGAAATAGCTTATGCTAAAAAAGAAAATGATTAATGTTTCAATTTTATGCCTCGATACATTGATGATTATTGTATTTACTAGACTGTCACTAACCGCAAATAATACTAGTTCGATTGTCTTTTCAGCGCATGGGCCGTTACCAAGCATCGTCATTTTAAGCACATTATTTGCTAATGTTTATTACTCGGTCTCGCGTTGTGTTCGCATGGGTATCATGAAATCGAAATATCTCTTTTTGTTGATAAGTATTGAATGGTATGAGATGACCAAATTCCAAGTACAAACAGATCTTTTCACATTAGAACCATATCCGCCCCCGTGGCTCAGTCGACTGTCGCACTGCGTTAGGAACTGAAGTCAGGTTGGGTGTGGGTCCGAGTCCCGCATAAGACATCGGAGTTTAGATTAATGTTTCCGAGTGAACTGTCACAGCTAAATAAGAAATCTGATATCCTCTTGTCGTTCAAGAGCTATCACTAAAATCCCTGATATTTTGCTTAATCGACGCCCATGTGCTCGTCAGCTGCGTACTGTTTTGCTCACATATTTACTAACTTATGTAAATTATGATATTTATGTTCTGATTTTTAGATGTTCATTAATTGTACTAATGATTAATGGTGTGATTGTTGGTTTATTTTGTGATGGATATGTTTTGTGTGAAATGAAATATTAATAATTGGCTAACTGCAACTCTAGCTGATTAAATTTCAGGTAATTAGCAGACTTCGAATTGTGTTCGTTTTTCTGTACATCGTACGAATGCACATTCAGTTTAATAAGATTTGTGTGATTTTCATATTGTTCTTCGTTTTTAACTTGTGTTATAACCCTGCTGCTTGTGTGTTATAACCCATGCATAACCCTTTGCTTGTGTAGGCCTAATGTATTTTAACATTCATTTAGTAGCCAACTGCAAATTCTTGAAATGACATGTACCAATAAATCAGAAAATTTGGAGTATCCAAAATATAAAATGATAAAAACATAATTACGGATTTAACTACGGTTTTGTCTATTCAAGACTTTCCTTGGGCAGTGTGAAATCTGAATTGTGTATTTTTTAAATACTTAACTATTCAGTCAGTTAGGATATTTTGTTGATCTCTGTATTTTGCTGTTATAGGAGCATCGTACCGAAGTGGACGCGCGCGCCGGTACTTTCCAGGCGTATGAACTCTTCGGCCAACAGCTGTTACAGTCTGGCCACTACGCCAGCCCTGAAATCCAGGAGAAGATCGAGAGCATGACAGAGGCTCGTCAGGAGCTTGAAAAGTATGTATGGTTGTTATCGGCTACTAATACGAAGATTGCATTCAAAAAAGATATGATATCCCAAAAAACTGTAACACTATACCCTCAAAATACCACAGCGATATTAGTATTTGTTATGTTGGTAGGCGACTTTTCTTTGTGGAAATATATAATCGACGTATTCATTTTCTTGTCGTCATAAAACGTAACGTCCAATACTATGGGCTTATTGTTCGGAAGGATTTTCGAAATCGCCAATCAGGGTATCTAAATTGTCAAAGATTATTAGCCTTGCCTATCACTTTATTTATGTCAAGATTTAGTCTTATTATTAGGATTAATGATGCACGGAATAATGACTGTATCAAGACGGGTGTACCAATTTCCAGGAGGCCGGGTTAGATTCCCGCCTGGACCACGACGCAGATTTTTTGTATTTTAATGAGATTATACTCAGATTATTCCTTAATATGAAGTCATGACCATCATTCATACAGACTAACGAGGAGTATCAACTAATTAAACACTATTTTATAAACTACAATAAAATGACAAATAAGAATGATGACTATGCACTACTGGCACATGCAGCGCAGTGGTTAACGCACTCGCTTCATGTGATCTGGGAGGCGAGAGAAATTTTGAACCCAGTTCGATCCCTGCCGCCGACCACGTTGACTGAGGTTTTTCATGGTTTCCCTCTGTAGTCTGAGCTAATGCCAGGATGGTTTTTACAATAAGTCGGCCATGACCGCTTCCTTCCCACTATCCTTCCCATTACCAAAGAACCTTCATCTCATGATCCCATCATCTCATTAATCATCCATCTGACGCCATTAGATCTCAGTTATCATTACAGTGTGTCGTTAAACCCAGTATAAAAACTATGCCCTAGTGGCGTACCGACCTTGATATTTTGGTTTGAATCGTGTTGCTTGTCGTAACGAACGCTGATGTTTGCGCAGGGCGTGGATTGCTCGCCGCATGCAGCTGGACCAGTGCCTGGAGCTGCAGCTGTTCTACCGCGATTGCGAGCAAGCCGAGAACTGGATGTCGGCCCGAGAGGCGTTCCTGGCCGCCGAGGAGGTCGACTCCAAGGGCGACAACGTAGAGGCTCTCATCAAGAAACACGAGGACTTCGACAAGGCTATCAACGCTCACGTAAGTCAACGTTACCGTCTGAAACAATGTAGGATTATCGTCTTTGTTGGAACAAATATGCAAAAATGTAAATAATATGTACGGCGTGAAACGATATATATATATATATATATATAAGGTATTTGTAGTCTAGATAACCTGAGTGCTGTAAAGATAAAATTATCAGTTGCCCTTCAGATATTTCATTGTTATACATTGTAAATAGGCCTAATATACAAATAAGTGAGCTCAGCTTTGACTTATTTTAGTCCAACTATTAGTCAATTTTAATGTTTTCAAGATTGCGCATTCTGGTCCTGTACAAATGTGATTTTAGATGTGTTTAAGATCGTTGTTCTGCTATTGAAACGAGAGTAAATATTAGCGTTAACCGTTTGTCCTGTTGAACTGCCGGCGATCTAATCGTGGTTTTGCTCGGTTTGCAGGAAGAGAAGATAGCCGCTCTCCAGACGTTGGCCGATCAGCTGATCGCTGCCGACCATTACGCTGCGCAGCCCATCGATGACAAGCGGAGCCAAGTGTTGGACAGGTGGCGCCATCTCAAGGAGGCGCTCATCGAGAAGCGCTCGAAGCTGGGCGAGTCGCAGACGTTGCAGCAGTTCAGGTGAGTTGAACGACTTACAATATTATCCGAACGATCGTCTGCGTACAAATTTTGGACGGGAACGTACGTAAAAGAACGCTGTGCACAATTTCCCGCAGTCCCACCGAGTATAGAATGTTGAAACATTTGTAAAACTTTCACAAACCTGTGTTCTCGGCAATATGAAGGGATCTTATGATATGATCGCTATGAGTATAGGATTGATGACAGGCCAATATGAATTTTATACGCACTTATTTAGGTTGTCAGTGTTGAATATAATATGAAATAATAATTGATACAGTATAATAACGGTTTTACATTAATGAGTCGGTGGTTAAAATCAGTCAGATGTGTCGAGCAGAACAACCTCTTCCTAGATTTGCTGGATGTGTACTGAAGCTCGCAGCAGAAGGCCTGCAATGTTACAGTATGGCTGAAGGCCACTTCCGGTTACAAATATGAATATGAAGTACTTGAGACTATCTTTGGACTATCTTTTTTGTCATTGATGAAACTGGGAGAGTTTAAGGTTGAATTTTGTGTGGTAATGCAGCCTGATTATGGAGAATATGTATTTTTATTGCCAAATCTGGATTTTCTGGGGTTCAACATACTGTTTAGTGACTGATTATACCAGCTCCAATAAGCGTAACTAATGATGCTGATAAGAACTGAGAAGTAACAATCTAAATACACTTTCAACTTACCATTCTGTTTAGTTACGTGTAACTCGGAACGTATAAACAAGCTTACACCTAGATTCTTTCGTTCGTTCAATTTCGGTTATGATTGTTGAAAATGATCACCAGTTTGATCATATCATCATTCTGAGAAACAACCACGTTTCGAGATTATAAATCAACGAATGTGTTGCGCTGTTTAGCCGCGACGCCGATGAAATGGAAAACTGGATCGCAGAGAAGCTCCAGCTGGCGACCGAGGAGAGCTACAAGGACCCGGCCAACATCCAATCGAAACACCAGAAACACCAAGCGTTCGAGGCCGAGCTCGCGGCCAACGCAGACAGGATTCAGAGCGTGCTTGCAATGGGACAAAACCTTATCGACAAGCATCAGTGCGCCGGGTCTGACGATGCCGTTCAGGTAAACAGCTGTTTGGTTTATCATTGTCACAGTTAGAATTGTTGGCTTAAATACATATTCTGGTATCGGTAGCTAGTTTATGAGCCTAATTTTGATCATACTAAAAGTTGGCAATCAGTTGTTTTCTGATGAGCGGTGGGTCACTGAGCTTATCAACCAAACTTGATGATTCACTACCATCTAGATATTTGTTGCAGTTCCCAATATAGACTCAATGGCCATGAATATATAAGATGACTAGAATAACCAACAATCATGTTGGATCACGTATCTTATGGACAAACATAAGTCGGAAAATTATAATTGTAGGATCTATATTTGTCTTGTAAATTTTCACATTTTAAAGTGTTGAACATTTATACCTTGTAAAAAAATTCAAGGCTAATGTACAGGGACTCATGACATTACAATTCATAATTCAATAAAAACGCAAAAAAAAAGGTATAAACAACACCTTATTTTAAGAAATAACAAGAAGATTTGTGAAAATTCTCTGAATATTATAAATATATAATGAACTGAGGTTAATGGCTTGATGCTAAGTAACTAAGATTAATGGATTATTTATATAACAATAACTAACAATATATTTTCCAGAAACTAACCATTTCTCATCTTATATATGTCCCATAAATAATAAATGGTGGTTATCTTGTTTCAGGCCCGCCTTGCTTCTATCGCCGACCAATGGGAGTACCTGACGCAGAAGACGACTGAGAAGACCGTCAAGCTGAAGGAGGCCAACAAGCAGCGCACGTACATCGCTGCCGTCAAGGACCTGGACTTCTGGCTGGGCGAGGTTGAGTCGCTGTTGACGTCCGAGGATTCGGGCAAGGATCTCGCCTCCGTGCAGAACCTCATCAAGAAACACCAGCTGGTTGAGGCCGACGTCCAAGCTCATGACGATCGCATTAAAGGTACGCTTTCGACGACTTTCTCTGTTTTACGACGAGTTTCTGTCGAGGGGCCGCGTCCTCAAAGTGTTGGCTTTCACTCCGTGTACGATCGCAATTTGTAAAATATCGTACTCATTTTTTTCATTTTTTTTCTAAAGAAAAAAGCTCGGTTTAGGCCAGTTGAAGAATTTTTATCAGGTGTACACACTGAACTCGGCCCCATGGGAACAATTAATTTGCCAGATTGTTTTAGCTCGGTACTGCTTTAGAAACTGACGTCACTGTTGGCAGTCAGTTTGAGTCAAATGATGAAATGAAAATTAAATAGATATAAAGATATATAAAAAATGAAATAAACTGGACGATTCAAGCATAGTGTGGTTATTCATAGAAGAAGTCATATTGTAAACTCAATGATATTCTCAAATATTCAATATCAAATACACAAATCAGATCAACTTTTATATCAACACAGGAGTAGAAGATCATTGGTTTGCTAAATGTGGAGTCTGGACGACCGCAGGTCTGCCCTATACTTCAACATTGATGACCGAAAGTTTACTCTACTTGGGCGATTGTGGGTCCGCCGAATGTATTACCATTCATGACCGGCATTGATGACAGCAACTGTGACTTGTTATTGTGACTTGTAGAACATGCACCATAAATAATAAATATAATGAAAGTACAACATTTGATTGTGGAATAAATTGAATGTTTGCTGTGCTCAGATATGAACGGCCAGGCAGACTCGCTGATCGAGAGCGGCCAGTTCGACACGGCCAGCATCCAGGAGAAGCGCCAGTCGATCAACGAACGATACGAGCGCATCAAGAACTTGGCGGCACATCGTCAAGCGCGTCTCAACGAAGCGAACACCCTCCATCAGTTCTTCAGGGACATTGCCGACGAGGAGTCGTGGATCAAGTACGTGTTCTTTGGAATTAATTCCGTTACTTCCTGTAGTAAATCGAAAAGTATTACCGATTGACTCGGACAGACGTTTTGGATGATGAGTTGTCGCTGACCACAACATATTGATGAGTGATGCTATTATCAAGAGTTGTCCGTTGGCTGAGACAGTAGATTGCTTTCATATCTGATAAATGTAGCTGGCTGGGAGCATGTTCGAGGCCTGCTACAGACACGAATTTAATGCAGATGTCCTCTCTCACATGTCACCATTTCTTCATCTTGTTAATTTGTACCTCCATAATACCTAGCTTTTTGAAAAAAAATGTCCAAATTGAAAAGGCTTATTTGTGTGCGTGTTGTGCTGTAACGTTTGCTTTGTTTTGCCCAGAGAGAAGAAGTTGTTGGTTGGTTCCGACGACTACGGCCGCGACTTGACCGGCGTGCAGAACCTGAAGAAGAAGCACAAGCGTCTGGAGGCGGAGCTCGGTTCGCACGAACCTGCCATCCAGTCGGTGCAAGAAGCCGGGGAGAAGCTGATGGATGTTTCCAACCTGGGAGTGCCCGAGATCGAACAGGTGAGATTGTTAAACCGACTGTCTTGAGTGCCGGTTAGTCGGACCTGTTGCATACTCTCAAACACTTCATGTCAAATAGAATAATGTTGAGTATTGGGTCGAACTGTCCAATATTCTCATTTTTTCACATCGAACTTATATTCATTTTATTTCTGTATCTTTACATGAGTTACATAACTTGTACTCTAGTAGTGTAATATAATATGTAGTTATTACAAACATGTTGTTTAATTAACATATTTATGTTTTATAGCGCTTGCGTTTGTTGAACCAAGCTTGGGCAGAGTTGAAGCAACTGGCAGCAACACGAGGACAGAAGCTGGACGAGTCGTTGACTTATCAACAGTTCCTAGCCAAGGTGGAGGAGGAAGAAGCTTGGATTAGGTAGCTTAAAGCAGAATGATTTGTTACACCTTCTTGTAAAGTTCGTTCTAAAGAAAATCAAGTTGATATATTGAGCAAATCGAGTTTTAACCATCTGTTAATCAACTACGTTTGTTTGATAGCGAGAAGCAGCAATTGCTCTCCGTGGAAGACTACGGTGATACAATGGCTGCCGTCCAAGGTCTACTCAAAAAGCACGACGCGTTCGAGACGGACTTTGCCGCTCACCGCGACCGATGCGCCGACATCGGTTCCGCCGGCGAGAAGCTGATCACCGACGCCAACCACCACTCGGACAGCATCTCCCAGCGCTGCCAACAGCTGCAGAACAAGCTGGACCATCTGGCTGCGCTCGCGGCCCGCAGGAAGGCTCGTCTCATGGACAACTCAGCTTACCTGCAGTTCATGTGGAAGGCCGACGTTGTCGAGTCGTGGATCGCCGACAAGGAAACGCACGTGAGGTCTGAGGAGTACGGTCGAGATCTGTCCACCGTGCAGACGTTGCTCACGAAGCAAGAGACGTTCGATGCTGGTAAGTACGAGCGTAACTAGAATAATTGTAAGACAGTTCTTTGAAACAGAAAATAATAGCAAGCTTATGATACTGAGCCTAGCCTTGGAATAATTCGATGTATGCCGCCTTCAATTTTTAATATGAATTGTGAAGAAAATCTTTGGGAATCGGAAGAGAAAGGCTGCAATGCTCATTTGTTGATACCTCATCTTTGGTTGTAATTCTTGAGTCATGAAATAGCAAATTGTGATGGTCAATGGTCTGATTTCGGTGTGTTTGTTCACCACCAGGTCTCCATGCGTTCGAGCACGAGGGCATTCAGAACATCACTGCCCTGAAAGATCAACTGATTCAGGCAAGTCACGATCAGACGCAAGCCATTCTCAAACGCCACGCGGACGTTATCGCCCGCTGGCAGAAGCTTCTCGCCGACTCTGACGCTCGCAAGCAACGCCTCCTCCGCATGCAGGAACAGTTCCGTCAGATCGAAGAGCTCTACCTGACGTTCGCCAAGAAAGCGTCGGCTTTCAACTCATGGTTCGAGAACGCCGAGGAGGATCTGACCGATCCCGTACGATGCAACTCGATTGAGGAGATCCGAGCGCTGAGAGAAGCTCACGCCCAGTTCCAGGCGTCGCTGTCGTCGGCCCAGGCGGACTTCCAAGCGCTCGCCGAGCTGGACCAGCAGATCAAGAGCTTCAACGTCGGACCCAATCCGTACACCTGGTTCACGATGGAGGCTCTGGAAGACACCTGGAGGAATCTCCAGAAGATCATCAAGGAGAGGGACATCGAGTTGGCCAAGGAGGCCCAGCGACAGGAAGAGAACGACAAGCTGAGGAAGGACTTTGCCAAACACGCAAACGCTTTCCATCAGTGGCTCACCGAGACCAGGCAAGTTTATCAATCTCCTTATCTAGAGAATATCGTGAGAAGCTGATTGCAGCTTTATTGCTTTCAGTTTTCATGTCTGGTCTTTCCGACGTTCATGAGTTCTAGGCTTGAATAATTATTTACGTTGATCAGAACAATAAATAATATATTGTTTTCTTTCAACCATTTCTCCGGTTCGGTGCCACAGATATCGACTTCTAGGCTGGGACGGGTGATTATAATGCTTTTCATATTTCAGTTTGAACTAACTGACTGACATTTTGAGTGACGGATTGAGTGATTGTGATTTGTTATGGTTGGAATATGGATGCACTGTAATCCTTAATGAGGCACGCAGTAATGGATTTAGTGAAATATTAGTTTGAATGATCATAATGTTTGAGTGATTAAAATTGTCTAAATAACATTCCATGCCAAATCCATTTAATCCATTCTTGTGCGCTCGTAAGTAGGCTATTATCTAACCGCAGACAACATCGTGAGAAGGGACGTTTGGTTTTGTTTGATTCTAGTAGTGTATTCTTCATCTTTCTTTCGTTTTCTAAACAATTACTTGGCGTGGAAAATTGATTTCAACTAATTCATCTCTTTCTGTGAAGATCCTAAAACCATGTAATAAACAATCGCTGCTTCTTTTTCAGGACCTCTATGATGGAAGGTTCCGGATCTTTAGAGCAGCAGCTGGAAGCCACGAAGGTACAGTCTAAATATTCACCAAGTTTCAAATTGAACGCTTGAATTTTCGTTTCCGATATATTGATAAATAACGAAACGGTTTCTACGTTTGCAGCGCAAAGCCACCGAGGTCCGAGCGCGTCGTTCCGACCTGAAGAAGATCGAAGACCTCGGCGCGATCCTCGAAGAGCACCTCATCCTGGACAACCGTTACACGGAGCACAGCACGGTCGGTCTCGCCCAGCAGTGGGACCAACTCGACCAGCTGGGTATGCGTATGCAGCACAACCTCGAGCAACAGATCCAGGCGCGCAATCAATCGGGCGTCAGCGAAGACGCTCTCAAGGAGTTCTCCATGATGTTCAAGCACTTCGACAAGGACAAGAGCGGACGACTCAACCAGCAAGAGTTCAAATCGTGCCTCCGAGCTCTCGGCTACGACCTACCCATGGTTGAAGAAGGTCAACCCGACCCGGAGTTCGAAAATATTTTGGGTATGTCATGCATAGTGTACGCATAATCGCGTATATTCCACGTATTTGCATATAGTTCTCACTTTTCGTGCTATATATATATATATATATATATATTCGTGATGCCTATAATAGTTTGTGTTGCACATGGATTCAATTTCATGTTGGAAGAGCCACTCGGCCTTGCTAAATAAACTATCATCTTTTTCTATTACCGTATCTATTATGAACATTTTTAAAATGTACATAGACTCGGTAGACGGTCAATAACGAAGAAGTGATCGTTGACTGCGTTGAACTTTCAGACGTGGTCGACCCGAATCGTGACGGTTACGTGTCCCTCCAAGAGTACATGGCCTTCATGATCAGCAAGGAGACGGAGAACGTCCAGAGCTCCGAGGAGATCGAGAACGCTTTCCGTGCCATCACCGCTGGCGACCGGCCTTACGTCACGAAGGAAGAGCTTTATGCTGTGAGTGAACAATCTGTGTGCTTTTTGATGTGGTCAACTTGATGCAGAGATGCTATGTACTGTTTCAGTACTACAAGCTACTGTTTGTTCCGTTGAACTTTATATTGTAGACTAGGAAACTTAACAGCAGATTGATTAGAACATCTTTGTGTTTCTCTTCAGGATGTTTCTGACATTGGTCTCAAAATTCTCATGCTCTCATTTTCTGTCTAGTTCACATTTTTTGTAATCCAAATAAGTTGAATGTATATCTATTCTCTACATATTTACCGAGGGATTAACAACTCCTGAAATCAGGTGTACACTTGCCATGAAATCCCCTTGAAATCCCCCTGAAATCACTTGAAATCACTTGAAATCACCTGAACTCTCTGAAATCACCTGAAATCCCTGAAATCACCTGAAGTTCCTGAAATCACTTGAAATCCCTGAAATCATCTGCAATCCCTGAAATCACTTGAAATCACCTGAAATTGTCTAAAATCACTTGAAATCCCTGTAATCATCTGAAATCGCTTGAAATCACCTGAAATCATCTGAAATCACTTGAAATCATCTGAAATCACTTGAAATCATCTGAAATCACTTGAAATCACCTGAAATCCCTGAAATCACTTGAAATCATCTGAAATCACTTGAAATCATCTGAAATCCCTGAAATCATTTGAAATCTCTGAAATCCCTGAAATCATCTGAAATCACTTGAAATCATCTGAAATCCCTGAAATCACCTGAAATCACTTGAAATCCCTGAAATCACTTGAAATCATCTGAAATCCCTTGAAATCACCTGAAATCACTCGAAATCCCTGAAATCACCTGAAATCTGGTGTACACCAAATTTCCGAGTTGTAGACCCCTCGATATTTACATACAGTCTGCTGTCTGGGTCCAGATTTTGAGTATAGAGCCGCAATCCATAAGATCTGTGTGCTCAGTTCTATGCCACATTTCACATATAAATAATCTGTACATATTCATGTAGTCTTGTATATTATATATATATATTTTAGTATATGTTGGGGGTTGTATCTTCCTTCTTTGGCCTGTGATATATCCCTCTAATCAGTTGTAGATTATCATTATCGTTTATAAATGAACCCAAACTGTTTTGTTTTCAGAATCTCACCAAGGAAATGGCCGACTATTGCGTCGTCCGCATGAAACCGTACGTAGAAACCAAGACGGAACGACCAATACCCGGAGCCCTCGACTATATCGAGTTCACACGCACGTTGTTTCAAAACTAGAGTATAACCTGCTTGTTACCTTTTACTAACCACTTGCCTTTTGTTAGAACGTCATGCATTGCGGTGCTCGCTAAAAAACACATTCAACGTGTATTTACCTAATATATGTAATACAAGTATCCATCCTATACTCCTTATTTGGAGCTTTCGAACCATTATAAATTATCACTTCTAATGATCCACAGAAAAACATCGCGCAAATACATTCTACAAATCTATTTGAATATAATTTTTAAAGTGTCGTACAACATTTTGTCTAGCGTTTATGTTTGTAACCTAGTAAGCTTTAAGATTGTTCGAGTAGAGATGTGTCTGCTCTGCTATTTTACGAATCCCGCCTTTTAAACTACTCGATGTGGTTATTACTTATTATTGTTCTACTTCTAAGAATAAGATGGTAGTCGAAAAGATATGCCCTGTAATGTATTTAAAATATAAGATTGAGATATATATTTGAAATGACTTGAAAAGAATTTACTGAAATAGCACTGATAAGTGAATTTATTTGAAGGTAACATGTATGAAGCTTCTCTTGTAATTTTCAATTGAATAATTCAATACAATTTGTTATCACCAACTAACTATGCTATTTCATTTGTTATATTATATATGAACAAGTAGTTAACCATAAAAACAAGCTGTAGCAGACTGCCAATGATTTCAAACAGTTATACACAAAGATGTAAAAGATGGAATGGATCATCATAACCTAAATAAAGTACATTTCTAGAATCAAAGTTGGGAAAAGTAAAAATGTTCAGCTTGGCTTTGAAATATTTCAGAAAATTTCGAGCGGCCGCCAGTAATCTAGTTCGAAAGTCTAGGCCTTCTCCAAAATGGAAATTACATCTAATCGAAATATCATCAAATCATCACAAGAATATAATTGTTATCGGTAAATGTTCCGAGTTATTATACATCAATCTGATAACGAGCATTGTTCTATATTGTAGGTAGTATTGCAACTACTTGGAGCTTCGTTTCTCTAATGTGGCAGCTGTGACATTTTTCTGTAGGCAAGCAAAGGTTCTTGGAAATGGTTACTTATAATTAAGCTACCGGATGTTTTGGTTAAATTATGGATATTCATATATACATTGCATTTTCATTGCTTTATTAGTTATACATTATATTTATTAGCAATAAAATACTGAGTTTCAAAATATATACAACATCTATAGTCTATTTATTAGCCTTCATGCTTTCATTCCTTAATCCACAAATAAACTAAAAAAAAAAATATTCGTAGGAAACATCCTCGATGCTTAACAGTTGATAGTTGATACATATTCAACTAGGGTGTATAAATATTTGTTAAGTACAGGGAAACCTCTATCTATTGACCATGAAAATAGAATCACCCATGCAGGAAAAAGATCCATCCAGGAAAATTCACATTGGTTATACTTATATGGGAGTTGGGTGGAACAAAATAAATGATAGAAGCAGGAAAACGATGGATCCAGGAACGATGCGTCGAGGTTTCACTATACCGTAGTTGAATAAATTAAATGGTTTCATAACACTGAGATTTGCCACTGCAAGTAAAAGGAATAACAATATTTGGTGCTTGCTCGCTTGGATAGCAATTTTTATAAATTTGGAATGTCAGTACACTTGCCAGATGAAGCTACAAATACCACCACACGGAGATGCTGTGCTGGTAAGTACCTTGAACTGGAGAAGGTACTGGTATTGAAACTCCCAATATTTAATGAACCATAATTAATTTTCAACACTATTTAAAAAATACAGTATGCAGTAGGCACCCATTCAGTACAGTACCCTCGTTAATACTAATAGGCTACAAACTAGAGTTAATCCGAAATTTGACATATTTCGAACTTGAAGTAGGCCTATTACGCATTTCAATATTGATATACGGTAGTAAATCCTAGTTTTCTGGTTGATCTGAATTTTTATGAATCGAAATCATCTATTTTAGGTCCCTTCCATTTCTGATTAAAGAGAGTGTACTGTATTCCATTTTTACCACAAAATGTGTCAAAAATTATTCTCTTCACCTGCAGTGACAAATCTCATTGTTGCATATCTTTGCATTATGTGTGTCATTATTAAATTGAATAGGAATAAGCATTAATAAAACTATATCTTGAATGGGTTAAAAACACGCATTTTGGACGGATTATGTCCATCTATTACAAAGACCCCTTGAATCATCTCTCTCCACTAACCTCCCTGATCTTATTCCACACGTCTGGCGTGACTACTCGTCTGATCTTTTCCATCAGAAACGGATCTTCCAGCTTCGGTAGATACGGACTTTGCAACAGTTCCGCGGCTGTCGGTCTGTGGCGCGGATCGTAAGACAGGCAGTGCTTCATTATCGTCACCAGTATAGGCGGATAATCTGCCAACGGTGGAAACCTGATGACGTGATTCGGATCGTTGATTTTTATCAGCTTTGCCATGCCGTTGGTGACTTCGGCGAACGGTGTACGACCGTAGACCAGGTTGTAGAGGATGCAGCCGAGTGACCAGATATCAGACTTGAATGTTATCTGGAAAAATATTCTTAATTACAAGAAGTTTCTCAAGGAATTATAGCTCTTTTTCCTTGCAAGTGACTTGTCCAATATCCATTTGCCAGTGAACACAACTTGTAACTCGAGTCACTCCTAAAATTAATACATGGAAAAGTGTTGAAAAAATGACAACCCATTGCTGACTTGTGTTTTCCTAACTATGATCACGATTGAGCAAAGATGTGGAATACGCATTCTATAATTAGGTTCAACTTCTGCATAACCAAGGTGAATTTAACAATCTTACATAAAAACTAAAACGACAACACTTTTATGGAGAGAAGGGAGCCGGACGATTTCAACGCCCGCCCGGACATGGGCAGGTTTGGGTGGGAACCTGGGCAGAGACCGTCGGGCATTGCAACGTCCCAACGGGCACTGTAACGACATTGCCTGCATACCTATGCTGCAGCATTACATTTTGTACATGGTCAGTTGTTCAAGCTATCAATTTGACTTGAATGTATTATTTAGTGCTTCTGAGAGCGGGAAGGAAACCGTCGCGGCCTGTGCATACGAAACCATCCTAGCGTTCACTTCAACTAGTATTCAGTATTTTATATAGCTCGGTGGACGAGAGTTAGTGTTCTATTATTGTATTGTATTATTTATCAATTAGAAAAAAAATAACTGAGAGTATTGTATGTAAATATGTATGTATGTATGCATGAAGATGTATGTATGTATGTATGAGTATGTATGTAAATTGTAAATATTACCATCTCACCGGAAGGTAGCCCCTTCCCACGCAGTCTGAATAAAGATTTGATTGATTTGAAGAGAAATCCTCACTCAGGACGGTTGACCATGGCGTGAATCGAATCCTGGTCTCCTGAGTGACGGTTCATAGTGGTACACGCCTGCCAAGTTGACGCGTTTTATGGCCATCTGAGCCTGAGTCTCAGTTACATTGTCTGCGATAATTTAAATTTGAAGCTGATAATCAGACTTGAACAAGTAACGGCGATTTCCGAAGTTCCACGTGCCCAGTACATGGACCTACCTTGCTGCCTCCTTGTTCGGGCTGGCCCATGCCTGCGGCAACCGCCTCCGGACTCATGTAGTTGAACGTCCCGATGATGCTGCTCTTGACCACGCTCGTCATGTCCACGTTCAGCGACGACGCAATGCCGAAGTCGATCAGCTTCAAGCGGCCGGCCACCAGTAAGAAGTTGGCGGGCTTCAGGTCCGAGTGAATTATACCTGACGAAGGGCTAACACGTTAACCAGGTTTGCGGCAGCTAATTGGTATTTCAATTTATATGTGAATGGAAAATACTATGTACGAATACAAAATAGGCCTATTAATTAAATGGAAACTATATACAGAATGGAAAATGAGAGAATACCGAGAGCAATTTGATTCTCTTCATATTGTCACATACATATACTCAGGTAGTGAGATAAAATAATATATATGGTACAAAAAAATGCGAAATTCATTTTTAGGGGGGCAGTAGCCCTACTGGGTCACTGCGCTATTGTCTGATTGATCTTCTATAAAACCATTTACTAGGATTGAAAACACAGCAGACATGTTTTACGATGAGCGAGATATTTATAAGTAGGTACATGAGATTAACAGTACATAAAGCAGAAACTGTGGCAAATATGTCTGCCATTGATGTTATTACATCTCAAAATTTAAACGTTTTGGCACCAAAATATTTGTCCACATCTTTGCCAAGCTAGGCTTATATGAATATGAGAATTTACCAAATACCAAAACTAGGTACGGTATACAGTTCCAAACTAAAAGATCAGTTTTGCTTGCAACATGTGGAGCGCATACAAACAGAAAGCCCCGATTTTGACCGAATTGATGAAGTTCGCTATTGTTCCAGTAACCAGATAGGTTCCAGTTCCAGTGAGCCTACAGGACTTTCTTACCATTCTCGTGAATACTCTTGACAGCATTCACCATTTCTGACCAGTAATACGCAATCATCAGAACAGAAATCTTCTTGGTTTTGTTAATATCCTTCAGAAGACTTGAGAAATCGGTGTCACCTTTCTCCATGACAACCAAAAGTGTCTGCATACTTTTTACGTACTCGCTGAAAATAAGAGTCACAAATTACATATAGCCTGTGAGTTAACGAGTTACATTTTAAACCTCCAGCAGGTTTTCACACATTAGGTTACATGATAGCAATCACGTGTATAATACACTTTAGGCCTATACAGTAAATCCTTGTTAAATTGAAACTCAGGCTAGTATAAAAAGACATTACAAATTTAAAAAGTTCAAATTAATCAACAAAAAAGTTGGAGATTATAAAATTTACGGCACATTTTTTAGGATGGGCAATACACACTCAAATATCAAAACAACGCTGTTTGTAGTTTCCCCGTGTTGCTCATCTTGTTGGGTGATACGCCTCAATACTCTCACAAAAAACCTACAAAGAACAATAAAAACGGCAATCAAGTTTTAATGTGAGAGAAAATAGAACAATACAGTACTAGATACAAACTTGCTGTTTGAATCAAATCAAAGATTGAAATAATTTAAAATCAGGTACGGTCATCTTGCTCTAATGAAGAATCCAAAATCCTTCTAATTTTTTCACGATGCCACTATTTTTGGGGATTTAAAGGGTCGAAATTCGCTACCTCAAAATGGCCCACATTTTCCAATACTTACTAATCAAACAGCCGAATAACACTCTCGCACTTCTGCAGTTTTCTAAGGACTTGAATCTCATTGAGATATCCTTGAGCGCTGACTTGATCGACGCCTGCCAAGTTGACGCGTTTTATGGCCACCTGAGCCTGAGTCTTGTTGTTGATTACTTGATACACAACACTCGAACCGCCTCTGCCGAGCTGGCTGAGAACAGTGTACGTTTGCTGCTTCACGCGAATCACTTCATTACTTGCACTCTTCGCCATTGGCAACAAGAACATGACATTGTCCAAATCCTGGTCCGTAGTTGGCTGACCTGACTTATCATCACTTGGAACGGGTCGCGATGCGTGAGAGCCGGTTGGTGGAAGAGTCTTTTTCAATGGAGGATCTAGTTTTGAAGGAGGTGGTGGCATTTCGAGGGATTGTAGAGAGGGCTGAGGTACAGGAACCACGGGCTTAGGGTGTAACACACCAACAACAGTAGGAGGTTGAATCTGTATCTTGACCACAGGTGGCATGGTTTCAATATTATTAAACTGCTGAGATGTCACTTTAGATGAAAATGCAGTGCTGTAAAAAAAATTGAATTACAGTTTGAAATCTTACAAATAAACTTAATCAAAGGCCTTGAGCACAAGAATTTCTTGAAACAAAATCTTATAATCCCAGAACCTCAAGGTTTGTTGTAGGGTTCAATCAGATTAAAAGATGAACGTTAATAATCGATAAATCTATAAGAGCCTATTGTACCTACCTAGTGGATAATGCTTCGACAGGTAGAATACTATCAGCACCAATACTTGGTTTTAGAACTTTTAGATCACTTCCATTGTTTGAATGTAAGACATTTGATTTTACTGGTGTTGGGAATTGCAACCCATTAGTATCTTTCACATTCAAGTTCAGAGGTTCCAAATTAAAATGATTTTCTGCAGCTACCCTGTCTTGATGAACATGGTTCATTTCATTTTCTTTATTCTCATTAAGACCCCGAGTTTGATGAAACATTCTTGGATCACTGTAACTTGGAAGCTGCATTTTAACAGACGGTGTCCTTGCATGAACCTCGTCCACTTTATTATTTATAACATCGCGAAGAATCGGTTTACCGTTCGTTGCGACATGATGAGGCTGTCTATTGATTCCACATTCACTTTCATGTTTCATTGGTGTCATTATTACTGCGTGGTTTTGAATAGGTTCAACAATTTCTAATAAATATTGAGGCACAGTAGTTTTGGGCACAGAATTTGGGGCTTTGGTATCTGGGCACAAAGAGGCGGCAACTCCAATTTCATTTGTGCATGGCTGAAACAATTTCTTACACCCTAGGGAAGGTTGCTTATCTTGCGTCAAGTCAGTAGATGATTTAATGGTATGTGACGTAGACTTTTTGATGTCCTCAAGAATACCTAAACATTCCTTGTTTCGTGGCGTCATGTAATTAGACTGAAAAGACAAACCTTTGGATGGCGTTTCGTAATAGTTCCTGTTTTGTTGTTCCAACTTAATACTCTGTTCGATTACTTTATTATTACAAGTTTGATGTTCCTGTCGTCTAGTATTTTGGCGATTCTTATGAGCAGACTTCATTAACCAGTCCAAACCATGAGAAAGGTGTTCCATATTTTCAAGCAATGGTATGATTTTGTTTTCTTTGTGCACGGAGCGTGAATCCGGCTCAACTGGAGGTTGCATGGGAGTACTCAAAAGAGTAGGCCGAACGGTTCCGCAGGGAAAAGTGTCTGTATCTGGCATTGGCTCCAAAGGTGAAGTATCATCATATTGCAAGTTACTTTCATCACGCTCACTGCTAGTACAAACAGACTTCTCCGAGTCGATAGGAGGGCCTACATGGTCATCAGGCTTATTACTCATTGAAAGAGTCTTGTTCGATGTAATGAGTTCACGCATTGAAGGTAAAATTCGTACTGGCGGTCGGCGATAAGTAGTTTTCCTGCAAGATAACATAAAACAATTTCAATGCCTATAGTTGATTATTGGCTATGCACAGGCATAGGAGTCAATAAGAAAAGCCATTAAAATACAGGCCTACTTTGTACTGTATTATAATATTATTTACAAACAAAATTACAATTTGACAGCAAAGTGATAGATTTATCTGCAGGGAATAGATTAGGATACATGTAAGTCAGACTGTTTGCATCATTAAAATGTTTCACACATAACGGTACATAAGTACTGCGGGTGTTATTGTTTGTTAACACTCGTAGTTTGCTGTCATTTGGCTTAGGCATACATAAGTTCATCTACCGAGAGCACTTGTCACAGGTTAAACATTTCTTGACACTTTCTTGAATAATAGAAGTTTCAATTAAACTTGACACTCTGGTCTTGTGAAGGTAACTGTCACAAACATCATAACAGCGCCATTAAGTATGACAGCGCTTTACCCACTTCTTGGATTCTCCTATATTTCTACGCCTACCACGAACAGGAATCATTCTTAATTCTAACATAAACGCTACCGGTAACCTATGATATGATGCATTTACATCTCTACGATTGAACAAATAAGCTGTTTTAGTAATATAGGCCTATGCGAGTGAGACCAGTCAGAAAGGGTGTGTGCTTATTTATCAATGAGTCACAATAAGTCGAATATGGCGGATTGTCTCTGACGTCACGGGCCAGGCAGCCATGTTTTAGCACGCGGCCTTGAATGCCTCTATAACCCGTAAGGCCTAGATGCATCTCTCTGTCTACTTCTCTATGCTTTATCTAGGTCTAATATTTGAAGACAATGCCCACGCAAGCAGCAGCTTACCTTCTTACATTCCTGTCACTTGTTCCAGGTGCTTGAGTGCCTGGATACGAAAAGGAATATGAGCCAGAATAACTGGAATCTTCTCCACCTTCATTGCCTTCCGACCTAGGCTCTACAGGGTTTTCGTTTTGTTGATAATTATGGCCCAACATGATTACTAATGGTGAAGACCTAGGCTTAAGCCTGGGCCAAGGCCTAGCTAGGGACGTAGACCTAGACCTCGCTTACAGACCCTAGGTCTAAACCGACTGTATCTTGGCACTTTTCTCAAATTGTAAGTTAATATTCAAACAAAACTGGGATGAAAATCACCAAATAAACGTATGAAACGAAACAATTTGCAAAAATTACACTACGGCAGTTGAAGTTTGTGCTTTTGACGCTGTTGACCAGTTCTAACTTGAATGAATTCAAGATGGCGTCCTCGAAATTGATTGGTCGATTTTGAATCGATCCTCCAATGAAATGGCTCAAAGTGTCGATAAATTCAAGTACTACTAGATCGACAAAAAGTATGTGCCAGCTGTTATTCATCCAACCTAGCTCATTGGTTGATCATCTTTGATTGGTTGCTGTGGCCAGTGGGAAGTCTGTTGCTGTTCGTAACTGACAGCTCGGCTTTGCAAGTTGTAATTTCTGTCAACATCTTAAGTGGCAAACATCACATGATTTCAACATTGTCTTCGCAGTACAGTGTCAGTAAAACGTCAAGGTATTTATTTAGTCGCTTAGTTTCAAATAATACTCTTTTGATAGGCCTATAAATCTACAATACATTGCATTTAGGCTAACAATGATACACCCTTGATCTTGATAAAGTTGAGGTTATCTCCACTTGTAGTTCATCACCTGCTTCAAGGTTTGTTTCACTGGCTGTCTAATGATGGGTCTATATTTAAGTGCTCCTTTCCACAATTTGTGCACAGTTAATGGAACAAGTTTGTTAGGATTTGTTGGGATTAGGGCCGTCCAGTGTTGGTTAGAGTTAGGTCCTAGGGTAAGGTTTGTGTTGAAAGGACAAGTAGGCCTAGACTGGAGGCCAAATATTATTATATGTTTCACATCATACCCGATACCTCGCTAGCCAATGGGCATTCACCTTATCACACATTATCGCTCTTTATAATGTACATAAATTTATAGTACAAGCCATGCCGATCTGTTTTAGTGTTATGTAGGGAATGTCAATAAGTGATAATTAGGGTTAGATAGGGTAAGGTTGGAACCATAAAATTACAGTCTTGTTATCTATTACACACAAACCTTACCCAACATCAGCCAAACCCCCTAAAATCATTATGAAGAAAACCTAACATAGGCCAAACCTAAAATAAGACCGGCATGACTTACTATAACTTTTTAAATTTAATATGTATTTTTTATGATTTTAGATGCACATGAGCTATTGGTTTGGAACGAATATAGGAGATTTTTTATTTCAAGGGTTTTCAATAACTACTACGCCAGGTAAGTTTATAAGCTGATACCGATGCTATGCCATTGATTTTGTAAGTTATGTCACAAAATGAGTAGCTATGCTAAAGCCATGACAGTAGGCCTGATATCAATATAAAAAAAACAGGTGGGTGCTCTTGCTACACCATCATCAACCCAATGTCTCTTACCATTGGAGACCTTGACTCTGCTGGTTCTTTGTATTCCTGTCAGTCCACATAGAACAATCTGTTTTGATTATAAATATTAATAGGGCCTGCCACTGCGTCGTAGGTGAACAAAAATTTTGTTGTGCCAAAAATAGTAGGTCTGGGCTTATTCAAGTTGAATTTGTGTCTCCTAAATAAATTACTCGAATTTTCACATAAACAAAATGTAATTTTTAAGCACAATGTTATTCAAGTTTATTGTGAAATAAAAAATAGATCAAGCTAAGATAGGCCTACACTGATTTTAAGCTATTTTTCATACTATACATTTTGGTGACCCCAACAGCACATGTGCATTTTCTCACCCTTTATTATTTTATTCTTACAATTTCAATCTAATTTCATCTCATAATTCAGTAAACCTATAAATTGAAATTTTCAAAACTCGGAAGACTGGTGTAGTCCTATAGGCTTATTGTTTTTCAATTTATCCATACATTTATGCAGTAGCAAATGGGTACCGGTACACAAGATACCTATTTGCTACAAGATAATGGCAATATTTTTTTTCTGCAATCAGTATCACGTGTTTTTTCTGGTTCTTGGTGGCAGAATATTTCTTCACAATTCTTGTGCGAAGTTACATTACTTGTGTGTGGATAGCCTTTACAACATTTATAGCAGACAAAAATAGTTGAATTGTATTGATAAAGACCTACCAGTATTTTTGTTCTTGACATTAGAAATAATAAATTCACCAATATCACTGTAATTTAGCATTCAAAGACTTGTCAATTTGACACATATAGCCTAGAACATGTTTTGGAATAACAGCTGACTGTATTTCATCATTTCCCAATATCTTGGAATATATTCTACCCCCCAAAAAAGCATTTATCTCTCAATCCATCTCCCAGATGTCAGTACAAGTCCCAAGTCAATATGATGTCATTTTATCGAGATATTAAATCAAACGTATTGGAAACTGTATGGACGCATACGTGCATTCACAGCCTATGCAGTACGATGGCGTATGTATGCATCCACGGCCATCATCCGTTGTTTAAATAGCTCTCTCTGAATTATTTACATTCCAGGTTTCGTGTCAACGTGTTTCATCTTAATTTCATTAGCAATTCTTTTTGAAGCTATAAAAGTTGTTCTAATATCAACAAGACAAAAGGATGCTATAAACTTGATTAATATTCAGACTAGTAACTTTCCAAATGAGGCGTCATCGCTGCTAGTAAATGAAAACCAAAACATACAATGTCCATCTAGGTAAGTTTCAGTCTTGGTAGCCATTATATTATATATCAATAAATCATGTTCAAACAAAACAAAAAACGGCACTTGTAGCAGCGCAGAGGTTAACACACTCGCTTCCTGTGATCCGGGAGACGAGGGGAATTTTGGACCCGGTTCGATCCCTGCCGCCGTCCATCTTCACAGGGGTTTTTCATGGTTTCCCTCTGTAGTCTAGGCTGATGCCAGGATGGTTCCCACAATATAGGCCACAACCGCTTCCTTCCCACTATCCTTTCCATTATGCAAGAAACCTTCAGATCATCATCCCATCATCTCATTAATTATCCATCCAAAGCCAATAGATCTTCGCTATAATTACAGAACGTAGTAGGAACCCAATATATATACCCATACAAACAAAATGTCCATTTTTGCTTTATAATTTTGTTTCAATTGAATATATAATGCTGGATAATTGAAGAAATTAAAATAGATGTTTAAATATTAAATAGAATACGGTAATATGCTAGATAGATAAGCTAGATAATTGAAAATAAAGTGTATGAAGGCCAAGGATGGCCTGGCCTATAGAGGCATGTAGGTTTAATTGTTTACAATTAAAATAAATGATTGTAACTGAAGAATACATATCATTATCAGTATCAAAAGTGATACTAAATATTGCCATCTAGCAGCAAGGCCACAATAGTACAGAATTTCTCTTTCTAGTTTAATACTGTATTGCATTTTTTGTTCTATTACTAGGGAAATGCAGAATATGTGTTGTAAGATGTGTAAGAAATTATGAAGAAATTATGTGATGGCAAATAAATATTTTTTTATTCTTTTTCAAAATTACCCAGGTGATTTTGGCAGATACCCGGTTCCTAATCTGCTACCCAAAGTCAGCACTGGTAAATGATAAAAATCTAAATTCATATATTTTTATAGATCTTAAACTCTGGTCTATGTACAGTGGTCCGTGTCATTGAAAAATAGGCTTGCAGACCGCTGGTCCATAATCTGCTTATTTAGCCAAAAATATAAAATTCATTTAATCTATGTAATAGGAATATTACCTAATTCTGTTGTTTATTCTTCATTGCATTATTTTCCAGGTTCATATATCAATTAATATTGTTTTTAAGTCGGGACATTCTTTCGTACAGTCTAATGTTGGCAGTAATGACATACAATGGATATTTTACGATGTCTGTATCAATCGGTGCCGCAATTGGCTTCTTTGTGTTCAGTCCACTTCTCATGGATATAAGAATGGAGAATAACAAAATGAAGCGATCACATCTCCACTGTCAAGCTTGTACAGGTATTGTGGATGGCTCTCATTTTATTGACTACTCTGTTTTCAAAATTCAAATACTGCATATTACCTATCCTTAGATATAATTCTAGATGTTTTTATTGAACATATTGGTATATATTGTCAGCGTCTGTAATTTCTCTCTCTTTCTCTCTTCCACATAAATTGTAAATAACTATATTTATTTTCTAATATGTTATACTAAATTATTGCTACTATTTAATCCTATCTCAGAATAAATTTTATTTCTTTCTGGTAATGTGACCATTCTGTGACATAACTAGGAATTGATACGAACTGACATGTTTGCTTCAATGGTTTGTAGATAAAATAAAAGAGATGGAAGACAAGGAAGAGAACGGAAGCATGCTGGAAGTGGCTCACGGAGTATGCAGCGTAGTCAACAACACAGCGAACATCACAGCGTGCGTCAGTCTAGACGAGAGTAATGACGACGAATTCAATGATTTGAATGCAAGCGTGGCAGTAGTTCAAATTCACTCGACCAATGAACACCCTCGTGCATGAACCGTCCATCACAAAGAGTAGACAATAGTGTTGTTTCAAGTACTAATTACTTTTAAACTTGTATCATATTCGAAATAACCACCGAATACAAAACTGTTATTTTTTAAGCTGTTGATATACTGTATACAAATAAAATATGTTATTACTTATTCTCATTTGTTTGTGGTTGTTACATACCTTTTATACCTTAACATTCCTGAACATTGATCATTTTTTCTTGACAGTACTTCAATTCTATATTCTCTACACCCTCAAAATATTTAATCAAGAAAGCAGGGATTACAATTAAACATAAGACAAGTATAAAAAAATACACAAGAAGCAGTCATTTTACGCATTTCACTGTTGACAAAATTTCTTGGCAAGCACTTTTATTGTAATGTCCACTTGGGAAATGCGTAGCGCTAGCATCAGGCAAGGTAGTTAGTCTATACGACGGTTCTGTCCAGTAACGCTTCGAATACCTTAGTCCGTCTTTTCGAGTAACGACTCGACTAACTCAAGTCTTGCTATTAGTAATACGATCTAGTAGTCATATAAAAGTTGGCTGTATTAACCGATCTCGATAGTGCTCATTTAGATTTTCTGCGAGGTAAGGATGTCTACATAGTTTTGCATTTTCATAATTAAGGTTGAACAACAAATAAGATTTCAAATATTTTATTTTATAATAATTCATAATAATTCTCATATCACTGTATCAACACATCTTAACAATACCAGAATATGGTTGGTTTTAAAACAATTCCATTCTGAAGTTATATTCAATAATGATTTAATAGGTAGTTATAATGTAATCAGTATATTCTATAGGCCTATGTAGAGCAGATTAGCAACAGAATATTTTAAGCAAACTAGTTCATTTCAACCCTTTTCTCAAATCGGGTAAATAAATCATCGTCAAGTCCAATATACACTTTATATGTAAATATAGAACAAAGATTGGAGTCTGCAATGAATAAATAAATATTGGTGAATTAAAAACTACTGTATAACATTCAACATGTGTTTGTAACAAAAGAGAAAAGACCAACAATATGTTTTTTGTATAAAGAAATCCCATATTTAAAGCCATCCAAGACACAATAATTAATTTAACACATGAGTAAATCAAGACCCAAATTCAACAATATAAATTATTATAGGCTACATAAAGAAACTTGTAAACAAGTCACTGTGACCAAACTTTCTCAGTGTGACAAAAGTCTTGTAAACTACAGTTCCCGGATAAAATACTTTCCCCGTCCAAACAATATTAATACTATATCAATTTAAACCTGCACGTAATTAAGATAATCCAATTTTATGCTATTATAATTATTAGGAAATGGGTATGTAAATGGAAATAACAATATTAATTTACAAAACTCCAGATATCTCACATCATACCAAACCAGAAAAATTAGTCTTGGTTCTTCATAGTGACCATTGGAAATGTCAATATTATGTATCCTTCCTATTATTCTCACTTAACTAGCGACACTTTTCGATCATACGTATACAATAATATGTACATGCAGTCTTTCTAGAGATGATCAATGACTGGGGTATTTGTTTTGCAACTGATTTGCGTTGCTCGGGGCGGCAGTTGGTTGAGCGTACGCTCGGGGGTCAAACATCATTGGACCCGAATAGTTGGACCGACTATCACTCACGTTTGGTGCAAATACTTCTTGTGGTCCCTAGAAAAGATGAATCACTTAGCCCTTGCGTACAAACTCGCCGTGTAACGAAGAATGTTAACATTATTCAAGAGTGCATTCAAGCAGTGTGTGGGGATACTAGCAAGCTTTTAAAGAACTAGGATCACTAAACAATCGACTGTTTGTAATTGATAGATAATTAGTATTATCAATATTTACATTGTATGATAATTGCAGGAAGTGCAGAGTAGAGGTTACTGAGCCTATCAAGAGGCTTAATGCAAAATGAGATAACAATATCAAATCTTGTTAGTTTATGTTATCTTTTATACAGATAAATTCAACAAATAATATTTACACATGTATTAAATACATATGCCTACTCCTAACATATCATTATGAATTACGTACATCAAATACGTAGCACACAATGTCAACAACAAAACAGTTACGTTTACCTAGGCCTACATTACGTTCCAATACGTTTTAGATACAGATTTGGTATTTTTTAATCTTGATAAACATGAATTGGTCTACGAATATAAATTAAAACTGAACAACCTGAAAAAGAGTAGGTCTATAGATTGAGACCTTGTATGAATTTGAAGCGAGGCAAAATTTGAAGATAATTTTCAACAAATTTTGTTTTAAAATTTGAACAAAACATTAAAATATTGAAAATAAATATTATCAAATTGCATGTTATCTCTAACTTACTGCGCATTCATAGGAGTTGACGCAGTGCCTACAAAAATCTAGACATCAATATTATATCGTGATTGTTGCAACATCAGTGCATTACGAACTAGGACTTTCAAGTCGTAGCTGTATTGCAAATGTGAGTTTTGGGAGTTATACTATCAATGTTCAACTATATTATCATAGCTAACTACACAATAATTATCTTTTCACCAACTTTATCAACCAATTAAATTTTCTTCGGTAACCCAGACGATACCAACATAAAAAGGTGCACAAATAAATAAAATGTAAGGTCTTATTTTAGGCCTAATGGACTTTGCAATTGTTTTGTATAAAATGATTTAAAAATATCTGTACACATTATTTCACAGCTAATCCCACAGGCTCTTTGTTCATACAAATTCTAGAGAAAACCAAATACATCTTTTTCATTAACAAGTGAAGCTCGAAACGAAGTCATCGTTCTCCAATTAATACTAAGGACGACAAGATATAGCATCATTCTGACAAACCAAGGTGATCGTACCACCCCAGTTGTATATTTCCACGTTCACGTTACCCCGTATTGTTGAGAATACAGCATCATCTAGTTCTAGTGATCCCGTTTTTTTGGAGAAATTCACACAATTTCAACACATGCACATGCCCTGGATTCACAAGCACAGTTACCTGTTCTCGTTCGGTAGAAATACCACATCAATAGCCCAACTACCTAACTAGAAAAGCTACAGTATGCCTATATGAAAGAGAGTTGTGTTAATGAAAATAACAACTGAGTGAAGATGGTGAGGTTAGAGATTGAAACTGATCGAAGAAGAAAACATAACATTTTGTTGGAAGTGCACATGCGGTCACGTGAAACATTTTTCTCAGAAATTTAAATTGAAATAAATCTACACATTTGCTTCATTGCTAATTATTTAAAACACTACACGAAGCATGTGTCTGCTAGTTTCTAGTGGACAATATACGAGTAAATTTTCTTCGGAATGTACTTTAATGTGGCTTGAACGACCACTTTATGTAACCGCAAGTGTACGCGACTAATGTCAAGATTTCAAAGCCAGAAATATTGAAGTGACTGAAAATAATTCTCAAGATAATAGCGAGTCTATTCTAGTAAGATCAGTAATAGATGTCAAGATGAATTATTATAAGGCTAGCACTATCGAATTGAGTGGTAAATAAATCTCGAAATGTTAGTAAGCCAATTGACGCAAGATGATTTGCAACAGGTATTAATAAATCTCGATGTTTACAAAGCCGTTATCGACGTCTCACCTTGGCAACTGGCTGTTGGCGCCCTCTCATCGTGTACGATTGAACCTCACGCGAAAGAGAGCTAGCAGAACTCCACCTAGACATTGGCTGTGCAGAGAAAGCCAGTTCACACAACACGCTAACACCAAATTGACAAGCGGGGCGGCAGAACAAACAGTGGTAAGGCAACAGGTACGACAGCCAAACAACCAATCACAAACATGCTCGTAAGTAACGCAGTGCGGTGAAAGTGAAAGTGCACTTGCGTAACGCAGCTCCCACGTAAGCAGGCAACCACCACAACAGAATCAACTACTACGTGTATTTTACGTGGCATATGACATTTAAAATAATACATATAAAAAGGGTTTTGCACAAACTTTTAGTCAGATTCGTAATCATTTTTAATTACTCGTCGGAATCTTGCTCCTCAGACTGCTTGCAAAAAAGAAAAAGGTACACAATAAATCAAAAGCCTTCATCACATTGCTCTCTAAAATGCACATTAAATACTGACAATGCATAGCTTCTATTACCCAAACCAAGTTCCTCATTCATGATCAACATTCTAGAATACCAGTCAATGCTCTCTGTAATATCCAACCGCAATCTTTGTCCCGAGAGAAAACGAGTTATACCCTCAAGGCCTCAACCCTTATTCCAATAAAATGTTTTCAATGATAAATCACACAGACGGCTTCTGGTAATAAAAAGATCACATATATGCGTGACGGTCAAACGTGAAAAATTTCAGTTATACCACTGGTGCTGCAGTTGACTTTCAATATACCTCAAATTGGTCCCATTCAACAAAATCCGGTCAAAGTTTTCTGCTTGACTTCTTGTGAAGATACGAAATAACCCAAATTATTCAACCGCATTTACTATTTGACAAACTTGGTTTCACTAAAGGTCAATGAACTTGGAACTGACCTGCGAGTCGGTCGGACGCACTTGATCGAATCCGCCGTCGCTGGGCGCAGCCGAGTTCATCTGATCGTCAGCTGTCAAACCGGCGTCAACTAAAAAAAAAACACCTTTCAGAGCAACCACAAAACAAATCTGAATCAAGATCATAAAAAGTAATGAGACATAGGCCTACTATTGCTAAACCTTTAGGGGACCTAAATTAAAGAACAAAAATGTACTGTAGGCTCAACAAGTCCTAGCGTACTTCAGAACGAAGTAAGTTTAAAATGACGTAACGAGTAGGTGGTCCTGATCAGACACCTTTCTATTCGGAACATTTCAAAAGCCTCCGAACCAGGGAAGTCTGGAGTATCGGGCCATTGGTTGTGTGCGGCTATTAAAATACTGATTTCTTGTTGACTGGTTTTGTACATCAAAGCAGTCCAGTTAAGTGTAGTGACGTGACTTTATGCGGCTACCGTTACACCAGATTTGCACCGTTTATGGTCACCATCTCACTACGTGACATCACGCTACTCGCTCAAAGAGACCACCTGTTGAGCATTCCAATACTTGCCGTAGACGTACTTCTTTAGTCATTGGGCGTCACGTACACTAGTCAATTCACAAACATAAGAAGCCGTGAGAGTGGTTCGATGTACTGCTGTAATAAGGCACTTCACTAACCTACTGCTCCTGGTGTAAAGATGGTTTGCGTTCCACCAGCCATCAGCGGAAACAATCCTGGTGGCGGTGCCCCTTGAGGGGCCATTTTGCTACCTCCGAATACATCTACGTAATTCGAGCGGAAACCTAAAATAGCAAAGAAAATACGCTTCAAATACAAACAACTACTAGAACGGAAAATTGCAATGTCTACGAAAAATTGCTACATTGGCCTCAAGTATTCGAAAAACAACTCTAGTTTTCCATAATATTAGTCGAGCCGTTATAAGTTATTCAATAAAACTTAAACGCTGAAATACAAAGCAATACGTCGAAAGGTTATTATTCCATTAGCAAATAACAATACTACATACAAGGCGTAAATAAGAGCATGGTACCGATACTAAAAGAAAATATCAAGGTTATTTCAAACTTTGAAGAGTTGGATCAGCCACAAACTATTTCATTATCGATTAAGCCATTAAGCGTAAACGCTACTCACTTTTCCCCTTGGTGTTCAATTTATATCTATTGACAGAACCATTAGGCATGGGCGATGCGGGCGCCTGAGAATTATTGGTGCTATTGTTGGCTATCGTTGCGTTGGAGTTATTCTGCTGTGCTACCGCTGGTTGGGCTGGGCTCGGGGTGTACTGGGGGACAATACTGGGCATGCCGAAACTAGGCATGTCAGCGGCTTTCGGAGGCGGTGCTAGCTCGGAGGATACTTCTTCACCGTCCGAGTCCATGTTTACCCAGCGTTTTCGATCGGGATCCCACACGATCTGAAATTCAAGTTTCCGTGTAATTAAAATTAATGTTGATGGAGTGTCCTTTCCTAAAAGGGTGATATATTAAAAAGATCACTGAAATAACAGATGCACAGTAAACTCTCGTTAATCCGAACTCGGTTCTGAAATTTGACGTATTTCAAACTTCAAATCGGTCCCCAGCTGAAGGTATGGGCATTTCAATGTTAATTAATATTTAACATGGTTAATCCGAATTCCAGCTAAACCGTGATTCAAACCAATATTTCATCCCTTCAATTGCTTCAAGACTGATTTTGAATTAGATAATTTGTAATAATTGAAGTAAATTCTTTGAAGTTATCATCGTTTTCCCAATTTCCATCCTTTTTATTCGACTCGCAAGAATGAGTGGTAACACGCTTAGCTGTTCCATGCTTTGTGTACCAAATGCGGTCGAATGCAGTTGACCTTGACGAAGTTTGAGCTTTGATAGTTTGATTGGGAAATAACAGGCTACTACCGTATTTACTCGCATATAAGTCGCACCCGCGTATAAGTCGCACCCCTGTTTTTGACAGTCATTTTTTGAAAAACCCTTTGTATGGTCGTATAAGTCGCACCTGCAGTCTCCAGCAACGTGAAAAATACATGGTGATTGAAATGTTTAGCACTCTTTTCCAGACCCATATGAGAGTAAGAAACCATTGTGAGGGGCCTGAATACAGCCAGGGACATATAAAAGTGTCACATTACCGTATTTACACGCATATAACAAAAGAAGGTTCCAGTGGCTTCACCCTACACCAGATCCACTCTATTAGACAATAAACAATATTGATGATATATCTTCCAAGTTGAGATTCATTTTTATCCATCCTATAGTGTTGAAAGAGTAGCCCCTTATAGACTTGGATATCACCCATAGCACACTTTCAGGCAAGCATGGTTGATTGATGATAAACAGATCTGTCAAAGTGTTTGTCTTGGCATTCAGTGTAACATGATCCAGAGTCTGACCTCCTGACCTCTAATGGAGGAAAAAGGCATAAGGATATTTTATGAGTATGTTTGTTGTCATTTGTTGACACATTTACGACAGTATTATATCCCCACAATTGACGATTGGGGGTCTGCCTCATGCTTTAATATCGACGACCGGTCGTGCATACAATCTGACGACGATTGTGGGTTCGCCCTATGCTTTAACACTGGACGACCGGCAGTGTTTCACGGGAACTGTTTTTGCGATGTTTTTACATCAGAGAAAAACAGTTTTCAGTGAGCGCGCGTGAACATATCGCAAAATGTGACACTTTTTTCCTCACTTACTTTTATAAGACCCATGTGACTTTTTGATGACTTGAAAATGGAAAAAAGTGGGTCTTCTATGCCTGTAAATACGGTACTTTGAATGTGCTTTTGACATTTGTTTGTTTCCCTGTTGCTGTTAGAGAGGAAATATTATTTAAATCACATTTGACTTCTTTATTGCCTCTTTAGAATACTGTGCTTTCAATTTGGAATTATTTTTTGTCACCATAAAGAATGCGCTCATGCACAGTCTTGCCTAGCCCCCCCTAAGGGGCCTCCCACCCATGATCAGCTGTTACTGATGTCCCTGCTATTGCAACATTCTTGTCAGTGACTCAGTGTGCTTCCAAGCCTTGAGAGAAGAGGTCCTGTTGCTCTGTAAAGTGATGGTTGGATTGAGGAAAATGACGCTTCTTTTCATGAATAAAGGTGAATTGATGCATTGAATTTCAATTTTGGAGATTTTGTGCGCGCATATTAGTCGCACCCGCGTATTAGTCGCACCCCTGTTTTGAGCTCTCAAATTTTAAAGTATACATGCGACTTATATGCGAGTAAATACGGTAATTCCAATAAAGCTTTCAAGTCCGACATTTCTGAATATAGATCATATACTTATACTTGAACATATACTTGAATTTAGCATATTCAGACCCCACTACCCACTATTTTGTTTAGTGTTGAAGAAAATTCAAACTTGTAAAACTGCTGTACACTTCTCTTCAACCTATATATGTTCATTTATTTATTTATTTAGGGGAAATATAATATGAATTCCTTACCGTGGGATTTTTGTCTTCTGGGAGAATCATCTGATTCTTTGGCTTCAAGCTAAGTTTGTTCCATATTCCATTGAACCATCCGTTTGGTTTGTCGTTTGAAGCGTGTGGTCTTGGTTTTGGCTTGCTCGGCGCTGGCTTCGTATTGGCCGTCGCCGCAGGCTTGTCGACGTACGAGTTGGGCAGACTGATCTGAGGCGTCGGCAGCTGGTGAAAGCAAACATACAAACCAACGACAGTTAAAGACAATCAGAGTGGAGGAAACATTTAATGGGAGAAACTGTTTTTATGGGACGTGCATATTTCAAAATAGTCCTTAAAAGTGGCATCAAAACACTTGAGGTGGAAAGAAAGAAAGGTAGAAAGATATTTATTTTTCACGATTTTTGGTGCACACGGCATAACGTAAATTGTGCTTGAAATCAATTATGATTCATCATAAATAATGTAAGATTGGAAATGGGAAGTTATGACGTAGATGGCTGCCTGAACTATTAGCAAACCGTGTTGTCATCTACATCACAAGTCACAACTAAAGAATGTATTCCATTTCCAATCTTGAATACATCATAATTAATCACACGCATCGATTAAAAATATGCCATTCTCACCGAAAATTGATGAAAAATATTTTTTTCTTCCTGTAGTGGTAAAATCTCACTGTTACGATACCCTGTTATTTTCTCCGTTTTCATTTGCTTACAAATGATCACAGAAACATAAAACTAGAAAGATAACATGAGAATAAAATGAAGTATTTTATCGAAGGAACTTTGATATAGCAAATTATTACCATAAACAGTGCTTACATTTCATGGATATGATAATGTTATAAATTATATTTTTATGGTGACAGTAGCTAAAAATAATGAAAACTTCCAATTAACCCAAACATTTATTTACAAAGAACTTTTGTTACAATTATTATAAATACAGTGTTTGATGAAACTCATTTTCCACGTATCTTATATTACTGATCTAGATACTGCTTCGAGGTTTCAAGTCAGTTGTAAAACTTTGTTGCATAATGTTATAATTTTATTTTGAACTAAATATATAAAATTCTACTATGAAGTCAGACTTAAGGTTCTGAGGTTAAATTGATGTTATTTCTCTACATGTGGAACTTTTATGAACTTCCATGCTACACAAATACAATATGGTAAATATCTCAACAAATTGTTGCCTCTTCATTTAGGCATTTGAAGTAGGATAACAAACTAATGGTAACATGATACCAACTGCGTGGTTTATGAACAAACAAATAGTAGCAGTTTCAGAGAACAAGGCACAATTTACATGACTACAACCAGTATTGCCAATTCTCAACTCCCAAACAGGTTAAAAACGTAACTTGATTTGTAGGACATGGACCTATTTCAATTGTTCTTCTATAATCTATACTATAGGCCTACTGTACTAGACAATATCTCATTACTGGCACTAGAAAATAGATTGGCAATAGGAAAACTTGAATAGTTTATATTAATTGTTGTTCACAATATAATACATATATTTTAATATAGCTTACTATTACGCAGAACATTTTTTTTAGTTACGTATTATATACTAGCAATAGTTTCAACTAGAAAGTTTCCTCATCAAACTAGATGCTATAAAATGGTTGGAGGTTAACTGTTATTTAGACAACATATAAAATGCATTAATTGAGCAAAAAAGCACTTTCTAAAATATACTAGTCACAAATCATCTATCTTTGCGCGTCTCGTTCAGATCCCCGTCTACGTTATCATCCGACCCGTCCCCCGAATCTTGGCAAGGATCGTCGATCTCGTACGTGCGTGCCTTGTTCTCCAAAGCCCCGATTCGCATGTAATTACTCTGCCCTACCGGCATGTCGATCGGGTAAGTACCCCCAAATACCAGCGGCTTACTTCTCACCAACGAAGCCGTTCTATTGTTATTCAAATTCAATTCATCGCCGTCTTTTAAAGCCCAAGCATTTACTGTTTCGCATACTATATTGGATCTTTTCTGTCCGCGACCGTAACTCCATCCTTTGTTGCGATTATTATTGTTGAAACTAGATGCACTGACTTGCCGAGCCAAAGATGGCCAAGGGGCTTCATGGCGAGATCTATGTTCGGGACACAATGACGACGAATCATTACGATTCAAATTAGAATTGAGATCGTTCTCTTTTATCTCCTTTGATATATTTGACGATTTGTGACTAGGTATTTTCATTTCTGATAACTTGTTTTCTGATATATCTTCCATTGAAGCTGACTTAACATATCTATTCTTTTGTTTAAGTAAACTTGGATTTTTAGCATTGAAGCTTTTTTTGACAGCACTGTCAATAGTAACATGTTTACTAGATGGATTTCTACTGTTAGCATTGCGTAAATCAGTGTGTTTGCGGTTCCATTTGGTGGCGTTAGCAGAATAATTGCCTGGCGGCTGGGATGAAAATGTGCGATTACTTACAGGATCCGGTAGCACTGATTGCTATGCGGCCCGACGCAGCAATGAAGAAAGGAAAACATTTTATTGCATTATTATACCAGATATTGATCACAGTATCCAAAAAATGTAATGCTCACATGAAAAACATTGTGACAGTGATTAATAATATAATGCAATGACGCATTATTTTTTACAATGTTTAAAAATGTTCGGTATCCAACTTTGCTGAAACTTGACATGTAAAAATTGCATTACAAATAGATTATGTCTTCAAGATTTATGTCTTCAAGATTTATGTTGGAAGTTGAAATGGTGACATTTTGAAACATTGCAGCATTACTAGGGGCGCTCAAACATAGCACTACATAACAGTCACCACTATCTGTTTCAGTAATAAACCAAATACTTTACATAGACATAGTGCTTACTTTCTAACCCCTATGGTCACTATGGTAGCCTAGTACACATTCTGCAGTACAAAATAATATCTACACATTTCAATTCCAAAATGTGTTATACTAATAATAATCAATTACGAGACATACAAGACAAGACACTAATCATAATAACAAAGGTATAACAGTTATTACAGAAGAATGATTGTTATAGGTAATAGAATGCATCAACTATCCCGTGTTTAAATCACACAGTAGGGTCCGATCGATAGACAAATTACAAACGATACCGAAATATTAATATAAAAAATTAAATGCAATATGATCGTCAACAATTTTATTTTGAATCGATATTAAAAATGTTGAATTAGAGATTTGAATTATTTTCAGAATTTAACGGACCAGGCAAATGAGCATAGCTACCTGCACAGGGATGTACAAGGACATACATTTTATCTACCTGGTTAGGGGTAACTAAGGCTCGACTATCTTGCACGCAATATGAAATTCTCACCAACAGCAAAGTTATATGCAATTTTTCATTCAACACCGATTTTTTTGTATATTCTCATTCGATTTTGAATTAAAGTCGTAATATATCGATCGATCTAACTGGAACCCTACTACCGGTATACAGTGATTTGGTCCGATACGTAATGTTCAATTTGACCAATCGGATTACTAGATAGGTGTTATGAAGTTGGTACCGGTATGTAGTACGTACAGTTAAGAGCACAAACTAGTTGAACAGATAGTAGTTGCCTTCGAACTTGTATCAGGAGCACAGTGAAGTTTGAACGCTACTACTATCTGCTCGGCTAGTATTGACTTGGGGAGTCAGGAAAAATATATCAGGTTTTGTGCTGTTAACTGTACATACAATGTCAACTTCTTCTATCTATCTATTCATAGATGTTTCAAGATGAAGAGATTTATAACAACTCTAGTCACTTCACCAGGAGAATTATCTACAACAACACATACGTAAACCTCGCTATGTATTTCCTTCTTTTCTGGTATTACAAATTGCTATCAGACAAATGCCCAACATTATTCATTCAATGTATCAGTAAAACTGTCATCTACAACTTGGCTTACGTCGATACATTAATCTTTCTACGTACGGTACTGAAATTAGGGTTGCCGTTCAATAGAAAAATGGTTAACGATACCGAAATGTAATATTATTTAGAATTATATATATATTATATTTACATATATATATACATATTAAATATATATTATTATATTATTTGGAATTTTGATCTTAATATATTCAAGTTTTCAATTTGTAATTGATATCGAAAACATTGAACCGGAACTATTATTTAATAGCGAAGGCTGTAGAAAGGCGGAGAGAAAAAGTTTTTAAAGAAAAGACAGTGAAAAGTATGCATTCACGTAGCCTTTGGTATAAACTGCAGGTCTTACTTATCAATGGTTTACTTTCGATTATAAATATTTTCTTTGGAAGACAATTACTAATAGCCACAAGAAAATGACTGATTCATTAGTAATCAATCACTGATTAGTATTTAGTATACATGCAGCTTAATTCTATATCATTTTCATAATACATAAATAATATTAATGTAGTAAATTAGTGTAATCCAATGTTATTGATAACACCAAAAGAAAGTGTATACAAAATACATCCACTTAATCATGTATACCATAACTTGAAAAAACAACTCACGAATGAATCATGTTTAATGTTAGTACTTGAATTACAGGGCCGTTATTCTATGACTCTAAAACGGAAAGAAAGCGAACCACCGTCGTTTGGGTCCGACGATTCTGTATAATAGGGTGTATTATATGGGCTCTGACACTTTCGTCACGTTTCCATTTCGTTTGCTGTTATACAATAAGGGCCTATTGCAAGTATTCATCTATCAAGTCATCAGTTATTTACAAGTACAAGCTACAGACTAAATCATTACTTTGTTAACAAACTGCAAATAAACCGTGTTCCCTCTTTTATGAGCTCAAATTGCAGTACCGGTAGTTACAAAACGGAACATCAAAACGCCCAACCAACGTCTTCAATTTTATCTTTAGCTTTAGACAGTAAACCCTAGTTAACCGGACAAAAGCACAAGGGAGCATAAAAAAGACATTGCAAATTGATTTTTTTTTTTTAAACGAGTTTTCCTCTTTCAAATTACGGTAAATGTTATTAGGGCGGGCTCAAATGTCAAAACAACGCTGTTCATAGGTTCCCGCCTGTTGCCCATGTGTCGTTGGGCGATATGCTAGTGCCGAACGAAACCGAAGTGACTCGGAAGAGACGCGGGAGGCACCAGATACTATATGTGACCACGCAATATACGGGCGCGTACAAACGATTTTATTATACTTTGGGGGTTACAAAATCGACACACATGCACTGTAGATAAGAAGTTGGGCCGAGAGGAAAGCTGTAGTTGAAGTTTAAAACAAACACAGTTTGTAATATCAGGGAGATAGTATTATTGGTAAAACGTTTTATTATTTTTCAAACTTTCATCTTCAACGTTATAATGGTGGTCTAGTACTGTGAGGCCATCTACCAGCTGATTGCAACTCGACTCACAACTTGCAAGCGACAACAATGGTTCTCTGTTTGGAACAGACGCGATATAGAATGTCACTCATCGCGTGGATAAAAATACTTGAAATAATAGACACGGCGTTCATTTTCTATGTTACGGAAGAAACACTTCAAATTTAACAATGATTCTACAGTAATAAATGAGTAATTGGGGGACAAAAAGAGTTTGAAGTACAAATTATCCGAATTTTAGATCATTGAAATATTCCACATTGTATGCCCTATACCTGGGATCAGGAACCGAGGTTGCTTTGAATTATGACGAATTTCGAATCATCCGAGTTTGAACTACCGAGGGTTTACTGTAGTCTAAATTATTTCCACTACCAACTAGGTGTACACGGTAATAGAATGCTATTTATAACGGCCACACACGTTTTTGAAATCAAATTTGACGTTTGAATAGTAACATGTTGAACTTGATATTCTAATTAATAAGCAACATCAGAATATAAACCAAGCCCGTATTTATTAGGTAGTTATTTACAGATACAATTTCATTTGGAATTTTCTGTTTCAGTTATACTTATAGTCCAATTAAATATAAACTAGTAACTACTGATAAACGCTATATAACTAAAAGTACATTTATCACGCAGTTGCTTTGAGTTAAACTGAACGCTTGTGGCTTACCTCTTCGTGGGTTTTATTGTCATCCCATTGGTTTTGATAATTGCTCTGCGATTGAACATCGCTAGTTTGACGAGAAGAGTCGAAGACTGGAAAAAAATTACAAATACATTAAAATCTACTTTTTGAAATTGATAGCTTTTTCAAGTTTCCTGGAAAAGAATATCACTTGTACTTGTATGCGAGTTTTTGGTGAGTTTACAAACAGAAATCAGGTGTTGATTTGAAATAAATTGGGAAATTTTCTCAAGTAGGCCGTATCACACAATTCGTGATAGATAAACAAAGAATAAACAGACCTAAATTGAATAGAAAACCATGGAGCAATAGTTACACAGGGACAACTTGATCCGACCCGAGGACTCTGCTAGTGGTAAACTATTATGACCGTGAAGGGTGAGAAATTCAATTAAAATAAGCAATTCCATTGAATATAATGTAGCACATCAATATTTTGATCTTTATTACTGTTAGCTCAAAAGTGAACAATAACTTCTCTTTTTCTACCATTCAAAGCCTTTCTTTTCTTTTCCATTTCAATCCTGCTCAACGATCCCATCAAAATCTAGGTGATATGTTGAAGCGAAATGAGATGATGATGAGATGATGGTGATATGAGCGGGTGATGATGAAACAAAGAAGTGATGATACGTGAAAGGACGTTTTACAAAAACCCAGGCCACATGCGGGAATCGAACCCATGCCCAACGGTGAGCTTCAGTTACTACCACTAGCGATAGTTGACTGAGCCACCGAAGATGCTTCAAAGCTTCGAACAAAGATATATTCCAACAAATTATTTACTTTGCGGTGCCTCGTCAGTTTGCTGTGGCTGCTGCCACTGTTGCTGCTGCCACTGCGGTTGCTCGTACGCTTGTTGCTCGTACGCTTGTTGCTCGTATGGCTGTTGCTCGTATGGCTGTTGCTCGTAAGCATTCTCCTGATTGGTGTACATCGGTTGATACTGAGAGGCGTCGTTAGAAGTCGCATCGTTCACGTTTGTTGCTGCCTGATGTTGATACGACGACGGACCGTCATTTGTAGTTATACTGTCGTACGTCAAGCCTGGACACGATCGAGATTATTTAGAGGTCAATGACGAGTGAATATTGTTCACTTACCGACCACGCACACTTATTTGGGGCTACGAATTAACTTATTAAAGAATATCAGTTTGTGATGGACGACACGAGATGATTGATATATGACACAGAGTAACAAGAAAAGTGATATGAGAATAATGAGAGGGGTTCAGGTTGGAGGAGACACATGGACAGAGCACAAAAAACACACACAATGGACTGGACATTGCAAGTGGTAAGTTCCACAAGAATCAACAAACTTAAGTTTCCCATTACCTTTTCCACGAACTCTGAAGGAAATAACCACCACGAGAAAATCACAGAAACAATAATTATAAACTGAAACTCACTTCATATTTTGATGTTATTGGATCATCATTAGGTCAACGATCCCAGCTATTCAAAACCTGACGATGATCCAATAAGATTGAAACTTGTCATAGCAACTTTGTCCGGACTGACTTTTGTACGGACCGACTTTGTACGGACCGACTTTGTACGGACCGACTGCGTGCGGACCGACTGCGTGCGCACCGACTTCGTGCGGACCCCGACTCTTAGTTTGAAATATATCAAATTTTGGACTAAAGAGGGTTTACTGTACCTGCATCGTGCTCCTGGTTGTTCGGCACAGACTCGGCCTGAGGCTGGACCTGGTGATACGCGTCGGCCTCCGAGTAGCTGCGATCCTGAGTCGACTCCATGCTAGCGTACCCGTGATTGTAAACACCGAGCTGAAGATAACAAACGAAACTTATCATTTCACGTGGTTATTACTAATTATCGGTTACTAGCCCTATTCATTTTGTAATGATTTTCATTTACTATTTTAAATTTTATTCTTTCAATTAACATTTTTCCAACAAGTTCCACTACTCAGCAAAGTAGGCCTCTGTTCAACTAGGGCAAATTAACGTCTACTCAGCAATGCCAATTCTAAATCTTCCTCTTCCATTTTGACTCTTTTCACCAACTCCATTTTTCTTTTTCTAATTTTTCTAAGAAATGAGAGAGAGCTCAGCGAGATAATTCTTTATAATTTAATATTTCATGGCGTACTCCTCTGCTTAGAGATTATTGAATGCATTACAAGTTACAACCTATAGCTATCATTATACGCAAATTAGGTTGACATTCATTATTGTTGAAATTTTAAAATGTCAACTACGCAATTAATTTTCATTTGTATTAACCAGGCCTACACATTTAAATCATCAACTGCAAATACAACCAAACACAGTGAATCAATACTCACGTTGTAATCGCTGAGTAACTGCTGCATCTTGACGAGCCACGGCAGTTCGCACTGTTCCCCTGCGTCGCCCGCGCCGTTAGTGTACAGCGGGTCGTTGTGCTTGAGTCGATCGCCCAGCTCGTACACCTGCTTGATGAAGTCGGCGGCGTAATGGTCAGGCTGGTGGAGCACCGACTTGCTCACCTCCTCCGCGTAAGCCAGCGCCTCGTTCAGCAGGTTCTGTTCCATCAGGCGCAGCGCGTACAAGTACTTGAAGCACTGGAATCACAAATTGAGAGAAATTGAGAGGGATGCATACTGCACCGATTATATCGATACTGAAATCATAGTCGAGTATCATATTTCACATAAAATTGATGAATACCGGTACCGTACCGAACTATATCAACATATTGAATATCAATTGGCAACTATAAATTATATCGACATCGATACACGGTCAAAATTCATTCTCTTTTCATCCTACTACGACAGTTTTGGAATGTTCCTAGTGTTGGTTCATGTATTTCGTCTTAGTGTGAGTTTCACTCTTCAGTTTATGAACTCACGTCAATCAGTCCACCTACATACAAAGTTCTAACCATGATGAATAATCCTCGGAAACTAGTGTTACTAGTCAACGTTCCACGTCTGTACCTGTAGCGAGGGTATAGCGAAGTCGGAATCGTGTAGCTTCATGGCGTACTCGTAAACCTCGGTCATCTGGATCGCGTCGTTCGAGGCGAACTCTCGGAACGGTTTGCTCGGAGACGCACCGAGTAAGACGAGCTTCGCGGTCGCCCTCTGTGTGTAATGGCCGAAACCGCTCTGCACCACCAGGTAGGCAAAGTGGGCCGCATACAAACACCCGCGGGCAGCTGGAAATACAAACCCGTGTTACAATCCATTCAGAACCAGAATATGAACAGAATACAGTACTTGTTCAACATGGTTGAACGCCGTTGACAAATGAAAATTGCCGACGGTACGTGGTACACAGAATAACATTTTTAGTGAAACTGCTTCATACCATCAAAGAATTATTCATACAATTATCTAATTTCCACTCAATTTGTATGAATGAATCCAGTTAAATTTGACACATCAACATTTAAAAGATTCACTCTGCAATGGTCACTGCCACAAAAAGCACCACTGCCAACACAGCGTAATACTATCCACTCGTCACCAAATGACTAGCAGGAGTCACCGAATGACTAGCAGGAGTCACCAAATGACTATCAGGAGTCACCAAATGACTATCAGGAGTCACCGAATGATTATCAGGAGTCACCGAATGATTATCAGGAGTCACCGAATGATTATCAGGAGTCACCGAATGACTATCAGGAGTCACCGAATGTCTATCAGGAGTCCCGAATGATTATCAGGAGTCACCGAAGGACTATCAGGAGTCAACGAATGTCTATCAGGAGTCACCAAACGACTATCAGGAGTCAGCGAATGACTAACAGGAGTCACCGAATGTCTATCAGGAGTCCCGAATGATTATCAGGAGTCACCGAATGACTATCAGGAGTCACCGAATGACTATCAGGAGTCACCGAAAGACTATCAGGGGTCACCGAACGACTATCAGGAGTCACCGAATGGCTATCAGGAGTCACCGAATGACTAACAGGAGTCACCGAATGGCTATCAGGCGTCACCGAATGACTAACAGGAGTCACCGAATGACTATCAGGAGTCCCGAATGACTATCAGGAGTCACCAAATGAATAGCAGGACATGCTCCTACCTAACGTGTCACAGAACGACTAGCAAGACCTACCTAGCGTGTCGCCGAGAGTCATGATCGCCCTGTGGCCGACTTCGGGTGAATCCTCGCTGTTTGACAAGATCATGGCCAGGTGCGGTCGCCAGCAACCCCACTTCTCGTCGGCGCAACACTGGAACACACAAGGTAAGTTGAGGAGAAACTCAACAAATGGATTTTGAGAACATATTTTTGATGATTTAAAAAATCAAAGAAAAACACTGTACAAATTAGAATTTTGTGCGCTTTTTTTCTCTGTTTTTCAAATTTTTCTCAATATTTTCAATTTTCCATTTTCACATTTGCAATTTCAAAAGACTATAATTTTTATAGTTTTTCCTTCTCATTTTTCCTATTCTTTCATTTGTACAGATCACTTTCATTTTTGTTGAAGATGTATTCAGGCCTAGGCCCCACCAACTTTTTCAATCTCAATTTCCTTCATTTTTCAATATATTTTTGTCAATTATTTGTACGGTCTAGGCTACATCTTTTGCAATTCTTGAATTCTTCAACATAATAGGCCTACCTATCCTTTAAAATAATTTAAATCTATCATTTTGTCTGAGAATCTAAATTACCGTTACGGCGGCTGGCTGGCGGCCCGACTTGAGCTGGTAGAGCGTCTGCAGCGGGTCGTTCATGGTCAGGCCGTTGGCGAATCGCATCATGACGTTGGCGTGCGTGCGTTGGTCCATCTTGCTGGCCAGGAACAGCGCGTGGCCCCACAGGCCGTTCTTCATCGCCCATTCTACGCCAAGAAAACAAGTCACGCACGACTAGCAGTACACACGCATGGGTGTCAGTAGGGCAAGAGGGCAAGGGGGCAAGGGGGCAATGGATTAGGGCAAGGGGGTGCACTTGCCTCCCACTGGGACAAAGCAGAAATTTATTTGAAAAATTGAACTTGTTTTTTTTGCAAACAAAGATGTTTTTTGAAACTTTGTAGTACCGACTGTACCGGTGACATATTTCAACGTGTCTTGTTCCGCGGGTGGTCATGAGTCTGATGTGACTGAATTGTTTTTCTGCATGGATAATACATTCTGTCAGGTCCCTTCAAAAACGGCAGACAGATGTTTCACTGTACAACGAACTACCGGTAATACTAATACGAAGATATTAGTCTGAGAATTGTTGGTACAACTTCTAGTCAAACTGCCTCTCACCCTTATCACTACTTTCACTCATTGTATTTCACTCTCATATTCTCACCATCACAGCATTACTTTTTATCTATCACAATTAGTTTTTAGAATTTTATCATACGATCATCTTATTTAATTTATTATTTTTTCAATCATTCTTTTAATATGTTACTTTATAAAACAAGGTAAGGTGGTAGCGGTTGGAAGACTGAAACTCGCCTTTTTAATATTTTCATTCAAATAATGAACTCGACAACAACAACAACTGACCTAGAGCTTCTCTGGAATTGCCGTGCAGCAGGTAGTCCCTGAACGTGTTGGTGACGGCTTCCTCCGACAGCGTCTTGACGTTGAACCGCGCCGGCTGGTGAGTGAGGTCGAGCGCCGCCTCGTTGAGCGCCAGCTGCGAGTCGTACGGTGACGCAGATGACGAGACCGAAGAGCGGGGACGCTTGGCGGGAACGCTCTGGGCGCCGCCGACGCCGCTTAACAGCAGCTCCGATATGTCCGTTCCGATCACCATCTGTGAACATGGGTGGTTTTAGCAACTTGTAGAATGTTAGAACTATGGTAACAGGCAAGCTAAATAATATTCTCGAGTTTTAAGACTGTCTACTGTATCGATGCAAAAGTGAAGATGCAGGTTTTCTTACCCCATTCTGTCGTATTAAAAGAATCAACAACTGCCACAACAGTACGGCTGACTCTCGATCAATGAGGTCAGCATCTTGTTCGATTACTTGGATCTTGCGATTACAGTAAGAAATCACAGAGTTCTTATGAGTCACACTCCTGTGGAAAAACATTCAATTAATATACTGAAGCAGTTTATATTTTATATGTCTGTCTATGGGCACAGAGAATGAACTTTAATTATTTAATCATTAGTTAATCAAGTAAAACCAATTTGGAAGCAAAAACTACGTTCAATCATCATTATTTCATGTTACAAAATTGATGAGTACAGATGGGAGGAGATTATTGTTGTACATTCTCAAGACGCTAGGTAGCGAGCAGAAGAGGGAAAGTTGCTTCTAAAAATTATGGTTTCTTGTGTCTGTTTACAAGAGAATCCGTGGCACAAATCAACAAACATGTCGTAAAATATTTGAAGCAATTAATTTTTCTTCAGCTTTTAATGTTAACAAATCCATGTCTTACTTGATTAACGGGCCAGGGAAAGCCATAAGTTCATCCTTGACAGCGTGGTCGACCAGTTCGTGGATCTCCACCGTCGCCGGTTGTCCGTCCAACGGATAGTGCGGGAGAACCTTGATCAGTTGTCCGCGGCCGGTGAGGTTTGCTCTGACGTGGGCCGTCGAGAAGAACGTGGGCGTTAACCGAAGGGGCGTGGATGAAGCCGGGGGAGCATTTTCGTCCGCGGCATTTCTAGTCGCAAAACGATAACAATTAGCATGGGAAATATCGACAGAAAAATAGGTTTTATTGGACTGAAAACCAAATATTTTGGCCTTACAAAATCGTAATAATATTTTCATTTCCTATAATTTAAAAAGGAATGTCGAGTCGTGCTTTGTCTTCAATACAGATGCGTACTACTGGACTCTCAAGTTGTTGACTGATTTTGATTATATTTATTTTTCGTCTAGAATTAAATAGTTTATAATTGTTTTGTTAACCTGACGAACGCATGAGGCTCCTGCGGGAGTCCTGCCAAAATATTGTGTTGTTCTCTTTTTCAATTTGTTCGAACTTTTTTCATTTCCTCAAAGGTATCCTGCTGCTTAACGACTCCACCAACAGCTAGGTTATATGGGGGTCAAAGGTGGCCTGCACGTAGTATTATTAAATTTATTATAATGTTGTGACATTGAAATATTTCATCTTAAATTTCACTTCCTCGTCAACAAGCGTCAACCATTTATTCAAGTTAGTAAACGTTGGCACGAGAAAATAAATGTCCGTGGATGATTTTATGAGTTAATAATGTACCATGATATTTTCGAAATAACTCTTATCGTAACCTCAAAAGAAGCTACAAATTACACAGATGTTAATCACTATGAGCATTATTTGGAGTACAGATAAGTGACACTGCCAGAGGGAATGTTGTACAGTGAGCTAGCGACCGATGCTGGCATGTACGAACCGACCCGAGTGGCTCACGGAGGCAACATCGTTCTTCGGTGACGACGTTTAATGAATGGATAGCCACTTACAAGCAACAACTATATGACATAAATACTTTGGCTGCTGATGACGTTAGAGACAATCCGCCATATTCATTGATATGTTTTCAATTTGAAATTCAATGGAGCCAAAAATACCAATTTTGTATTTTGAAAGTTTGAACTATCGAAACTTATTCAACACTGGAGCATATGGGTCGAGACTCTGTCGAGACCAGAACTATTGTTTGAATTACAGTAAATTTGAATGATCCGAGTCTAAATTAACGAAGGTTTACTTAGTTCCTACATTGGGCCGGGCAGCCATGTTTTAGCACACATTCTTGGATGTCATAATAGCCCGTAGACGCATCTCTCGGTCTTACTTCTCTATGGCTGGTGCTGACCATTAGCACCATTTCCATTCAAACTCGGTCATAAAAGCATTAGGTTGAATTAGTCATGCCAACCTACAACAATTTCGCTTGACAATGTTGAATTACTGACCACCGCAGATATCTCTATTTTTTTCATTAGAGAAGTTACTATAATATTAGACAGTACGACATCTAACAGATGCAACTGCAAATTAATTTTTGCTATTGATACACTTCAAATCTAACACCGAGTCAATCAAACAGTTGCAATGGAAACTATAAACAATATGAGTGAAATATTAACGAGCATTTCAAAATATAATCCATCATGCAACAAGTCTGAAATAAGATGATTACCTGAAGTAGAATAGGTAAATACATAATTAGAATACCAACAGAAATATAAGAAAGTAAATTAGGTACATTCACAGAAAATAGGTTTTACCAACATAAGAGGAGAAAAAACTGTGAGATCTAATTTGACATGAAAAGTAACGACAGGATATGCTTCTACATGCAGTACAGCCGATAAAATTACAGTTAATCCATCAGCAATACAACATTTCTGGCAATGCCGTTTTTTAAATATGCGTCCGCAGAGTTGCTCTGTTTACCGCTAATTACATATAGGCCTACGGTACTTTAAATTACATATAATATAATTACAATCAATTACATAACTTTTTCTGTTGAACAAAGTTATCTTAACCACATAACCACAATTAATCATACTACAGTGAAACCTCTATGTATCGTTTTCCCAAGGGACCAGGAAAATAAAACCATCCATGCAGGAAAACGATCCATCCAGGACAATTTAACGTTGGTAATATAGGAGTGGGGTGAGATATAATGAATGATCCAAGCAGGAAAACAATGGATCCGGGAACGATGCATAGAGGTTTCACTGTATTCATATTATATACTTGATCATGTCAATCTTACTGTAGGCCTACATCAAATCATTCGATGACATTTACAAAACAAGATAAAGGGTTGGGCAATGTACGGTTACTTAGCCCTACACAGTAACAAGCAATTTACTATGAAGGAGATTTCTAGTTTGTTCATGAATGAGTTGTTGACAAAACTTGTTTTCATAATGACCCCACACAGATAGGTTTTGATGGGATACAAATGAATTGTGGTGAATGGTATATGAATGATTACAAAAACCTGTACCTTCAGCAATACATGAACCCAATCACGTATTAATTTTCTATCAACTGACTGCCAAACGCGGGTGGCGTCTTGTTCAAATTCAACAATTTTAATTTTTACTTCTAAAACAAGTCGTTGGTTATTTATTGTTATTCAACACGGGAGCCGAGTTTTATGACTTGGAAAGTAAGTGCCACATTTTCGTTATTTGCTCAAGTCTAACAATGAAGAACGTCAACGTTTCACAACTTTTAACCAGAAGCATCGCGTTACAGACTAAAACTTACAAGATACAAAATAACTGAAGAGTGTACACGAAAAAAAGAATAATAAACAAATCACAGACATTCCACAAAGTAGTTGACAACCAATCCAACGAGCAGAAATAAAATTTGAAAATAGATCATTAAATAAAATACAAATGTAACGAATAAATAGACAAAAACTACGAAAGGATTATTACATGAATGGTGTTTGATAAGTGAAACTACCGGCCTCACCTCCTAAGACTGTAATTTCCTAATGAAACGGGTGATCGATGATATTCCTCACTAGCTTGATACATTCCTGATCTATCGTACCTGAAACGATTAGTAGCATCAATTATAACACAGGAATACACGAGCGTCACAAACACATATAGACAATCAACAATCCAAACCAAAATACAAAAATCACTGGCTTTGAAAACAAATTACATACAACATGAATCATATTGCGGGAAATGGGCTCTAATATAAGTTTTAATAGTTTTAATACCGAGCCCGATATCGATATTACGATTTTTATTATTGGCATACCCGTATTTCATAAGCCTGTATGTCATGTAGGGTAACCCCACATAACCCTTGGATTCACAGCATGGCTAATGTGACACAAACGACTGAATGTAACAGACTATGGATGGGTAAGTTGAATAAAAAGTAAGATAGCCGAGTAAACAATCAGCCCTTAGCAACGAATCTATTACGTAGTCTCAGCCGGTGACATAGCTTCCTCTAGCGCGCAATATGAAACCGGCTATTTTCTAAGCGGAAAGAATGACTTTTTGGTTAATCCAAATGTTTATATTTAAATCGAAATAATATTTTTTGGGTCCCTTCGATTTCGAATTGATGAGGGTTACCCCTGTAGTAAGTCAAACTCAATGCAACCGAGGGTTGCAACAGAGGAAATCGAAATGTTACCATCCGTCCAACCAACCTAACCTTAGTGATTTTTAGTCGTTCAAGTTCTTGCAAATGCCATTTGCGACTGAGACTGATAACAGGCTTTAGCTTTCCAACTGTCCCCTATTTAGTTTATCATGTAGTCATGTCGTTTATCATGTACTGTACGGCTATGATTACGATTAGAATTATTGCTTGATCAACAAACCCACCAATAGCCACGTGATTCAGGGGTACGAATGAGTGAACGATAGATGAATGATGTTGACAAAAACCATGCCTTGTGCACAATTCGAACCCACACCCAATCTGACATCAGTTTCCAAGGCAGTGGCTTCGCTGACTGAGCCAAGGATGCGAGAATCGTTTCTGCATAGGTCTGAGACAATTCGATCTGGTAAAACCGTATACCACGGCAAACAGTCGTGCGTTTAGTTTACTTGGCTTGTAATTTTGTATGCCGTAGATCCGCAGATCACGTTTTTTAGTTAGGTACTTTTTTATATTTTATATTTAATGTATAATTATCGTTTTATGTCAATAAGGTTAGTAGAAATGGGTTATTTTTTGAAAAACTTCAGGTACCGAAGTGAACTGCAAAGTGAAATGTATTTATAATGAATCATAAAATCAAACTTCTCTGCCTAGCAAAAGTTCAAGTAAACAATTCTCGCAACCGTGTGGCAGGGAAGGAAGTGGGGGGCGCTTTTCAAATCTCACCGTACAAACACACATTAGGAAACATCAAGCGGATTGACAAGCGTACCGAGCCATGCCGAACGATCGCCCTACTCACCTCTCTCGGTACATGTTGTTGTTCTCCGAGCTCCTGCCCGAGTGCACACTGCCGCGGTCTTCCGAGTACGAGTTGGCCTGCGCCAGCTGCTGGGCGTAGACGTTGGTGTACCAGTCGGCGTACGCAGCCGGGTCCGTCAGTCGCAGCTGGTTGTAGTATGCGTAGTACTCCATGCTGTGCGGCTTCATGCCCGCGTAGTATGCTGCAATACAAACAACGCGATCACACGTTATGACGTTAGATCAACTCTCACGTGCTAATTCAGGGTGTCTACAAATTTTCCATTACAAAATTCCCTGACTTTTCCAGGTTTTCCAGATGGAAAATATATTTTTCCAGTCTGCAAATTGGCTGGCAGAAAAAAAGTTGAGTTTAGCAAAAATACCAACCTTGATGATCGGGAGGATAAAACATTCTTGCTTGCTGTGCTTGAAGTCCCCTGGAATCTGGCCTGGAAAACGGAAAAATAGATTTGTATATATTACAAGGCAGGCTTCTTTGTAACGTGTAAGTGACACTATATTAAATTGAAAACAATAAATGTAGGATCAGACCACTTTCATATTTCATATTTTAAACACACTTTTCTACAAAAAATTCCATAATATAGGGCCTACCGGTAGCTATTGTTTTCAAAACTGTGCGCATTTTAACAAACTAGTTAAATGCTCTTAAAAATACATTCAGGCCTATATTGAAAAATAGTGAAATAAAATAAGATGTAAAATGATTCGAAATAGGCCTAACTTAAAACATGAAGAAAACCAAAAATACATAACCTTGTGGAATATTCCAATTTGATAGTCTATTTCATTAACGCTAAATTCCTAAATCCGTGCAAATAGAGCAAAACGTCACCCAGAACTAACCGACTGTCATTTCTGAACGACTTGTCGTAGCCTTCGTAGCGAGACCTGTCCGGATCTGGTCCGCCCCGGTAGCGCCCCTCGTAGCCCGCGTACCGCTGGTTGTACTCGTAGTCGTCGCGATACCTGCCGGTCGGCGGCTTGCTCCGAGAGTCGTACTCGCGGCGGCCGTAGTCCTTGCCGCGACGGTCGTACTCACGCCGGTCGTAGTCGCTGTTGTATTCAGATCCCGTGTCTCGCGGGTCGGCCCTGAATGAATTTTTTCATTTTCATTGTTTGCTTAATGACCCCACCAACAGCCAGGTTATATGGGGGTACGAATGAGCGGGTGATGACGAAATTATGAAGTGATGATAAGTGTAAGGACGGTTACAAAAACCCATACCTTATGCAGGACTCGAACCCACACCCAGCGGTGACTTCAGTTTCTGTTTCAGGGCGGCCCCTGAATGAATAATATGGACTGTTATGATACAGCCGACCCTTAGGCCCTCTCGACTTGATGCCTTTTGGATTTTGTTTTCAATTACGCGCACTTTTTTTTTCACTTGTCATTTCAATTTCAAAAATCTTTGTTTTCTCTAGACTTGAACTGAACATTTTTTTATAGGCCCACTTTTTAATTTTATTAGTTCATCAATATTGTCAGGGATTTGATCTATTTCCACATTTTGCTTTGATTTTCATATTGATTTAGCTATTCTTTGGGATTTTGTTAATTTCTCCAATATTTTCAATTTTTTATCATGAACTTCTAATATTTTTCATCGCTTAGTTTTTTTAGATAGGCTTATAGACTTATAGACTTATTTGGTCTGTCTTAATTTTTTTATTCTATCGATCATTTGCAATTTCAGAATTTTGTTATTAGGTTACACATAGAAATACGAAACCATTCTAACCTCCTCGAACGATGGTAGACTTTCTCGTCTCTCGGATCTCTGTAACCTTCGCGAGGCTCGTACGGCCTGCCGTCCCTGTACCGCCTCGAATCCGACGACTTGTCCCTCCTGTACCGCTCCCCTCTGGCGTTGCGATCGCTCTCGTACTCGTCGCTATCGCTTGCGTCGTCGTTCCGCCCGCGTCGCTCCCTCCCCTTCCTGTCGTCCCCGCGACGGTCCTTGCCCCCCCGCCTGTCATCGTCCCCCTTGCGGCCGCGGCTGTCGCCCTTGTAGCGCTGCTGCCCGCCCGAGGCCGGCGACTTCTCCCGGTCGCGCCCTCGGTAGTCCTTGTTCGTGCGACGTCGGTCGTCTCGCTCGTCCGTGCTCTCCTCCTCGCGCAGACGACGGTCCCGGTCCTGTTTACCAGTCTCTCGACGGTTGCTGTTCAAACAGAACGTTCTGTTATTTGTTTGTATTTAACCATTTTTGTATCAACATCAAAAACATGATAAAAAGGCATTGTTCATTCAATTAAGGTGACGGTAGGATCGTTCCGACGATAGATATTTGTGTTATTTGACTTGGCCTAGTATCTAAAAAAAGAAGTCTACCAACATTACTAATACAAATATTATTTTATCCGAGTCAATTTTACCGTTTGATTATATATCATGATGAGATCCAAGATAAGCAACCCAACTTTATCTTTATTTAGTACTAAAGCTTCAACGATATATATATATATATATATATCAATCAATGTTTTTACAATTATTTAGTTGGTGGACAACCTTCATTGTTCGTGTATACAAATATACATATAGGCCCTATATTTTAAACATATATTTTAAATATATCCACATACTCAATGGATTATTCTTTTCTCTCCATTGTCCATTACTCAACGTTCAATCAGCTAACAAGATAATAAGCAAATTATTACGTGAAAAAAAGTCAAAATTATCACACCAGATCATAGACAATATGTGAGAAAATGTTCACCTCGCATCTCTCTGCTTGTTGTCCACCGTCGTGGGCGGGTACGTCTCGACGCTGTCCGAGCCGATCGTCTCGCTGCGTTCGGCCGTCGGCTGAGCCGAGCTGCTGACCAAGGGCGAGGGGGACGGGCTGGGCGGCTCGACCTTGAGCCGTGACGCGCCCTGGCTCGCAGAAACCGACTGCGGCTGGACGTCTTCCTCTTGGCCGTCTCCCGTCACGACGCGCGACCCAGTCTGACCACCGCGGGGCAAACAAAACATGGCTGTTAGCAACTAGCGAGAGTGTGCGAAATCTTAAGATACAATCAACGATTCCCCGTTGAAGATAAAAATGAAATAGCAACACCGTTAGGAGTGGGAACTTTTCAAGACTTCGAGATGGTCTTGTAACCAGACTGGTACGCAGATCTTGAGATATGAACCCAAAAGCTGAAGAAAGACGAGGGCAAAATAAGTTGTCATGATTATTGCTTGCTCATCTACAGAGGCAAGCATTTGGAGTTTTAATGATGAATACGAATTGTTTATGCGAACCTATAAAATGATGTTTAGTTAGTTACCGGTGGCGGTACTAGAATATGTATTTGTGCACCCAGCACCGCGGCTCCCAATACAATGACGCTACTTAATAATCAGGTTGTAGGGACTTACTTCATCTAACTCTCTAACGCTATCCAACATCTCACTAGTCTCCTGTACGTGCCTTCAAGCATTTGTAAACATTTAGCGCACCAATAATGGAAGAACAAGATATTGGCTCTCTCTAGATTATTCAATTATTTTACCTGCGAAGCGGACATTCCTTGGCTCTCCGGACTACTGGACTCTCCCGGAACCATTCGTCTTAATCCAGGCGGCGGTATTTCGTCGCCGGGCATCGCGTTGAGAGGGAAATTCACCGGCTGCTCTTCGGTCAATCTTCCCGGCACCATCCTCTGCAGCAGGACGTCGTCGTTCGAGTCCTGCGACCTGTCGTCGGTGAACTGTGAGACGCTCGTGTCGTTCTCGGTGAACTGTCCGGGGATCATCCGGTGCAGTCCGGGCGGCGGCGTCGACACGCTGTTGTCCTCGTTGACTCCGGTCTGATCCGGCACAGCGTTGCGCACGTTGACGGGCTCCGCGAGATTTTGTCCGGGCACCATGCGCTGCATGCCGGCCCAGTTGGTTCCGTCGCGGAACTGCGGGAACTCGGTCTGAGGTTCGTCTTCCGACAGTTGCCCAGTTTCCAGGTACTGGTTCCGGTCGGGTCCGCAACGAGGGGTCACCTCCTGGTTGTCAGGCGCGGCAGCGAACGTAGGCTCCTGCATCCGTTGTCGTGGTGTCGACTCCTGGAATTGAAATAGGCCCTATGCTTCATGGCGAAGAAAAAGAACCGCAAGAGAGGGAACTTTTCTAGAGGTTTAGGAAAAACAAAATGTTTTGACTTTTCTAGAACAATATTGTTCCTCCAAATGAACACTCCTTAGTTGTCAATATAATTCAAGAAATTTTCAAGAGTTAATACAACACTAATTGAATTTAAATTAAATAAAAGTTTTTTTTTTTTTTTTAATTTTACAATTGGCTGACTTTGGGTTCTTAAAATCAGCAATATATCATCAGGGAATAGGCATAATGTTCAAGTATTGGTTTATGATTTTTCATTCATACTACTGGGCTACTAACCTGGCCTATTGTTGGTGGATTCAGACGAAGCATCCCAGCCATCGGCGAAGCAGACTTCTGATGCGCTTCTACTTGGTCCGGCTGTTCGATATTATCTGGTAACGTTTCCAAGTTGACGGCTTCAACTGGCATACGATTCGAACCAATCATAGGCTCGTTGGTCTCTACCGGCATCGGCATCATACCGAACACATGAGGAGCGGTTACCTTTTCGCTACTTCCACTACCGGACAAAATGTTGACTCGGTGTTTACTATTCGAAGAAAGTCTGTTTCCGGCGTACGGATTTCCAACCGCACCTCCGACTGGTTTCGGAGGCCCCATCGGAGGAGCTTGCATCACAGACTGTGGATTTAACTCTTGACTACCAGATCGAGATGAACTCGACTCTCGGTAAACAGTCTCTTTATTTTCTACAATTATAGTGTTACCGTCACTCGTCGAAACTTGCAAGCTTTCAATCTGTCGACAAACGGTGTTCAACGTAGATGCCGATTGGGATTCGGAAAAGCCGTGTTCCTCGCCTTGCAACACATTATCTTTTCCGATTGACGGAGAATCAGGATAACTACTGGCATAGCTATCGTAAGAGCTCTGACCATACAAACCATTGTTTTTATGATCAACCGGAGTCAGGACACCTTCGGTTGCGGCCGATATATCGTCCGAACCTTGGCTATGTAGGCTCTCTGTTGACCACTGAGCTGCCAGTCCTTTATTACCAGTCGTAGTGCCAGTTGGATTCAAGTATTCAAAGTCATTTCCCTGCAAAGACATGTAATCAAAACGTGGCTGTTGGTTGTGCATGCTCGATGCTGATATCTCTGAAACGTTATCTCGCAGTTCCTCGGTAACTTCATTGTCAGCAAAGTTGGTCGTTTCCAGGGCAGTGTTTCTTTCCAACTGGTCTGGCTGATGGTAGACTTCTGGATGGTTTTCACTACTTTCAGACTGTATGATCTGGTTCCCAATTGACGCTAAGCCAGGACTTCGTAGAGAATTGTTTATTGTCGAGGAGTCCTGATAGTTTACTTCTACCGTTGGATTCGGCTGAGGGCTGGCCACCGGCACCGGAGAATTTCTGTACCCAAGCGTTTCGCCGACACTGGGATCGATGTTCGATGGAGGAATTCCGTAGTTCACATCGACGGGCGCTCGTTGGCCAGACGAGGGGACGAAAAAGTTCGGGCTCCTTCCAAAATCTTGTCCCGTCGTAGGTACTTCATTCTGAACAGTCTTGGCATTTTGATGATTCACTAAAGCAGGTGCACTAAGCTGTTGCGTTGATTGGGGAACGAAATAACTACCTATAGTTTGTTGGTTCGACACATCCGTTCCCGGCAGCGTGGAATTGTTATTAACCGGATAATTACCCGAAACAGGCTGAGTCGTTTGAGTTGGATTCAGTGCGTAATAATTCGTACCTTGACCGGAATTAGTAAATAGTTTATCTGCAATATTATTGCTAATCTGTGAACTTTGATAATTAGCGTTTGGCACGCTAACGTATTGTTCGGTCGGTCGCTGCTCAAAGTAGTTGTTGCTCGGTTGAGGCGACGGTACGGTATTGTACAGGGTTCCTACGCTTGCAGATGAGTGGGGAACAAACGGTGCAACGTTCTCATTGGACGGTTGGACTGACCAATCCCAGGATTGAGCCCCACTGTTGATATTCTGACCTTCTGGTTCCGAAGCCTGGCTATTGTCGTCAACGCCCCAATTCCATGGGTCAGCCGACTGGCTCGAGGTAGTCCTAAACATTTAAGCTGAGATTTAGAAATAAGTTCAACTTATTTCAAATCAATTTCACAGGTCACAGATTCAAATCACAGATTATTCAATTCTAGGAGTTTTTTCATCCAAACCAGATCAAGCTATTTGGAGATCGGGCTAATTAGAGACTGAGCGACATCAAGAGAATTTTTCATTCAATACATGTTTTAAATAAAGAATAAATGAGGTGAAAATTTATAAATGTTTGAAAATCAAATAGTGTTGAAATGTCAAATTAGTGAGCCTGTTTAATAATTTTTTCAACTGATTTTTTAAATGAGATATATACAAATTTACAAATAACGTCAAAGCCTGAAGTAACTTCCGAGATTGGCTTATTGTTACGAACCACATTTGAAAGCTTAAACAATCAATTTGAAAATATTCCCATTCTTGTCAATGTAGGCCTACCAGCAGTGACAGCTTGTAGCCTGGTCTAGTATCTTACCACTGGTTGTCTTGCATGCCAGCATTCTGGTCCTGTTGAGGGGTAGCCGCTATGTGATTCTGAGGTTGACCGTATCCCGAGTTGTCAGGCTGCCAGTAGGTTTGTTGAGGCTGGTTCCATTGTGGCTGCTGTAAACATCAATACATTAACATTCAAGTCAAGTTTGGCAACTCATTTGCAAACTTTGGTAAACTGAAACATATTTTCTGCTGCACACAGTTTGGCGAGACAATACCGGAAGAGCCCGTAAATCATTTTGGAACGTGCTAATTTGTGAACAATTCAGGCAAAGTAGAATTTAGAACCAAATTGTCATTGAAAAAACAATGTGAACTAAGACAAAAAGCCAAAATGTTATACTTGAAATAAAATGTGCTTTGTCCATCAATCATCAATCTTCATCAATCTTTAATGAAGAAAAGTCTGTAATACACATAAGATTGCTTGGTAAACACCTATAAGAATCAATTAATTAAAATATAAAAAATTACCATATTAAAATATTTGAAAGAGTAATAAAATAACAATAGAATGAGAAACAAAATATAAGTTGATTAAATCTAGGAAAAGTCGTGATAAAAATGGAAAACTAATAATGATAACTCGAAAAAAGGAAAAAAGTGAGCCAACAGAAGGGAAAAAAGTGAATAAATACAGCTAACAATATTTGAATGAGACAAAAAAAAAATTGAAATGAAATGACATGAAAAAAAATCAATGCTGAAGGCTATAAAGATGATGTCTTAAAATTTGTAAAGATCCTCGAAGGGCGAGTAAAACAATCTTACCGGTATAGATAAATTTGTTGTCGAGGTGAACAAGAATACACTCAAACTTCCAAATGATCATCCTTAGCCTTTATCGAGATACGATGTTTTTATTTCAAGTTTTCAATGGTGGCTTCACAAAAATACGTAGGCCTATATAATGTGCCATAAAAATTACAATCTAAAAAAATTAGATCATGGAAAAATACTACAAGTACCGGTAATCCTATTTGATATTTTCATCAACTCCGTGCATTCATCATAAATGTAAGAAATATAAACATAAACAAAACTGCATAAAAATCTTTCTTCAGACTTGGATGTGTACTTACTGATGCTACCTGTTGAGAACTACCATTTCCATGGAGGGTGGTATTGTAAAGTTGTGGAGCAATGCCAGGTGCTGCTGGTTTATCATTCTTGGATGCATACCAAGAGTAATTGTTCTGACCGTACGACATTTGTTCTCAACTGTCAACCCATCCTAGAAGAATGAAAGGTAATTTTGGCATATACTCATACTCGGTACATGATGTCGGTACCAACTCTAATTTTCAAGTTTTGTGACTGAAAGTGGTATTTTCTTGTAGATCTTGGTGTGAAGTGTTTGTGTCCCTGCGAGTGATCTACAGTAGTTATAACTTCAATTTGATGATTTCTTGGTATCAGCTAGGCCTAGACTCCGCCATGTTTAACAGTGTTGGGTGATCAAGGTTGCTGCCTTAGCCTTTGTTTGGGGGGGTGTTTTTGTGTATTCTGTTGATTGACTTTTGTCAACATGGCAGACTGTGATCAAACTCTTGTAATTTCATGCTATTTATTTTATTTATTCATTTAATATTGGGATGATAATTTCATTTGTGCGGTGCCTTTAATCAATAGATTTAATGTTGGTTCTACTAGAAAACATCATTTTCAGGAAAAATTTACAAAACGAGAGTTGGTAGGGCCTACCGACCGAGTAGCTTATGTAAAATTTACCAAATGATATTCAAGTACGTAAAGCAATATTAACGTAACGAGGAAACAGATCTAGTGACTCCCATCAAAAATCATTTCGACTTGCACGTGTCCTATTGTTTGTTCTGTTACTGATCATTTGGTCAATATAGGCCTAGGGCATAGTCATTGATTTTATAAACATACCAGCAAACTCAATGCCAGTATTGCTGAAAATGTCAGTAGGCCTATTTGAGGACTACATCTGAATTGTTTCAATCATAGGTCCAGGTTTAGCATAACTATTGACCCTTATATTTAGCACTGTCATCAATACTTAAGCTCAAGCCTTGTTAATATGTAATGAAGGAAATTCCTCCACCTATCAGGTAAGCATAGGCCTTAGCCTTATTCAAAGCTTGGCTGCTTACCAGTTACAAGTAGGCCTAGACCTATATAGGCCCACGTTTAAGCTTACACTTATTTCGGCATATGTGGCATCCGTATTAGCCTACATGAGTAAACTACAATTGTTAGTGCAGGCCATAAGTAGGCTAAATTATGCTGAGGAAGGAATAATGATCTGCAGGGTTCTGACAAGTGCAAAAATGAACTCACAGCTGTTTCGCACAGAAGTCACTTTCACAAACGAGAAGATTCTAGTATTTAGACTGAACAATTCATATTACTAGGAACATGGTATTCCAAGTATTTTAACAATTATGTGACTGTTTTTAATGCGAATAATTCAATTATAGCACACTTCAATCGCAAAGTAGGCTATAATACGTCACGGAGAAATCCTGTCACCGAAATCCACCATTGAACACATTGACTACACAGATTGTACTCGATGTACGAATCGGACTGTTCGTTCGTAAATTCAATGTCTTTGCGAAGGTCGCTATAAATTTACGAGTTTATCAGTGCAGTCCGGTAGGTAGCGCTAGATTCTGAACGAGGGATTTTTCAAATTTTAAATAGTCTCGCAAGTTATTTTCTCAGAATTATAATTACTCTTTCAAAAATGAATTGACAAATAATTGTTACCCAATTTTTCGAGAAAACTGCACAGTATTCTGAGATGGGTGGTCCTATCTTCCACAAAGGTTAGTCAGAACCAATAGAAATACTTCAATAGAAGAGTAATAACCAATAAATCGTGGAGTTCTAGCATATCTAACTCGTGATAATAATTTGGTGTTAAATTTGGGAAGAGAGGTGTCACTCGGCCAATTTTATTCAAGTTGAAAGACATCGGATCAATTCCAAATTAATAATACTCGATTTTAAAAAATAAGCAAGACTTTACATCACCTCTATATTTTAATTAACTCTCTTAGAACAATAGTTCATCAAATTTGCTAAATCAAGTGGTAGGTTCAACAAACAATTTAATTCAATTCAATTTACATATTTTTTATTCACACAAAAAATGAGAGATACAATATAATAAACAATGCATATATAGTTGCATAAAGCCCATATTGGGATAATTATTGGAACTGGGCTAACTAACGAGATAAAACAATAACATTTTCAACAGACAACAAAATCAACATGATCAGTCTTCATTGTTGAAAATGTCTTGAAACAATAAATATTACTTGTTCGAAGTACAGTAGGCCCACTTTGAAGGAGTTAGCCTTCACCTGAAAGAACTTGCCAATTTCTGGTGAGATCACTCGATCACCGGTGCAGAAAACTGTCACAATTTCTCGAATTTGACTATTTGAAATGTCATGTACTGACACGCAACAAGAATAAAATATGTTCATTGTTGTACGTATTATATGGTAATCAACAACCAAAAATCAAAAATCAATGGATCTGTTTCTATTTTTAATTTTGAGTGAAAACCAATTGCTCAAGAAATTACATTGAACCTGTTGAAAATATTCATTTATGCATGTTACCTATTGGAGATCAAATTACTTTGAACAAAGCTATGCTATGTATCAGTTCTAACACATTAAAGAATCAATGTGGAACTTTTAAAGACTTTTGGAATTTGACAGCTGTAGGATATTTTATGATTAATTGTTGGTTTTGATTGTTGAATTTGTCTTTTGAGTGCTATATTGTTGTCATCAGACGAGTAAAATAATTATTACCATCACAATTATTATTCTACGCCCTAGTCTAAACAAAGAGATAAGGAGAGAGAGAGAGTAAAGAAAATAGAGAACATTAGGCCAACATACAGACTAACACTGACCACCAGTCTACCATTGGGGCAAAAATAAGCACACGTGTTTAATCCCGTACTTGAACTAGAATGTTTCAATTGATACAAGAACGAGCAGAGCTTGTGTAGCTGGCAGTTTAGATACACTCAGGCATACCGCAAACAAATGGTATGTTTGAATTAGGCCTACACACAAAAATTGAGCAAAAAATGTAATCTCATTTAAAAAACAATATTTTCTCAATTCTGAATAAAGATAATTCAAACGTGTTGAATAAATTACAAATATTAGCCTACAATTGATTTTGTAATATCGGTATTTTTAATATAAATCAGCAGACAAACTATCTAATTAGAGAGAACCAATTAGATGAATGAATGACTTATCTGGCAACCTGAACCCGTAAGAAAATCTGCTGAACAACAGATTTGTTTGAAAAACCAACATCGGAATCTTCATACTGTCATACCTACCGGTAATTATTGTTTCCAATTAGGGCAAAGAATGAATTAATAAGAAGGTTTAGAAGCGGCATCAGATGGCAGTGACCATAAGCCCAGTGAACATGGTGACCATCACAAAACAGCCAACAGCCAACGTACAGTATCACCTAAAATATGCTTTTTAAATTAGACAACAAAATGTGTATTCATGCACTGCAGCTCCCTGTAATACATACGTAATACAGTATTATGTATGCAGTACGTTAAGCGCATACCCTACTATAAGATTTGTATCTACAACAACTGAAGAATATATTCTTGTGTCATCTCTAAATTTGCTCTAGTCGTTCTTATATTATATTGACTACGATGTATAAAAAGTTGTATATTTGTACGTTTTATGCTTTTTCAAATCCCAGATCCATATTACTAAAATAAACAACAATAGTTTCACGCTATCAACTATACGGTTATAGCTAGAAATAAATAACCATTTTTCCACTAAAGAACTAATAGGTGTCAATATTTGCTCTTCAATTGAAGCCAGTCTAGTATTTGAGGCGTGAAGTAGGATATGATGCAGTCGGCCCCGGCTCGACGCATCGACAACAGAATCTCTTCCAGTACGGCGCGGAGGTCAACAGCCCCTTTCTCGGCCGCGTGATGCAGCATGGCGTACTCTCCAGACACCTGGATAGATGAACAAATAATGAAACACAGAACAAGTTGATAAAAAACAATGATTATTCGATTATTAATGTATCGTCGGCATTTAATTATGGATTCACAAAATATTAGAAACATAGACGGCCTATTATAGAACATGAAAATAAATAGAATGAATCAAATTTAAAAAAAAATAGAATCACTAAAAGTGGAGAAGAATTATATTTAAAAAATCACAAAAAATGAAAATATAGGGCCTATATAATCGTATGTCATCATAAGTTGAGTTTCCCAGTTTTGTCCTTTTGTCTATCTTTCTGTTTGTCACACTGGTTCTCGAGCATTCGAGGACGTTCTACAACATAGGGGAGCATAGGGTCGTGGGCGGGAACCGTGTTATTCCTGTGCGTAGAGGGCACGAGGGAAAGGGAGGGCATGGGGCACTCAAAACGCAATGTCCTTCACGACGACCAGCTGGGGACAACGGCGGGGTCACTTACGATTGAGCCCTTGGATGGGTGGCAAATTACGTTGTTTCGAATTGACCGCAGTACCGGATAATCTTTCGGCACGGCCGAGTGGCTATAAAAAGCAAGTTAATAACAATAGCCTAGTAAGAAAACAAGTAGGGCCTACACGAATGACAAACAAACAAACAAATTATAATAATTTACAGTGAAATCTCTATAGTTTTTCAAGGGACCAGGAAGAACAGACCATCCAGCAGAATTCAACACCGTGGTCATATGGGAGTTTGGTAAGACAAAACAAATGATAGAAATGGGAAAACCATGGATCTGGGAATGATGTATAAATATTTCACTGTAAAAAAAGTTGAAGCAAAAATCTTTTCGCTTACTTGATACACGAATAGAGGATATTCGGGATGAGCCTCCTTTGTTTGCTTTACTATGTCCAAGTATGCTAAACCTGGCTTTACCATCAGCATATCACAGCCTTCCTCAACATCCCGCTTCTGAAAATCACATCATAATAATTAACCACAATTAATACGTAAAAAAGAGAAAGAATACACAAGTTACCGGTCAGTAGCAACCTTCGTCTTTTGTGAAAAACAATACCGGTTTACTAACAATTAATTATTGATGAAAAAACCAATCGGTGAACTTACAACTGCTCGAGATGCTAGTCCCGTACTGCCGGGAGGTAACTGATAACATTTCCTGTCACTGAACTGCGGTGCAGATTTTGTAGCGTCTCGGAATGGTCCGTAGAAACCCGATGCGAACTTGGCAGCATATGACAAAACGCTCACTTGGTTACCAAGGCCTGCGCCAATCAGAGCACGTTTGATTGCCATTATTCGTCCATCCATCATATCGGACGGAGCAACGATGTGAGCACCTAGAAAATTTCAACATTTAGTCTATTTTAAAAAAGAATTAAAATTAACATTTACGAGATTATATTACCAATAATGAGACATGTTTTTTCAACCTAGGATTGTAGCTATCTGCAATGGATATGTATTAATTGATATGTACTTGAGGCAATTTGTGAGCTCAGTAAGAAAGAACAAATGAAAAGATTACCGGTACTTACAATGTAGTCTACATACAGGCCTAGTCATACAATACAATACTGGAATCAAATTTACCACATCAGAGAAAACTTAATGCTGGTAGTGAAAAGTTTTTGTTCACAGTACAGTAGGCCTACTAATAATTATTTTTGCTGCACATATTTTATTGGGAAACTAGTAGTAAAATTAAAAAAAAGGTGGTCGGCGGTGAGGATCGAACTGGGTTCGAAATTCCCCTCGCCTCCTGGATCACATGAAGCGAGCGTGTTAACCACTGCGCTGCATGTGACGGTAGGACTTGGTTAATGTAAACATGTAAAGGAGAAACGGTCGTCGGTGTTCAGTCGAAACAGTGGTTGTTACGTGAGTCTAAAATGTTATTATAAAGTGATTTGTTACGGAGAATGTGAATGAGTGCGACAGAAATAAGAAGTGAAACGTCAAGTATAGGCCTACAACTAGCATAGTGTTGAATTTAGTGTTAGTTGATTAATCAAATCCTGAGGGAACTTTTGATTAACCGAACACATAAATGTACTTGAAGTGAAACGTCAAGTACACAACTAGTAGGCATATAGTGAAGAATTTAATATTAGAAGTCGATTAATTAAATCCTCAGGGAACTTTGATTAACCGAACACATAAGTACCGTACTTTGAAGTGAAACGTGTATAGTGAAGACAGGAAGTGGTCCAGCCTTAATTGAATATAGATATTCTACGTTCACGCTATTTCATTATGTCGCTCATTTAATTCAATGTCGTAACCATCATCGTCTGGACCCACTTAAAACGTCACTATGACCGCCGACCTTCACTGACAACCCCCCCTCTTCTACATGCAGTTCATTATGCCGGGTCTGCTGACTGGATGGTAATGTCTACTGTCTCATCATCATCATTACCCCCGTTCTCGCCCGTATTGAATTGTTGTGGCTTTTGCCCTACAACATCAAATATAACCCACAGGTCATAACCATCGTTATCTGGATTCTGCTGTACTTCAACAAGTAAATACAAATGATAATGTAAAGTCACCTGGTCAATGTAATTTCTGTACCGTAAAAAGGAAACAATATATATCAAGTGTAATTAAATCGAAGGGTGGGTTTAATTTTGTTCATAATTAAATTAGTTAGTTTAGTCTCATGTTTCTCGCCTGAGGAGTGTCTTTTCACAATATATTATTGCAATAATTGCAATTTCAGTTTTTACTATCCACAAAAAGATAACCAAAATGGCCTACATAAAGTTAGGGCCTATAGCCTTGCAAACATTGTGACATTAGGTGATTTCCCTAGTTGCCTCCTATTGCAGATAGCCATAATCCTAGGTAGTTTTAAATGAAAACACTGCAATATCAGCACTTCAATGTGTAAATTTGGTATAATCCCAACCTGCTTTAGCGTATGCAAGTGCTATTTGAGCAAGTCTATCTATGCTGGCAGTGTTGTTAATTGTATCGTTTTTATTGAGGATTCCACAGTGACCATGACTAGTATAGGGACACAAGCAAACCTGCAATAGAGTAATTGTTATTTTCAGATGAATGCAGAAAACATATTTTATGGATAGCTTAGCGAATTAAATAGGCTTATTTCTGAACGAAAATCAACTTACGTCGCAAGCAATAACTAAATCTGGAAACCACGAGCGTAGCTTTGGAACCACTTGTATGATGGGGTTAATACTTGAATCTGCATTTGACCCTCTCTCATCCTAGAATACAATACGTTAATACCGGTACTATAGTTCAATTTCAAATTTGTTGGTTGATTTGACAGTATGTGACCTTGACTCAATATCGAATTGGAATATATCCAATCATTTCAATACCGAATCAATGATCGATATTGATTTAAAAAATTGTAGATAACTGAAATAAGAAACAACTTTGAAGTAATTACAAGGCTATAATAAAAAATATTGACTTGAAAAAAACAGTTCGGCCTATCATTAGGCCTATTGTCAACCTAAAGAAACTGAAGGAATTTCAACGTTAAAAATCATCCAATCAAAAGAAACCGAGAAATCGTAATTTAATTTCATGATACAGTTGAATTAACATACCTTGAGCAAATCACCTGGAACTCCGAACAAAAGTACCGACTTTAAACCCTTTGCAACCAATGGCTCGAGAGCAGTACGCAGATTAGTAATACCATAATGATAGACACCCGGCATACTCTTTATCTCCACCGCATTCTTGAAATCTCTGCTCAATACAAATACATTTCTTATATTACCTTATTAGTACAACTGATTTTTTAGGGTTATCAATTTTAGCTTTTTTCATGATGGTTGGGGTTAGGCAGGCTAGAGCAGGTTTGGTTTTTGTTGGGACTGTAATTTCAAGGTTCAAATTACTTTAAACCTAGAAAATTCAATGCCCATGCCCAAACCATCACCATTGCCATTGAGTTCACTCACAATCACATAACCTAACCCTAAAAAAGTCCGATAAGTCATATTTAGGCTAGGCCTATATACTATACAATTGCTTGTCTCAGTAATTTTACCATAACTTTAATCACTGATTCATGCTTCAACATACGATTATGTACACGTGGATTTCTTTTTAAAAAGTATGAACTAGGCTTAGGTCTAGGCCTAGGCCTAGGGCCTACTTACCCAATAAACAATGGATACATAAGATTATGTGCAGAAATGTCTACATTCGGTGTTTGCCAATTTCGCATAACAGAATGAAAATATCCGCTATGAAGCAAATGCTTTGACTCAAGGGTTTTAGACATATTTAACGTGTACAAATAATTAAATATTACTAAATACAGAAACCACTGTGTCACGTCGTTGCCAGCAGACGCTTTTCCAATCCAAAGCACGTACCGCCTGCCGTCATTCAAAGATAAACCACTACCATAGTGAAAACAAAAACAAATTAAATTCCATGTGAAAAGCGGAAATAATAATATGGTAGAGTAATTTGTTGTCGTGTGGACAATTACTTAAATTTGGGTTAATTTAAGTCAGATATTAAATGATAATGTTTGATATCCAACTAAACTCACAACCATGTTGTTATTTTAAACACTGAGTTTGAGCATAGAGAAGTAATAGGGTTTGAGATAGAAAGTATCAATATAACAATAAGTACTTGATTGAATTTTCAAAAGCAAGCTTAAATTGGTTTGAATTAATATTTACTATGATAAATTAGAATTTTGATTTCCCTGCATACATATTTTACACTTTAGTTCACATGAACGTACATTAATAAACAGTATAATTAAATCGCATGTTAAATATAAAAAATAATCTGACTCGATTTGTATTATATTTTTCGCAATGATAAATCAATTACCCGGGTAATTAAAATTTATTACTTCACAACAAATCTCTTATAATCTTTTTTATTAGTTTCAATATTCATAACAGTCTTGAATATGATTTTATTTCTTGTTTTGAAGTAATGCCCCAGTTTTAAAATAGAATCAAGCTATTTTTAACTTGACCACAGAGTTATCAAGATTTTTTGAGTGCCAGCTATATAGCCTCATGGTGAGAAGCAACACACTAAATATTTCATACATTTTACTACAATTATAAATCATGCTGGAAAAATACAATAATGAAGCAGCAGGCTATATAAAGAAGCATCACGATAAGCTTTTAACTTCAATATCAGAACAAGAATTAGGTAACTTTGCCAAACTGAAGTCTGATGAAGAACGTTTTAGTTTTGTGTACAAATTGGCATTAGCTCATGAATTGGACATACAGTTGTCTGAAACCACTAAAAATACCAACGTGGCATCAAAGGTGAAAGACCAAGGAAACAAAGCATTTCAAAGCGGAGACTATCATAGCGCATTGCAACTCTATTCAAAAAGTATCCTCAAAACACCATGGGAAAAAGGTAACAATCAATAATTATGTATAATTATTATGAAATAATTTGTAATTTTTTTCCAAGTGCACCGACATGTTAATATAAGGAGAGACGTCTATCTGTAAAAAGTACACCAGTGTAACTTAGATAGTAACTGTTATTTTAGTATTTTTTTTATTTTGAATGTCAGGCATATACACTAAATTAACTGAACACATTTTGTTATTATTTTAATGACTTTTCAGTCAGTTAGTTTGTCTACCCATTATAAGTTTGATACAATGACACATCATTTTATGAAAAATTAAAGTGGGTTGAAAAACTGATTATTGAGTATACCACATCATCTCAACATTACAGATTCATCTCGCGAAGTAGCAGTAACGTTGGCCAATCGCTCGGCTGCTACGTACCATCTTCAACAGTACTTACCTTGTTTACAAGACATAGAACTTGTACTGAAATTAGATTACCCGAAAGAACTACGATACAAGGTTCTTGACAGGTACGTAACACTTGGACAAAAATATTACCAAACGTATTGTACGATATTAAATAATAGGATCAAACCTCTTGACGAGGTAGATGTGTTCTGACTTTGATGCAGACATACACTGTTGGACTTGAATGTTTTCTGTTCTTGGTTTTGTACGTATTTAATCTCGTTTTGGTGGTTTTGTTTACCTGATACAGGCAAGAAAATCTTGCCAGATTATTGTGTTTTCGTTGCTCGTATTCTCAAAATATTTTCATTTTTGCTATCACATTGTCAAAGAAGTATTTATTATTACGACTTTAAAACATTGTAAAGTTCAAATATTTTGTTTCTACATATGTGGTACTTTTGATAATTGAAAAATGTTATCATATTGATTTGAAGGTCGATTTAATCCTGACAGGAAAGCAAGATGCTTACTTGCTTTGAAACAGCTGAAAGCTGCGTTGGAAACTTTCCGTTCAACACTTACGGCATTAGATTCGTCGACACTATCTTTCGAGCGAAGGCAGAAATGGCAAACGGACGTTCAAATCATGATTTCAATGTTGTCACGAAATGACAAGATGCAAGAAGGTGGTTTACTCAATGGTAAGTCATATTTGGATGACATCATACTGTCTTATGCTTATGTGTGTTCAGGGTTTTTATAAAGGCCAAAAATATGTGTACAAAGTATAAAGCAAGATAGGCACCCCTGAAAGGCAGTTTTGTATTTTTATTCAACATTCTTTATTATTCATCCTAGTAGTCACATAAGGACAGAGGGAAACTACAAAAACGGTTGAGCAGAGAATCAAGCCTAGTCTCTTAAATGACGGTTCAGTGCTTTATATTATGTATATTATGTATATTATGTATGTTATGTGTAATAGTGCATATTTCAATCTGAATGTATTTTCTGCATCACTTAGAGCCACTACCAGCAACTGACATATCGTTACCGCAACTCACTGGAGGGCGCAACCCCGCATACCCAGCAAGCAGCGCCAGAGTGGCGATAGCGGAAAGTCCCGAGATGGGGCGGTACGCTGAGGCTAACCAAGACGTGAAAGTAGGAGAAACGCTAGTTGTGGAAAAACCTCACGTCTCGGTCTTACTTCAGGAACATTGTAACACACATTGCTATCAATGTTTTAAAATGTAAATATTATATGTTATCTTGGTAAGCTAGCTGTTATGGAAGTTTTATTGCGTAGCTTCATGACTTTTCTTTGAGTGTGTATGTGAACATGTGTGGTTTTTTATATTTTCAATTGTATTTTTTATATTTTCAATAGCAACTGTATTAGAAAGTGACTATAAAAACATAGTGAATTTATATATTTTTGGGACTGCAAATAATCATATCCTTTATTAATTGGAATAATGAAGAAGTTATTGAAATAGAGTATGAACAAAAATTGTTTGCAGGCCATTTTTTCTGCTTTTGTGTTTTTATAAATCATAATTTTAAATATAGATTCTATTTCATTTCATTATATTATACCCCCATTAATATTTATATTATGATTGTTATCGATTTGGTATATTTTAAATTTTAATGCTGGAATTGTTTTGATCGTTCTTTCTCGTTTCGGAAGGGTGCACGGGAAAGCATCATCAGATGGGCTACACTCAAATAAATTTCAATAATATGTAATATATTATTTATGAATTTGTATTCATCATTTGGTGGGTGAATGAAAAATACACAAATTGAATTGTTTTTGCGTTCCAGACTATTAGTTCCTGTTCCGTGCAATTATTGCTGCGCAGTTGCGTTTTGCACTGACAACTGCAAGAGCGTTGCCATGTCAACGCATCACGGCGTCGAGTGTAAGCTGTTGACTGCGATTTGGAGCTACGGGGCTTCTATCACGTGTCACCTGTCGCTGCGGATAATTACACAACGTAACGTCAAGTATTTCCTTGACAAGAGACAACAGCTGGAGCAGGTAAACAAGCGTAATGATCACATTCATGAAATATTGTAAATTCATGCAATTTTTATATCAGCACTCTGAATGTGAAAGTTGAAGTAAAATTAATTTCATACTAGGAAAATGCAACATATGTGTTGTTGGATGAGTGATAATGGCATATTTATATGAAATGTAATGGAAAGCTATATACACCTTGAGTTCCAAACAATTATGTCTCTGACTTCCTGTTATATTCATTACTCATTTTAATCTTTTTTAATTATTTGGTGAAACTAATTACTTGGTTTCTTAATTGGTTCCTTAATAGTGTTGATTGATGTAAAAAAAAATGAGAAGAGGGATCAAGTCTAAACTTCGTACTCATGAATATTCTCACATTTATTGTTCAAATAATGATCCACACGGATGATTGTGAGACACTCGATCGTTTGTTGCCATATCAAATGTAACGGTGATGTATATATGCGTGTTCCAGAGTAAAGAAACTGACATTAAGAAATACACCAGTTCGGATTATTTGTCAGTCTATCACCTGGTAAGACATGAGAATACGCGTACAAGAGAAGATTACCTCCAGCGAGCTGATATGGCTGTGTTTTTGTTCCGATGTCTGAAGCTGGGAGGCTTCTTTACAGACGACACCAGCAATTCAGGTAACAGACAGTTGGGTGAATATTCGAAATAGCCAATAGTTTGCTGAATAGAATGTTCGGAAATCTAATCGAGTACCAGCTATTCAGTTTTTGAGAGTATTCGTTATATCAAATATCTTTGAATAATACATTGAATAATGAAATGTTGTGCTCTATATCGTGATTTATGACTGAAGCATTCATGATGAGCAGGATGAGCGTGGTGGCAAGAAGTGTAATTTTTCAATCATTAATGCTCGAGGGCATTGAACTAAAACTTCAGAGTATGCAGACCAAAAATATTATTGAATTTCTCAGAGAAAAAATTTGACAATGTTTCACAAATTTTTCAATGTTTATTGACTTTATTCTCAATTTCTTCAAAAATTTCTCTGCAATTTTTTTTCACTTATAGTTGAACTTATTATGCCAAAAACGTATTGTACTATGGTATAGAACTAATGCGGGGAAAATCTCAAGTACAAATAACATGTTAAATAAATTGTAATAACAAAAGGAATTGTATATTTAAAAATACAACGGCTTTTGTTTACCAGGTTCAACAGAACTAACGGACAAAGAGAGATTTATTGGAGGGTTATTGCTACGGCACCTTCAATCGGTTCACTTTAATGCTCACGAGATCTCAGAATTACAGTTCAACAAAGACGGTAAACTGGAAACAGCCACGTCGGTGTTTTTGGGCGGAGGATTATATCCGACTCTTGCCCTTTTCAACCACTCTTGTGATCCAAGCGTAACACGGTAAGAATAAGACCTACATTAATGCTGCAGTACTTGTATAATGTCCTCGTAAGGCTATAATGGGCAAAGCAATGAACCACATATGAATAAATAATTTTATAACAGTATAAGGAAAGAGCCAAAGATAGTGGAATCGAAACAGAATCGATGTTGGCAGTTTCTCGTTCTTGGGGGGAAAAAATTGTGACTGTAGAACAAAATCATATCAAAATGGATGGAGACTAAGTGGTGCCAAAAGTGCTTCAAAAAGTGTATCCTCTAATTTGTAACTACGGTACCGTTATATTCCAACGCTAAAAACAAGATTATTGCATTTAAAAAATTTAGAATATATTTTATCAACTATGTCCCTGATTGTTATATACATTTTTTTTCATATTTGTCACATTCTCTTTTCAGATATTTTTGTGGCACATCTGTGATAGTGCGAGCTGTAAACAACATCGGCAGGGGTGAAATGATTGCCGAAAACTACGGTCCAATATTCACACAGTGCCCTATGGACGAACGTAGAGTAAAGCTGAAAAGTCTGTATTGGTTCGACTGTACGTGCACCGCTTGTACGGAAGACTGGCCTCTTCTGAGAGACATGGATCCCGCTATTTTGAGATTTCGCTGTGACGCTAACGGTGCTAGCCGATGTAATAGCGTCCTACTCGTGCCGGCAAACACTGACGAGTTTATGATGGCGTGCAAGACTTGTAATGAACACACGAACATACTCAAGGGTCTAAAAGCGCTTCAGGTAATTTATTCATTCAACATCTCAATCTTCTTTTTTGCAATTCTAAATTTATTTCTGCCATTTCATTCAGTTTCATTGTAGGTCTTGATAGCGTGATTTTGTAAATAAAAAAAAGGGACATAAGCCTATTATATAAATACATATATATAATATATATACAATTTTATATTTAGGTCCTATATTTGTTCTACTCATTTGAAGGTTACGTGTCTCCTGGATTTCTTTGATGATGAAATATATAGGGCGTAACAAAGTTTTGACTCAATATAATTATTCCAAAAAATATTACATTCATTATGCTATTAAAACTTTATATAGGCCTCCTAAGTCTATACTTCTTGCTACTTTTTTCAACTTGTATATTTTTATTATTGCAGTATATAATAAGAAAAAAGAAAAAAAATCGGGACTGTAGGGCACTACTGTACTTTGACATTATATAATTTATATTATACTCTCAATTATTAATGATCCTAGGACACAGATGCTCTTTTCAAGCTGGCAACTCGTCACCTGCAAAACAATGAACTGAGCCAAGCTTTAGCCAAGTTCATCGAGATCCTGACGCTGCTGAGTGAAACTCTGGCGCCACCGTTCCGCGACTATCACCTCTGCCAGCAAGGCATACGGCGATGCATGCTCGCTCTCGGCAATAGAATGATCAGGCAATAACTAGTCTAAAGATATGTTCATAGAGACATGGCATTTCCGTCGGATGACCTCAAATTATTCGTACTGTTCATCCGTTCCAAACTTTCAGCCTCCATTTTCCAAACTTTCAAAATGTTCACCATTGCCACAAATAGTACATTGCACATATTTGCATTATAATTTGCATTGATGCGCTTGTCAATGGAGGATTGGAGATATATATTTTGAATCGAATCGATAAGATAACTACGACGAGATTGATAATGAGCTTGACAGTCGATGCGTCGAACACATCGTTTTAGTGCAAACATGGCCGTGATATCGCCTATACGTCAACACGGCAAGTTTGACAACCGGAAGAGTTCGACTTCAACCAACTCTCAATGCCACACTGGACGGCCAAGTGTGCGATTGACTCGTTGCTTTGGATGGCCCGACAAATTCTTGCTGCCGTGGTTCTATGAATGTACCTTTATTTATATAGACAAGTTTCATGCCAGAATGTTGATTGGTTTATAATTTATGAATAATTGGTGAATTTATGGGAAGAATGTTTTTTTTTCAATCAACATGTGAAACTTGTCACCAAGTCAATGTTCCCCAATTAAGGCCAAGGATTAAGGGATCGTGAAAACGGGACATCACAAATGCGATCTAATAACACCTTAAAGGTGGTCCAAGGCTTTTATAAGTTCTTCAAGGAAAGAACTATGGGGAATAGAGTTAAATAAGAGAATTGTAAGGGTTGTTGGAATGTGAAACTACATGACAAAAATCAATAAATATTCGTGAATAAAATGGTATGAATTATACTTTAATAGTAAGCAACTGTAGATTTATATAACTCATTTGCATTGAAAGTTGATACACAAAATCAAAGGTTGAATTCATTAAAATATAATATAATTTATGTACCGCAATGCCCATGGAATAGAGAGCGGGCTTCAACAATGGATTTGGCGACCATTATAATTTCACAACTTGATTCACAATAACATAGATCATTATTCTGATTTCCTAAACCATGTTAACTGGCAGGGATTCAGAGCTGGCACTTTATACAAACTACTTATATTTTTCAATTTTATATTATATATATAAAAAAATCCATCAATTTAGGGGTGGTACAATTATTTCACACATTTTCATTGTTACTAGCAATTCATAAACTTTCCCACTTTCATAAAATTATTAAAAATAAAATCTGTATAATCAATTCTCTGTATAGTATTTACAAATATAGGTTCAGCCAATTCTAACCATTAAGGTCTTTCCACCACCATTGCATTCAGTAAAACTTTACTTGCAGCTAGACAATCGTACCAAATATTTATGATTAGAGATACACAAAGCAAATAAACAGTCAGCCAATAAAATGTTAACAAACTTAAAAATGATAAAATTACATTGATTGTAGAACTAATTCCCTACAAATATAAATTTTTGAAGGCCTAGTTTTTTTTAAAATCAAGTTCAATTTTACAAAACAGACTTACAGAGACTGTTAAGTAAAAACTTTTCACTAGATTAAACTGATGAAACTACAGCCATGCCTTGAATTGCAATGTTGAACAGAAAAGAACAACTTCTGAGAGTTTAAAAAAATAATTGAATTCATATAATTCAAGCAGGGACTACTACCTACATTCAAGACAATCCTTGGAATGACAGATTAAAATTAATTCACACGTACAGTATATCCAGATAAGTCTTATTTTGAAATTATTTTACCACTTTGCTTTTCCAATATTTATATATATATATATTCACTCCGCAATAATAAAATGTACAAAACAAAAAAACAAAGATGATCAAGTTTTGTACATTAATCACGATATTGTATCAGGGTATTTCGTTGAAATACATTCAAACTACCTGTCAATAATCAGCCTTTACTGAGACGTTTTCATGTACTGATAAATGGTTCGATGACTTTTTAAAACTACGTTTTCCAATACAAAACAACGTTCTCATTATTAAATCTTGAGCCAATATCGTTGCCGTCAAAACACGTCTAAATTAAAACGTGATAAGACGTAGGATTTCAAGTGATGAAACATGTTGAGCTTATTTGAAATTGTATTTACAATTCGACCAGCTTTGTTGTGTACCGTGCTTACGTTCCTTGAATATGATCACCACTAACAAATAAAATGAATCTTCAAAACATTTGTACGCTCATATAGGCCTACAGGCACAATCAAACTTTCAGATAAAATTAGACTAAATTATAGGAGTATCATTGATCGGAAACTAAGAACGGTACATCGAAGAAACACTGGGAAAGTTTGAAAATCCAAAAACATTAGAATTGACCTCCCAATAAAGATAATCTTGTTGAAAATGTTCTGGCCTTCACGGATGATAAGTGTGGTGTTTAGACGTTCATTGTGCAGTTTTGGCAGAACTGATGCATAATAGTATAACCCCATTTGCTGCCGTGATGATCGGTGATTACCACTTCTTCTTGTGCTCGTCCATCGACACGCCCCCGGGGCCCAGTGACACGATCATCAACAGACCTCCGACCACAGATAGTGTCTGCAAACAAATGTCATTATTGCCACATGGATTAATGTCTATTTTGGTGATATCCTACCTTAAATTCATTTACAGTGAAACCTGTATCCATTGTTTTTCAAGGGACCAGAAAAATAATGCTTTCCATGCAGGAGAACGATCCTTCCGGGATATTTTACATTGTCTATATGGGAGTACGATGGGATAAAATGAATGATAGAAGCAGGATAGCGATGGATCCGAGCACGGTGCATAGAGGTTTCACTGTATATCAGGTTCAAGCACTGCGATGATAATCGAGATCCACTGGCGCCAGCTGAATGGTTAACGAGATGAACTGATTTTCATCTTTTTATTCATACTGTCACAGAATAAAGAATTGGAGAAGAATATTATAGCCCAAGTTAAATTCTCTTCGGTTATTTTCGAAGGTTACGGTATAGTTCAACATTTAATCTCTGTGTCGCTAGTCGCCACTGGCTTTTGCTCAAATTATTTATTTATAAAAAGGCTGTGTTTATAATCAACAGATGAGAGTGAGACAGAGCGCAATAGAAATCAGATTTTTCTAAGTAAGCTCTGCGTACATACTACACCTATCCGGAGATGCCGGTCATCTCTAATTTGCGTAGTAGTTAACCCATAAGCTATAAAGTTTTCCCCTAATTCTTTACTCTACGTAACTACGTGATGTAATGATGACCAAGATCTAATGGCATCGGGCGAATGATTACCGAGATGATCGGATATTTTATCATTCAATTTACGTTGCGTTCAATAACACTCGTAATGATGGCTAAGATAGAGTGGCATCGGGAATTTTTTCATAATGTTATTACATATGACTAATCTCATCACTAGGAAAAACTTGAATGCATTGTTCCAGGATCTAGCATTTTCCCATATCCATCATTCATTTTTTTCCATCCTACTCCCGTATAACCCACGTTGAATTTTCCCAGATGGATGGTTTTGTTTTTCTGGTCTCTTCAAAAGTATAATGAATTGTGGTTTCACTGCATATTTTTTGCATTGATGGATGAACGTTGTGATTCCCATGGATAACCATTGGGCAATATATTAGGAAAATATAATTGATTAATTTCTCAATACCAGATCCCTTGACTTCCAACACAAAGCTATTAAAATTGAATGTGTGAAATTGTAGGCATATAGTTTATTGTTATACACTCAAAGTACATGGAGTATCGGTACCGTACCATAGTTGATTTAGCCACATTAAAATGCATCGTGCAAATAAATTTCCTAAAACTTGACCACTGAAACTAGGCACACCTATGACACCTAATCTGACTGTAAACTCATTGTCATATAAAATGAACTTTTACAAAATGAAAATAAAAATGTGGGGCTACACAAAGTCTATGCGTAGTTTGAATGAGTACCATGTACATTGTCTGCTAGTTTTGTGTACAATTGTCAATAAATTTTTCATTTTAATGTGCCTTGATCCATCACTTTATATGGAAGTCTATATGTGCACTTCTTGTACAGTCTTATGAAAAAGTTGGTGGTAAAATACGAAGAGATTTTATTTAAATTTCAATGAGACCTCAAGTGTAGAAATCTACAGGGAAGGTTCCATTTGTTTTTTCAAAAGCAAAAGTTTTCTCTTGCATTTTTCTTAGATTGTTTGTTGTGTTGGCAAAACAATAGGCCTAATAATGTCACTAAATACTGAGTACCCTGGTACCGGTAAATAGCATCTTTGTATAACTAAGAATAAACAAAGACCTGAATATCTAATGTTTCCGGGGTGACCGGTATGTCTTACCTGGAAGAAATCGTATTTGAGGAAGTCCCGGAGAGGTTTATAATCCGGAATGGTCCACCACGCATTGTGATACAGATTGAGGAAAGATAAAAGAAGTACAAGAATCAGTGCACTTAGTTTTGTCTTGTAACCGATTGTAACCAGAACCATAAGTACTGAGCCCAAGATATCTTGCAAAATCTGAAAAATAAGAAAATTTTCAAGTTCACTAGGCCAAGGTTGCGAGTAGGCCTATGCCATCAACAGGCATAACTTTCCAAACAATAATTTTTTTGTTTCTAATGTTTATATTACGTATCAACATACCTGGAGGAATGAGATTTCAAATCTTATCAGGGTGATAAACATGAATGCCAACAAAACTCGGCCAGTCAATTGTAAGTAATTTTTGGGTTTATTATCACCCATTGACGGAACACCGGCAAAAAGACTCTTTCCTTCGACACGACTCTCTGCGAGTACCAGCAACAGGGCTCCGATAAGCGCTAGATTACGGAATAGGAACTGCATGTCCCACAATATGCTATACGCAAATGTCTGGAAAAATATACACAAAATATAAATTCATATTTATTAGGTCGACCATCAAGCTAGATCACTAGTGTCACTTATTTTCAACAACAATACTCTTCGGTTACAATGTCAACTGCTACCTTCTAGGGGCACAGTTGGCTTCAAGGTAGGATTTTCTATATTTTCACGTCGGATTACAGTAAATGGGTAAGGGAGTTTGTTTGTAGGTGAGATGTGAAAAACCAAGTATAGGCTATGGTAATGATTTGATTTTACAACATACTGTGCCTACTGTTAATTACTGATACTAGGTTTTGGTTATGCATATGCTATTTGACTAAAAAAAATAACTTGTGTGGTATATTTCACGGGGAGACGATGATACGTTTGTTAGGGCCTACTATATTATGTACCGGTATTTCAATGGGTTTTCAAAATGGTATTTCAACAATGTTTACATTAAGTACTCACTATGAAAGTCATACTCAAAACCATACTAATATTGCCATTATATCAAAACAATCATATTACCGGTACATGTAATACGAGATTAAAAGAGCATAACCTGTCAATCAGCCATCACAAACATTATTCTGAATGAATGTCTAATTACAAAATATTTCAACTGGTTGAACATTTAAATGCATCCAAAGCAATAAACAGTGTCTTGATATACTCCAAATAGTGCACCTACCCACTAGTACACTTCAATGTTCATCCACATTAATGTACAAGTATCAATAACTAGGTGTAGGTATTACAGTGAGTTTTATCCATTTCAAGTATCAAGTCTTAGGGAAAAAATAGGCAAGACTGAATCAAATTGACCAGATTACTAATGGAAAAACTGTTGCTACCATGTAGCGAGTGGTATTCTTTATTGCAGAGAAATGTAACTTGAAAATGATTGTTGACAGCACAACATAAGGTTATACCAATTCACATTATTGCAGTGATCATTTGAGACAATATAAAATCAGTTAATGACTGATAACTGGTAAAAACTAAATAACTAGCAGATATACGTACAGACAAGCAGACTAGATACTTTCCTACTTTTAAATGAAATAAGCCAAGACTTGGTTGATTCATGTGTTCATCATTTCAAAGCGTGACAAACTTACCTGCAGGACTACGATGAAGAAAAGAACCCCACACGCGATTGACACGCGGTACCTGGTCAAAACCATTACGCATCCACCCAGTTGACCAAAAAGATTGATCAGGACAAACATTGTAGCCATGAATTGTCCACAACCCCATGACATGTCCATATATTCTCTCTGTTCCGACCACTGACTCCACATACGGATGCCATCTTCAAGGAATGTTGATATTAAGCACAATCTAGCTATCGTGGGAAGTAGGGGCTTGACCTTCCGTAGAATCTGTAAAATTAATAATATTATTATAGATTTTTATTAGTAACATTTATAGGTCAGAGTGGGCCAATGGTTTACATAACCTCAAGTTTCAAAAAAAGTAGGACAGGTGACGTGACCAAAACTGTACTACTTATATGATTTGATACTTATAAATCGATGTGATTGTGATAATAGGAAGGCATAGTAAACGAATTATTAATGAAATTAGTGAAAATTAGTACAAGCATTACCTTCTCTGCTAAATCATCAGCTTTCGTTAACCATTCCTCTGAAAGCGGTCCAGACATGTTGCCGACAGCTGTACTTGTGCACGAATGATGTGGAAAGCTGAAATTGGTTACGGGTAACTTCCTGTTATGATGTGCGAGTCGCCTACTGAAGATAAAGAAAAAGAAGTAAATAACGCAACAACGATATAAAATGAGAAAATAAATACAAAGTATGTTCTTATGTTTCTTTCTGAGTCTTTAGGAACGTGACATTTCTTGTAGGGAAAGAATAATAACTACTTTGCTTATTTGACATCGCAGTGTCATCATTTTCTGGCGATACCAACATTATTGTACAATGTCACATACTTCATAAGTATTTTATTTTCAAATACGATGATATTATATTTATGTATTTATCAAAAGTCACCCATGATAAATTAAATTGTATGACTCCCCTTTCGTTGGGTCAATATATTAACGTATCGTGACAAATTTTGTGTGCTATCCGTGCTGCAAATATAATATTTACTTGAAGGTCAGCTGTTGGTAAAGCTGTCAATGTCACTAGGCCTGCCTAACGTAAAGCCAGGTATTTACACTTGCGTCGCGAAAATATCAACAGAAAGTTTTGGAAGGTTATTGTTCTTTAGAGAATTTGTTTAGAATAGGCCTAATTGAAACAATATTAAGGTAGGCCTATGAGTGTACATTTTGGGTGTATTTTAGTCATGTGCTTATTGTAAACCCAAGTTTCTATTTATTTTGAATTTAAAAAAGATCACTATGAAGTAGGCCTATGAGGTTACCTTAACCTCACTTCACTACGTGAATAGGCTTAGGGCCATTGAATTTACAAATTCAGTGCTAGGGGCTAGGCCATTGAATTTGTAGTGTTGCAAATTTGAACACAAATTCAATGATTAGGCCCACGACTTTATATAGTTTTCTGTCTTAATGTGAGCTGGACTAGTCCTGCCACTATTTGTGGCGCTTGGCATTGTCGGCGGGTCAGTCAACGGGTGGTTGAAGCAATACCATGGCAATACGCAACTCGATCATTGAGTTTATATTGCTGTAAGCTCAATGACTTGATATACGAACTTTAAGCCTATTCAGAGGATGTCAAATCATAACTGATATCAGCATCAATTGGTCAATACTGCTACCGGCTGTAGACATAAATATTCTATGTTCTTATCCTAGGATCCTGCAGCTAATTCTATGGAGGCTAGCTTCAACTTGTTTATTGTTTCAGATCTGTTGACAAAAGGGTGTGCAAAATGTTGGAAGTAACTTGTAATGATCGGCTTGGAAAGAAGGTCCGAGTCAAATGTAATGCAGATGATACAATTGGAGACTTGAAAAAACTAATCGCTGCACAAACGGGAACACGATGGGAAAAAATTGTACTCAAAAAGTGGTACACCATCTTCAAAGATCATATCAAGCTTGGAGACTGTATCCTTTATTAATTTACAGATCTGTAAAATTATGTGAAGACAGGTACTTATTGTTTGTGTGTAGGTTCTGCCATGCTAGTTATTTCAAGTAGGACCTAATTGATGATTTTTACAAAAAATGTCAGTGAAATTCAGAGACCATTGGAAGTGTTGATTGTTGCTTCACCATTTTCAGAGTTGCAATAATCAAATCATTGGAGATACCAGTAGGCCTATATTTATTTAAATATCAAGTCTTTTCAAATGAAATTCATTTGTTGAGTTGATGAAAGAGTATAGGGAGATCAATTTATTAATTAATGTATTATAAATTTCCAATACAACTAAATATAAACTTCTCAGTTTTGTAGAATTACTTCTGGTTAAAATTGAAATATTCATTATGTAAAGAAAAATCTGTTGGACACATCCTTGACTCTCTAAACAGATGAGATTCATGATGGAATGAATCTGGAGCTCTATTATCAATAAGTTCTAAATAACTTCATCAATGGGCTTGATCGTGGAACAACACTACAACTACAGAGACTCGGCGATGATTTAACTATTTGAATCTATTCCGGTCTCCATATATTTCAAGCTACGCAAGACGTACAGAAACACAACTTTTGTAAATTTACATTTAATGAGTAATGACTAATTCATATTCAATAGATTGTTCAATCTTTGTTAAAAGTATGAATTTATCATATTGACTGAAACTATTTTACCATTTATTTCTTTATGTACTGTAACCTAGTTATAGTTATAGCACTATAAAATATAGAAAAATGAAGAAAACCAATTTTTTTAATACAGTCTCACTCAAAAATCCATACATATAGGCCTGAATCCCATCAAAACAAAATATATAATTTTGACATTTATGACTAGAAATACACTGGTAATTTTTTTAATGTGGAATTATAAATTCATATTTGTTGTTGCCAACTGTAATCACTTCCATGTCATATGCTTCGTTCCAACAATTCCAAGCAAGGTTCTGGAGGGTCTATAAAAAGAACATCAAATTAATTTGTATAACATATTTTTATTTGTATATTTATTTCGCTGAAACGCTTCACGTTATGGAGTACAATGAATGTGATTCAGCTACATCCCAGAATAAAACAAGCTTAGGCATATATAATAATATAATTACGAATAAAATACAAACAGAATAATCACGATAACACGTCTGGCCGGGGAAAAAATGTATTGGCCCTGACAAAGTTCCAACAGACTCAATACTACGTAATGAAACTTGAAAACGTGAGATTGCAAATTACGTGAAAATCATTTTTCTACCTGGCACCCAGCCGCACACTCAAACAAAATCAAGAATTATAGGATTACAAGAGTTAGAATAGGGGTTTCCGGTGATTTTTATAAGCTATGGTACTGTTTGTTTTTCAATCAAGTTTGATCACCCAATGTGATCCATCAAACTTGATAATTCACTGCCATCTAGATATTTGTTGTACTTCCCAATAGAAGTCTTATTATTCGACAGTAAAAGTAGCAGGTACGCTGTCAGCATTAAAAAGGGGAACGTGTGAAAAGTCACAATGTCATTTATTATAAACATAACATTGTTTACAGCTTATTTGTAACATTTCGTCCGCCATATTGAGATTTAGAAGCGCATTCTGTTGTTACTTTTAGTGTCGAATAACCATACTGTAGTGGCCGTTGGAATATATGAAGCTTTTACGCACCGTCTAGCAGCAAAGGGTGCATTATGGATTTCAAGAAGGAAATTACTACAAAATTGAAAAGTGCGAGTTATATTGTGCAGTAAAGGTGTAAAACTTTGAATAAAAATTGGAAGTATAAATATTTCAACATTTAGGAGGCTGGACATTTCGATAAAACGAATATTTTCTTTGGGCCAGTTAGAAATGTTTGCACATTTCATTGCGCACTGGTTACGTGACATCACATGCTCGAATAGTTGCACGCATTTCTGCTAGGTTCGGGCCCATCTTTCATCACCACTTGTTTCACATATTCCAAGAGCCTACTAATGTATTTGTTATAACTTGCAATACATAATATTAATGTTCTTGATTATCAACATTCCCAGCTTGGACCTTCCATGTGTCTTATTCTTCTACTGCTTTATAGCAACATATAAAATTATTGTTACAAAAACAGAACAAAATTCACAACAGAATGTTTTGTACTTGGGACGTTCTTCGAATCGTAATCAATTCAGCATAGTCAAAGTTGAAAGTGAAAGCTATATAAATTCAAACACAACAATTGAGTGTCTTAAACCTAACAGACCCATTGACTAGTAATACATAAAATCTTTGGGTTACAGCTTTATTTTGAGACATATGTCATGGCAAAGGAAGGAAATAGATATATTTTCAATCAGGGTGTTGAGAGCGCAATAGAGTTGATACGAGCTGAATATATTTTTTCTGATGATGGCTCTTAAATGGTATGACTGTGATATAAAAATTATAATTTTACAGGTAAATAATTTGTTTCATATTTTAGTTGTATTACCTTGAAATTTATAACTGTGGATAAATTGAACAGGTTGATGTGTTTTTACCACACTAGAAATTTTATCTCATTTCATACGCCCTACAAAAATGATCGAGTGAAAACTGATATTTAGCTCAATTGATATTCAATCCCTTCATAACTGTTTAGAAAACGTTAAAAAGTACAATTACCGTATTTGCACACATTAGAAATCAGTCGAATCACACTTGAACTCGAGAAACAACCGTAATTATTTTCAACAAATTTTCAGTGAAAGTAATTATTGTTAATATATGTCTCTAATATTCTCTATACTACTGTTATTTGCGCCATAGTCTACAAACCATTATCTTGAAATTGAGTGCTTTTTCATTAAAGCTCTTCTTTAATGAACAGCTTCAAAAGTAAGGCTAATAATTATCATAGGTACCATGGGTGGGTTTAACAAAAATTCAGTATTTGGCCCTTTATCTTTAGTATACTGGGGCATTAAAAAACGTGAAATTGAATATCAGTTTGACTGGCATACACATATAGGATATATAATTATATATATATATATATATATATATATATTACAAAAGTCGCTGAAAAATTGTTAACGATACTGAAATATTAAAATTGAAGATTGATTGAAATATATACACACCTAACATTTTAATTTGAGATTGGAGATGTGAGATTGGATATGTACGTTATAACTTATAAATAAGTAACGCTAGGGGCTTGATCTATCTCTGTCATTACTATGTCCATGGACTGAAGCCAACTGATTCGCTAGTAGTAACATGACAATCATTGTTTTTGAAACTGTAATTTAATTTATTTTATGGTTCTTGTTTCTTAGATTTCATATTTCAGTCATTCACAATTTTCAAAATCTAGGTATATAGGCCTATCGATCATTATTTCGATAGAAAATATCGAAAGCGAATGGTAATCATACATACATATATATATATATATTATATATATGAAGGAGATATAATTAAAATATTTAAAATATATAAAATAAAAATATACATAGGTCCACATATAAATAGTAGGGTGGGTATTGGTAACTTAAATATAGGCCTACTGATTAATAAGCATCTTTGAGAATTTGACTATCAACGATTTTTCCGTGGAAGATAGTAAACAACACAAGAAATGCAAGTAGGCGATAATTAAAAAGTATAAGTATTGGTATTGAGTAATAACTAATAATTGATCTTGATCAAAGCCAAGTGTATGGTCTGCAGCAAAGGCAAGTATAATCATATTGGTGAGTAGGTAGGCCTACTCTCAATCAGACACATTTCTGATCCGAACATTCTGTAGTCTGAAAGTTTCCGAGCCTGCAAGACGTCAGCTAATGTCTAGGCTTTCCGAGTAAAAGTAAAATTATTAATTTGATTAGTATACAAGTGGTTATTTAGCTTTTTTTGTAGGTAATGTAAAATAAGTTTACCAGTACAGGCATTAGTAGCAGTGGGGAATGCCAAATGCATAATTATACTTTGCATAATAGATTACACGGTTGAAAGGAATACTGTTTCAATAATAGATAGAGCTACACCTTCCTAATAAACACATAACACAGATTGCTTCCTAAACTCATATAAACTTTAGAAAACAGTGAAATTCTGAAAACTTCCTGCAGAGCATATGGAGACTCCCTTCCATACCCACTTCTGCTGTTTTTTTCTTACAGAGAGAGCGCATACCCATCCATAACTTTTCAGGACTACACCACTGCTGATCGAGTGTGGCTAATAAAGTGCTAGTAGAAGGACATCACAACCCTGAAATTACATTTCAATGAATAATGAAGATATTTGTTTCTCTAGATTTAGAGAAAACTAGAAATCATGTTTTCAATTCCAGAAATTAGAATCAATCATTTGTCCTCCACAAAGACCATGAGTCATGACGTAGACTTACCGATTGTGAATAGAAACACAAACAGGATCGAGTAATGTTCATGTCACGACTCGGAAAAAAGTCCGAGTTCAAAACGCATAAATTAATTATAATTTCTGAAATTGCGATGATGATTTCTAGTTTCTCTAAAATTAAGGAAATGAAAATTGTAATTATTTGTTAAATTCTAGTTTCAGGGTTGTGATGTTCTTTAATGATTTGTCGTTCATTTGATTGATTGGTTAGTCACAGTAAGTTAAAATTTGCGCTGTTTATAGCCATCAGCTGACGTCAAGCAGTTCGCCCTGAAATTAAATGCATCCTACCCGCATCGGGCCAGCCTGCTAAATATTCTAATAATCTTTGTGTTCGACTATATTACCGTAGAGTATGGACACAAATAATATCATGCTATGGTATTTTCATCAGCTCCGAAACTGTACGACTACACACGGATACTTGAAAAAGTTTCACTCTTTTCTGTAGTTTTTTAATGAATGCTAATGAATGTCCCAAAAAATTTGGTCCTTAGCTTACGTGTAAGCCTCAAGATCTAGCTACACTATTGCACTTACAGAAAACGTAAAAGACGCATAATTTGTTATACCAGTGTAATAGCCATTGTTGCTGTTCCCTAAGAATTAGATTAATGGTGAATTTGCTGGATTTAAGTCATCTACCAGCAATCTACAAGAATGTTTCAATACATAATTTTACTATGCCTTTTTGATAACAATTTTATAAGTGGTGAAGAACAAGACATTTAACTTGTTACAGCTTACAGACACTGTTCTTATTCTGACTTGGGAAAATTGTCTACGATGGCACCAGGTTACATATTTAAAATTTTCTTCGGAGCAATTCAGTTTCGTCTCTATTTTCAATGCTCTACTGGCAGCCGCAACCCTCAAAATACACATTTTCGTAGCTAACTTGAAAGTTTGGTTTAATTGATACTGAAAGTTGGTTACGGTTCGTTTTCTAATGGGTCACCACGCATATGATAACTTCAATTCACTGCCATCTAAATATTTGTTACGATTCCAGACAGATTTGAGTACAAATCACTTCTACTAGGATATAACAGATAATTGTGTAAGGGAAACTTCTTTCACTTTCCAACAGATAGTTCCATATTACCTTTGATAACTAATAACTCATTAAAAAGCAGCAACAATCGCTAAACTGTAGGCCTACTTGCCGTCAGTTGAGTTGGCAGACCCTATCACAGTCAGGTGTGGTGATCCGCCAAATGGGTGATGGCCAGTCAAGCATTCCTATCCGACAAATTCTCTGTGCACTAGCATGATTTGCAGGCCTTTCTACGTCAGCATATCTTCCGAGATAACTTTTACAGCAAAATCTTGATCTACGAATTACCATGATATACTTAGACAACTGTTTTCCTTTCAATTCACTCACAGTTTAGATTTGCACTGAACTGATGGTTATTCTTATGCACCAATTGAATACTTTTATGCAGAGAGATAAAAGTAACAGACAAAATCACTGCATGTCCTATAAAATACTTTCACTAAACTCTTGTCAGAAATCGAAGCGCAGCTCACGACATCAATGACGCAATAAAAATATAATTATGTATACATATTTTTAGATATACTACCGTACTATACGATAAATGAGTATGAAATAGGCAATTCATCTACATTGTAGCTAGAATTTCATCTAGCAAGCCATAAGCAGCAAGCGTCATTAATGAGGTCGTGTGAAATGGCCGTCGGCAGTATGAAAGCGTCTAGCGCCATGACTGGGCGAAGGCGACGGTGATGTCAATACCTGTTGCTCCACATGGTTCCGATTGTTAAGAAAGTCACGGATGTGTTGAACAATTAACTCAATCGCCACTGTAAGCATACCAGACGAGTTAACACCACAGCAGGAAATATGATCGGTGTACTTGTATCTACGAGCGATCAAGGTGCGAACCAACCGCATGCCAGTGACGTAGTATGGGAGAGACCGTCGATCGGAACCTTCATTTCTCGTGGATACAAGCAAATCGAACCAAAGATCAGTGAATACTTATCAGTAAAATTGGGGAATTTTGCTACAGAGATGCTTTTAAGCAGTCATTAATGGTCAAGAACAATATCAACTCTTTCTCTTACTGGTGGACACAAAGAAAACAATTCATAAGTATAATTACTTTTTATTCATCATACAATCAGAACTACAAATGTACTCGGATTGTTTTACATACAATAAATTCAACTTGTAAATATTAAACACATTATATGATTCAATCAGTAGATGGGTGCTACTGAACTAGTTCACCTTAGGTTCTAATTTTTTGAGATTATTTCCAAGTCTAGTAACTTAAGAGAGGTAGGCCTATAATACGTACATGCCAATCCCAATGGTATGAACTACGAATGCAAAATTTGAGTGCGTTACACACAGCCTGGACAATAAAAGTAAGCTTCAAGAATAATTGTCTAGATATAAAATTATTTGTAGTCTTTAAATACAAAGGAAAATAATAGTGAAGTACAACGTATACTGATTCTCCACTCAGACTATTAAACTGGGAATGGTAAGTAATACATACTTCCAAATACTTGTCAAAGTACTGAGATACTTTTATAGCTCAATAAAAATAAATTTGTCATTTTCCTGTAATACCGATATTCTAGTGTAATTGTGAATGTTTGTCATCAGTTATTGGAAGACGCGCACTATTTTTAGTTATTAAACGGTGGCTCAACAGAGCCGTAGAAGTATAGTTTCAAATTTATGAACTGGAATAATACTCGTAATTATGCGTATACCAACAGTAATTATTAATAAAAAACCCTAGAGAAATGCTATTAATCACACTGATTTTGAGATACGTGATAAATGCTTTTTTTCTGAGCGTATTAAAATGGAACACATAACCGCGTATGCATAGCAGCTACATTGGCGAGAGAGAGGAAAACATATGTTCTCATTGCACCGGAAGGAACCTTCGACTATATTCTATGGAGGCGTTAAATCACCAACTATGTACTGAGCTGTACACTTCAATTATATATCTGATTCTCATATTTGTATACACTGCTTAGGCCTATAGTGTATATTACATAAATATATAGATAACTATAAAACATATACAGGCCCTTATAATTTACCTGACCCAAGAACAATGACTGAATGAAATACTACTACACAACTGAAAACTGTAGCATGTCTGTCTGTGTGTTTACGTTTCGTCAAAATACTGTCCTGGAATATTCTGTCTGTATAATATTTGTCAACGAATAGGAGATTCGAGTGGCGAAAATCTACGGTAACGTAGCTTCTATCCATCAGTGCATCATCGGGATTGATCGAATGAGTGGCCTATCTGCTAAGAGTGTCGGAGCTAGTGCTAATGCAGCGCGCAGCTCTTAGGCTCAAATGGTGGCTCGGCGTTCCGTGCAAAATATCCCAGATGTGATGAACAATCAGGTCGATTGCCACTGCAACGCAAGAACAACACAAGAGTAACCCATTAGAATTTGATTCCCCCGAACGACGGCTGGAACATCTAGCCGATTTGATTTTGGAATGAATATATCCGTCTGTCATATGTGTTGCTTTGTTTTGAGAAGAAAGGTTCTTCGATCATCGTCATGATGTCAGAACATATATCGAAAGACCAAAAAATTAATTACGAAACGTTCAATGTCTCATAGCTGAAGTGTTGTTTCTTACCAAGGATAAATATAGGAGTTCTACATAAATCTTTCATTAATAGAGACCAAACTATGATGAGAATAGAGTTGATATTGTTTATACCATCATTGTACTGCATTATAAAGTATAAATATAACAATTATAGGCTTATAGGCTAGCCACTGAAGCATAATCGTGTAATACAGGGATAGGTAGAAATAGTACAAAAGGAATATGGATAGCAAAACTCTTGTTACGTTGAATAATATACATATATACTGTATATATATGTACGGTTGTGGTCACACAAAACGATTTTTTCAAAATTGAAATGTCAATAAAATGAATGTATATTGGACTGCAATTTTTATAAGTATACCGTCTGCTAGTTTTATTGCATAAATAATGTCAGTGAATTTACTCTGGAATGCATTTAAATGTGGCTTGAATGACCATTTAATACGACCACAAGTGTACACGAGTCTTTAAATCAAATGTTTGTTTATCTCACCTGTGTTGTCTGCACCACGTGGTATTATAACATCAGCAAACTTCTTAGTCTGCAAAAAAAGTAAAGTGTAGCAGTTAATCATTACTGCTGATAACACAAAGATTGTTTTCAAGGTCAATGTTTATCTTTCAAGGTGAGTAAATTGTCAATAACAACACAGGCGATTGATTGAAATCTAGGATATGAACTTACTTGGCCACACAATGAGTTTGTATTTTTTGTTTGGTCCACCTTATTTGGTTTGCTCTAAGAAGTTGGGCTGGGTTGTACAAATTTATAGCTTATAAAGAATACGTAACAATATTCTGGATAGTCTTATGCAATCTATCCTGTCATATGAACCATGGAGTGAAAAGATCTCATGCTAACGATTGCAGAGAACAATCACAGCAACAATCATAAAACCCCGCGAACAATTTGTTTTAGACTAGGCCTATTTTATGCATAAAATCTTTGTTTGGTATATTTGGCCTACCAGTACTTTCATAAATCTAGTGCTACGAGAAAATGATTCACACAAAGTAAAGATAACAATTAGAAATGAATACCGATACACACAAAACTGCAGCAGTGCCCTTGGAGTTCACAACTGAAGAATATTGTTTGGCTACTGACGCCACCAAAAGCTAGATTATTTGGAGGTCAATGACAGATGTACTATTTTACATGCAGGATTTGAACGAGCATGATTCGACTCAGCTTCTAAATCAATGTCTCAGCTGAATGAGCCCAGGGGTTGGGGGCAACTACTTGTGTAGTTCACAATATACTAACTGCACCATCATTTACAGTCTAATTTTTCATACCTCAAAACATATTTTGCCTGGAATATCACGCAATACATAGACCAGGATAGTAGTACTGAGTAGATCACAATAAACTGAGAGTGCAATAAAATGTGAACGCAAACTAACCGGTGAACAGAATTCTTCAAATGCTGGCTTGACAAAATTCATGTATTGATTAAGTACTTGATCCAGATCTCGGCCTCGTTCCTTGATGTCTCTCGGAACTCGTCGAGCGAGGCGAGTGTCCGAGTCCGTGTCGACAAACAGTTTCATGTGAAACAACGAACGTATCTCGGGGAAAAAAAATACTGAAATACAAGGTTGAATATTAGTTGGTCATTTTACTAATTTTGTTCTGTTCTAGGCTATAGATACATTTATAGTTGAAGTAGGCCTTCCTAATTAAAATAATTGAATTTAGTGTAATGCAGAAATTATTGCTTCCAAGCTGTAGGCCTAATTTTTCAGGGGTTAGGCCTACTGGACTTGTTATTAAAGTAGTAGTTTGATTTTAAATAAATTGAAACGATCTCAAAGTAGCAGTGCTACTGGCTAGTCTCAGGCTACGTAATTCAAAAAACTATACTACCGTACCTAGAATTCCTTCAAACAGCACCACGTCTGCAGGGTAAATAGTAGTGAATTGGTTTTCACATTTCGAGTTCTTTATATAATCGTAGACAGGTATTTCACATTTTTTCCCGTCGAGAATATCTCGGACTGTTTGTAAAATTAATTCGTTGTTGAAAGCATCTGAAAGTAAAGGTAACATTTTATTGTGAAGAACAGGAACAGTTGGTAAATGTAATTTTGTCAATACTTCTGGGGTTCTATTAAATGATATTTTGCAGACCTAAACATATTTGTTCTAAAAACCCATACAATCAATACAAATTTTGAAAATTGGGGTTGCATTATTTTGAGTAGATTCTGAACAATACATTATAACAAGGTGAACATTTTGGATAGTAGGCCCTTCTAGGGTACCGGTACTGTACATTCAAACAAGTTGCCCATTCTTCCACAAAACCATTGGTAATAATAAGACCCACCCATTTGCTTCTGGTTCATCTTAGGTGATAGTTAGGGTGAGACAGGATACGGTTCAAGCCTTAAAATAACACCCCTAAAAACCTAAGAAAGTTTAATAAACACAACCCTAAAACAGACCAGCAAAGCTAACTATATATTCACACCAAAACATTTCTGAAGCTCTCGAGTGGAAAGAGCATAGACATAGACACTACAACCTGTCGCAAAAGTAAAATGGTAAACATATAGAAAATATATATACCTGGATGATCAAAATTGAACTGTCCCTTTTCTGCTTTGACCTTTTCTGCAGGTGTAAGCTCACGATAAAAGCTGTCTTGGCTGATACATACAACTTGTCGTTCAGTATGGTCCATGTCAACTTGTCCTAATTTCTCCATTATACGTTTGCAAACAGTTGACTAAGTTCATGAAACAAAAATGACAATATGGGTCACATTAATAACGTTATTAGGTCTAGGCCTAGACCCTAGCTATCAATAGCATCTTGGGCCGACCAACGAGTAGGCCTAGCCAAATTCAATGGCCTAGCCTAGGCCATTGAGTTTGTAGTTATTATAAAGTCAATGCCTAGGCTGAAAGAGTACGACTCGAGAAAATCGAAGCAGGCCTAGCTTAGGCTTACTAGTTATGATAAATTTGTAGCAAGCCATGCCGATCTGTTTCAGAATTATGTTAGGTGATGATTAGTCTTAAGGTACGTTCATAGAGACACGACTTTTCAACCAGCCCGCAATCTTAACGGGCTCAGCATGACGTCAAAAGATTCGTACCGTTCATACAACCAAGGCAACCGGGGTGGATTCTCATTGTTGATGGGCAAGTGTTGGTAGGGCCTACCACTTGTTATAAATTGGCATATAAATATGATTCAAGTTGGTTTCGGTGACAAACTTTCAGCTGTCAAGTTCTTTTTAAATGATCACCATTGCCATTACTGTTGTTGCACATAAATTTACATTATAATTTGCTATGATGTAGGCCTACTTGTCAATGGAGGATTCGAGGTGTAGGGCCTATATATCGAATCAAATCGATAAGAGAGCTATGCCATGGCCAATAATAATGAGCTTAACAGTCGATATTCAATGCGTCGAACACACCATTTTAGTACAAACCTAGCCGTGACATCGCCTCTACGTCATCACGGCAAGTTTGTCGATCGGCAAAAGTTCTACTTAAACCAACTCTCAAGACCACACTGGACGGCAAATGGAGCGAGTCTGTGATTGGCTCGTTGCTTTTGACGGCCCAACAAATTCGTGCTACCGTGGCTATATGAACCTACCTTTAGGACATTGACACTAAAACCATGCCTAGGGTCATTGAGTATGGTCATTGAATTTGTGCTAGGGTTAGGCAGGCTTTAGACAAACTTTTCACTTTCCATATAAACACCTAAAAGTGTAATATAGATATCGAACATGAACCTAAAACAGATCGGCACGACTTACTAAAAATTAACCCTTTCAATGTCAAGATAAATAATGCACGAAATATCAGTAATACCTTTCCACTTGCTGTTCCACCTGCAACACCTATTAGGAATGGCGTTTTGCCTTCTACGCCATTGATTTTCCCATTGAAACGAGGACTGGGTTCACCCGATTTACGTCGTTCTGCAGTTAAGACTAAGTGTTCTGCCATACTGATTTGTTTAGTTGATGATATAAATCTACAAATCACACTTAATTCTGTTAAACCTTTCCTGTAAAGCATAAAAGTATGCACAGTAATCTAAAAATAGCGTTCAAGTCTCGCACTCAATTAGTCGAACGGCACCATCTTCTTTTTTTCGACCTCTGCACAGCCAGCTAAATTGATTTTCCGACGTTTCATAGCGGAATCAAAGGCGGTGGCTATCGGTAATTTCTGTCACGTGCTCATGCCATGTGCTTTGACTATTCCATATTTTTTCCGTTTGAAAGAGATTTATGTTGCAATCAGCAGCTGCTACTTAAATTACATAGGTAATTATGTTACTGCAAAATTACAAATCTTATACTTAAAATGCCTTGATAATTACTCAAAATTGAAAAATTATTGATTACCGGTGCTAAATATTATCAGGAATTATATAATCTACTGTTGTAAAATGAGCCCTTTTTTAACCCATTTGGTAGCATTCGTACTAATTTGGCCTATGCAGGCAAAAAGTGAAAATTGTGATAACTAGATTAATAATTTCAATTCTCTATGCATGGTGTGAAAACATAGGTAGACCTATACCTGTTTTACTGTCTCTTAACGACCCCACCAACAGTGAGATCAAAATGGGGATGCAAATGGGCGGGGATAACGAAATGATGAAGTGATGGAAAGTCAATGGACATTACAAATTTAATGCCTTTTGCGGGACTCGAACCCAAGCCCGCGACTCGGCTATTAGTGTTCCATGTGCGACTTTTATGTGGAACCGTTGACGATGGATAAAAGAACAGGTAATAGCATGCTTTTGATATTGTAATTTGGAACGAATAACCCAAGTTGCTTGACACATTACTTATTTTGAAGAACGATTACCTTTTGAAGATGATCAAGTTTCATTTTAAGTACCTCATTTGCGACGAATATTTTGCGTCATAATATTATTTAGGTGATTACTATTCACATTTCATGCAACACTAATATCATTATAGAGTTTCCACATTTTTTTCCCTATAGTCCTATATATAGGATGCCTATTATTCTTTTATCCCGGATACAAAATAAAAGCAGTTTCAACATTCTTTATTGCTTCATGGGTAATGCAGTCGCTCACAAAGAGATTATTAACACTCTGTCACTTATAGGCTACCATTATGTATGGCAATATACAATCCTAGCTATAGGCCCTATATATACATATTTGTTCTTATCGTCCCATGTTCAATAGTGTACATTACACACATTATATATATAGTGAAAGTAAATGTAGCTTGGCAAGTTGGCGGCTGGTCAGTCTTATGGCTGAACAAGAAGAAATCCCCGTTCGCTCCTCCATTCCTCTCGCCTACATCTGCAATCTAGTAGTAGAGTCAATCAATCTAGTCTGCAATCTGCAATCTACCTATGTTTGCCACGAAAGGAACGGCTCTGGTGACTGCTCTGTAGCAGCACAAGCCAGCATCCCTATAGGGCGTCCTAGCGGTCTGCATAAGTACTACAGGTTGTATAGGCGAGGGGGTTAGTAGAGATTTGGTGATTAAGTAGGGGAGGTTAAAAATGGGGTCAGTTTTATTATAAATTTTTTGAGATGTACCAGGTAGTAGATCTTTCGTTATGCATTTACTTTTTCCTATTCTTTTCAACTTTTTCAAATTTAATTTAATTTATTCAGAATGACATTATTTAGCCTAGAGATCGTTGTGATCTCCAAATTTAATAAAAGTGTGGATTTTTCAAGATTTTTTCTCACTTATTTTTCTACTACTATTATTATATAGGCTTTTAATATACTTTCTTTAATGCTGTTGAAGACGTTTTTGTGACAATAATGTGACAGCTGTGACCATATTGTTTGAAATGATTATATATATATATATATATATATATATATATATATATATATATATATATATATATATATATATATATATAAATATGCACTCCACTTAAAAACACATTTTCATTACATAAAATTGAGAATATATATATATATAGGTCCATAATAAGAAATTAGAACGATTCTAAACTTTCATCCTTCACCTTAATAGGGCTTCGTGTCAAGTTTTCGATCTTGATAATATATATATATATATATATATATATATATATATATATATATATATATATATATATATATATATATTGTTTCTTCCCCATTCTTTGACATTCTTGAACAATCTAAGCTTAGTTGTCCAATGTTTTCTTCTCGATGATATAATATTCTTTCGTTTTTCGGTTGTTGCCACGCGCTGTTCTTGCTTTCCTGGCTCCCAACGTGGATTTAAAGGCTTTCTATTCCCTTGTCTTCTCGTATCATCTAGTCTGTTCCCTCCTCGGCATGCCAAACGGCTTGGAAAAACTCACCCCATCCTCAACGCATTTTATTTTCTACACTGGCCAGCTAGCGTTTTATACCAAATCTTATTCCTTACCAACTGAAAATGTTTAATATGTAGGATTGGATATTTCGGAATTTTGTTCACTAAGAGTTGGTTGTACGATATCGCAATTTTAAGGTCTTATTAGATACATATAGTAATTTTTTGAATATATTGAACATGGGAGCTCGTCTACCTATAAGAAGGGCTTGATTTTTCTCCCAAGAAATGTCAAAATCCGTAAAAAAAGACATAGAAAAATCAACATGCTTCGAAATTTGGCACCTCTACTAATAATTTTACTTCTTACATTGTATTCTAAAAAAAAAATATGAAATAAAAATTGGATAATTCGAATAATAATTTACAGACGAAGTGCTTTATAAGCTCGTCCAGCCGTTATTTCCTTGATTTTGAGCTACATATACATTCCTAAGGGGGGATACCATATATATATATAATAGCGGCTCAAACCTTGATACTATATATTTATAAATAAACTCAAACTGTACATACGTTACAAATTGCTATCTCTTTGAATCGATTGGATAATGCATCGATTGGATGGTACAAAAGTCATAAAATATTTTTTAAAACATTTTCAACAAATAATTTGAAAGTCCTGTGACTACAAATTCAATGCCAATATCTCGTAATCTGGAGACAAATACCATTGCATATTTCCCGCGACCCGTTAGATATTGTAAAGTTTCTAACTTTGTTTAATATGAAATACTAGAATATGTTACGTGAAAAGAAAAAACAGGATATTAGTTTGAAAGTAATCCTCGACGCACAAAGGATACGAGAAAACTTTGATACCGTCTGCTGTGTGTAGACACGTGTACGGTTCAAAGTTCAACCGTTCGGATTTCAGATGACGGCTGTCAATGTGGTTATGCCTAGACACACTTTTTTTTTTTTTTTTATATTTTAATGCTGCTTAACGACCCCACCAACAGATAGCTTATACGGGGATACGATGAAGTGGTGATAATATTGACGTCTACAAAAACCCATGACCTATGTATGCGGGACTCGAACCCACGCTCGACCCGACTTCAGTTTCTGCCACAGTTACCACAATTGACTGAGCCACTGGGGCGGCTTTATAGGCCTAATAACTTACAAATGACTTCAAAAATAACAGAAAACAATTGACAAATTTTATCAAGGGACTCATCATGTTTATTATCAAGAGTTTTTAAAATAGTGGTTCCTCATTTTGCTAAAAATTGGAACTCTAAAATTGTATAGTAATTTTATATGATACTCTGAAATGGGACTAATTCCGGGGAAATATTTGAACTTATTTGGCTTCTTCTTCTGAACGAACTAAATGAGTAAAATTCTTTCAACTTTCTTAAATCCAACTTTTCCAACATTTAACCACTTTTTTCCACCTCATATTCTCACCTATATTTCCCAACTTGATCCACACCTCTATCCGCAGTTTCCTTCCCGCTTCACACCAAGTTTTTCGCACATTTTCCTCTATCATTTCCAACTTCTCCAGAAGAGTAAGTCTTATATCCTATATTTTAACGAGAATGATCCTTAGGCCTAGTAGGCCTATCTTTCTAATGAGTTCAGCAATGTTATCTTGATTTAGTTTTACCTTCAGTTCTACCTATAGGTCTTCCAGCTGTCCAGCTGTCTGCCCTTCTGACCTTATCCAACTAACTTCTCTACTAACTAACGGAGGTAATCAACTGGCTACACGTTAACAAAACGTTAACTTAATAATGAACAACAAACCAACCATTTTCTCGAACTCTGTTCAACTTACCGTTTACGTTTATAGAATTTAATAGAGATTACTGTAGTAATTAAATGGGAATATGTTTTTCTGTATAGGTAGAACAGATATATATTTTTTAGAATTAACAAATATAAACTTGTCGCAACGTCATTGTTTCCCAATCAAGAGTAAGGGTGACAAGGTAGGATCGTTCGGACGGGGCACCACAGGGGTGATCTTACCGCAATCTTACTTAGGATGATCAAAAAGACGGTATTAATGATGAAGAAACGAACTTGAATGGAATACTGGGGCGGGGCCTCATTCCAATCGTAAGTGGTCATTTACCTAATGTCATATGTTATTTCATTATTAATTTTAATATTGTATTTATATTTAACTTCCTATTTATGATTACTCATCCAGTAGAGTAGATTTATTTATTTTCTAGTATTCATTAAAGAAATTTCATCAATGTGAAATACATTGACGAAAAGTTTACTCTCTTACATTCATAAATAGCTAAAGAATTGGCCGCCCTCGGTAGCTCAGTCAGCTGAGGCACGCTTCAGACACTGAACTCACCGTTGATGGGTTCGAATCCCGCATAAGGCATGGGTTTTTGTAAACATCCTTTCACTTATCATCACTTCATATAGTTTCATTGTCACCAGCTCATTCGTATCCCCGTATAACCTAGCTGTTGGTGGGGTCGTTAAGCAAACAATAATTTAGAGAATTGAAGATATGAGAGTTGAGGTGAATCATCATTGATCACTAACGACTGTGGCAATGCACATGAGAGAGGTTCCAGTTTTATTTTTATGTTATCAAATCTGAGTTTTCATTGAATAATATATTTTTTTTAGTTTAAAAAGCCCATTCAAAGTTATTACATAAAAATACAATAAAAACGCGATAGTTGTATAAACTTTTCTCCCTGAAGTCAGTGAATGATTTTGAGGCTAAGCAATAATTCACAGACAGTTTGTGTTGTGGTACAAGCGCTATATGGTTATTTTGATCACCGCGAGTATAACAAAGCTATAACCACAATCAGTCAATGTTATTCCCCATATAACCGAGCTGTTGGTGGGGTTGTTCATAAATATATCAGCAGATAACTTGTTCTATTGTTTTCAATTGGCACAGTAAATATTATAGGTAATTATAGTTTTACGGATATGCCTATATACGGTAATATAACCACCATACGTTATTATTGAGTACCTACATTATTCTATTTAAAGTCTATATTTGATTGATAAATGAATTACCAGTTAAGTTACGGTGGTGATTTGGTAGCGGTACTTGCAAATTCAAATAATAAAGATACCTTCATTAACTACGTTAAAGATTTAAAATTATTTCAATACTGGATATTTTATTAGTTATATCATTTTTGATTTCTCAAGTATATTCACTATTTACTGTACCATCAGAAAATATAACAGTATTGATTTGATTATCCAATCATTGAATTAATTGCAAATATTTGTCAGTGGTATAAATGTACTGAAACTGAAAAATTCAAGTCTGAAACACTTGACAAAAGCTTGCGAATAGCAAAATATTACTATTTTATTTTAGTTTATAGACTATCGAGGGATAGCCCGTTCGGTGAATATGACCTCTTTAGTCAGTTGGAACGATGCGAAGGAGACGTTCCTAACCTAATTTTATAGGACTCACCGCAATGTTTACTCTAAAGACTTAGGGGATATCATGGAAAACCTGTCAGGATGAACGACCATCGGGAAGCGAACCCGGTTCTTCTGAATGACGGTTCGGTGTTACCAACTCATCCACCCGTCTCAGCTATTTGCATTGTTGATTTCATGGCGATCATTCATTGTGTTTTCCTTCCGTCTGTGTTTACAACGTTGGTGCACTTGACTTGGCTCATCAAGGCGTATAGACAAATGACTGATGCAAAAAAGAAGAATTGACGCTGTCTTTTTTGCAAAATTAATCAGTTGTACGAAAAGCGTCAACGTCGTCAAACCCAGATTTAAGTGATCAATAAGTCCAGTTGGAGAAGATACTTTTCGCCATTAAACAAGCCCAGCTCGATAGACATTTTGCTGAATTGAAGCATGATTTCGAAAAAAGTCAGCAATTTGTATCAGACAATTACGATGAACTTCTGTTAAAAGTCAGTACCAGCAATGCTATTACAATTAGTATGAGTAAGGAGATTGAATCTCTTATAAGCAGTGCGGAACAGGGCGATGATGTTATTAATAATCCGACTGAAAGACTTAATAACTTGGAACAATATGGAAGAAATTGTAATTTGGTATTGTGTACAATTTCAGAAGTTGAAGATGAAAATCTTGAAAGTGTTGTTTTGAACGTGGCTATTAAACTGTGTATGAACCTGGAAGCTAGAGACATCGAAGTTGTACACCGTCTCTCTGTTAAGATAAACAAAAACCGTAGCATTGTGCAATTCGCATCGAATTCATTCAGAAGGAAGATAAAATTTGAATTGCAAACAATGATGTTATCAAAAATGGAAGTGATACGGAAATCTACGTTAGTGAGAACCTACTTGGAAAACTTACTGTGGAAAACTAGAATGTCTGCTAAAGATAAAGGTGGTTATCGTGAGGTTTTCGATTCGAAAAACTACTTGTAAGAACAAATGATGCTCACCTGTTATACGAATTTATGGACAAAGTGACCTTGACAAAGTTGGGTAACTTCTGTGTTCGGTACATATTATTCGGAATGTGTAAATATATCGACTACCGATCGGTGAACATATCGTACCTCACGCTGTATAAGTTTTACTTTTTCTAATATTGAAGATTCGCTGGTTAACTCTTTTCAAGGTAAGTTTAATATAATATTCGTAAATATAAGATGAATGGAAACTAAATTTGACCTTTTCTTTGGTTATATGAATAACATATTAGGCATGCTTCATTTCATAATTCTGGGCGAAGTAAATGTTAAAGATCACGAAATAGCTTCATTTAATATTGAGGGTTTTTCCGTGCATTCCTCTTTACATGAAAATAAACGGCGTGGTAGTGTAATTGTGTGTATTCGAAAAAAAATAGACTTGAAGTTTGGAAACTTAAATTCCAATTATTTTGAAGTAATGAGAGGTGCAATTGAATCTAATGGACTTGAAACTCATCTTATTGAAATTTATAGATAATCTGATGATGGAAAAATTCGAAATTTCATCGACAAAATTGATTTCATGTTGGAAAATATTTGTGAAATTGAGCAAGTTTTTGTTATGGGGATAATAAATAGATCTGAATAAAACTGAATAGACAACAATTTAATAATGTGAAGGCTGACTATATGAGGCGTTATGTGTATGATACGGAAGTTGATAAACTAGAGAGTCAGATTTGAGAGTATAGAGAGTCAGTTTTGGAATAAATAGAGATTTGATCAGATATTTGCTCTGAGATGTGATCTAATGATTGAATGTTGGAAGGATTGAATGAATTAAAGGATGATTGTATGTTTAGATTTAACGGCCCGTCAACGACTAGCTTATTTTGCCCTGTTGTTTTCGAGTCTAGTAAACGCCTGACAGAACTTTCGTGTAAATTATTGACTTGTCGAAACTATAGATCGCCAGGGCTAGTGAATAGGGTGAGACGATCGATCGGGACCGCCATCACTCTTGAAATAATGTCTCTCTCTCTCTCTCTCTCTCTCTCTCTCTCTCTCTCTCTCACACACTCTCACGTGTATAGCTATAACTTAGATCCGTCAGGTTTCGGTCTAGTCTAAATGATGGCTACATTATAAGACCACGCAATTGTCTAGACTAACTTCGGAAAAGTTCGAGAATTTCAAGATGAATGGAAGTTTTTTCACAGCAAACAGAAAGTATCTCGAAAGTTTCTGATTTTATTGTTATTGTTTGTTGTTTTGTGTAGTATATTATCCTACCTTCGGTTCAATTTATATCTGCTCTTGACTTGTATCATATTTGTACGGAATCGTTTTCCATATTCTCCATCTCAACACTTTTGATAACTAATATATATATATATTTTTTTTATATAAAATACTGATTCTGTCACTGAGCATTCTAGATTCAGCAGAATTCCAGAGGTAGGCCCTACTTATCGAGTTATCATTCTAGTTTAATAGAACTAGACGTACTGAATTAGCATAAACGTTAAACTATTTAACCTGTTAGTTGAACGAATAATTGTAATAGTTGTACTTAGTTGTACTATATGAAACTAATTTTAAAATGGATATAATATCTTCTAAATAGGCCTAGATTATAATACAATATTCACGGTTTTAGGCTTCACTATTTTTTTAGGTTTCAACAGAGAGTGGCAGAAAAGAGGCATGAAAGAGGCATGAAAATGTCATGATCGTTATCCTCCAAGTTGTCCAACCGATTTGTCACACAAACTATTTATGCATTTTGTGCATGCCACGTTTCATCACTATTTATTTTCTCGTTTATCTGCCAAACGTGAAAAAAAACATACATTTTACTATTAGACGAGTAATAAATGGTTTTCATTTTAATTGTTGAGCATTTGATCGTGTTTTTGACAAATGAATCGAAAATACAAATTATTTTAAAGCAAGGCAATCACTACGTGTTACGTATATTTTATCCATTATTGCGAAAATAAGTGTTGAAAAGTGTAACGTTTTTTTAGATTTTCATTTTTATTGAGAAGTCTACAGATTTTCTACGTTGTTAAGTTCACTAACCGATCGACCGTCTTCTCTATTAATCATCAATGACGGTCGGATGTGTCGATCCACCAACGCAGCGGGAGGGCGTTATATAATGTCCATTTGACTTCTGTAATCTCATTACACTGACGTCGATTAAAGTAGGTCTATTTAACGTGGATATAGGGCACTCTAGTTCCTACTAAAAGTTGATTAGTTGATTCAACTAGCTAATAACACTATTTGACAATAGACAGTTGCTTTTAATTCAGTTTAGGAAACTTATTTTATTAACATCATTAAATAAAAAACAGACCCAGTTTACGCAGGATATACAATACCGGATAGGTGTTTTGTATTTCTGAGGAAAAAAGTTCCCACCAGGAAAGTAACAGATTTTTAAAATAAGAAAATGAAACGTAGAGGTGCGAGATACTGAATTATTTTATTTTTTATATTTGGTTCAACGTCACAGTGTGCTAATGACCAAGATCTATTGGCGTCGGTGAACGATGAATGAGATGATGGGATGATGAGATGAAAGGTTATTTTATTACGTGTTTCTGGATAGTGTGAAGGAGTCGGCCGTGGCCTGTTTGTGACCATCCCAGTATCAATCTGAATGACAGAGGGAAACAATGAAAGATCTCTTGTCAGGATGGTCGACCATGGTGGGAGTCGAACCCCGGTTTCCTGACGGATCAGTGTGCTAGCCACTCGACCACATGTCTTAGTATACAGAATTAAAAAATACGAATTGAGGTGCGGATGACGATTGTTCAAAATATGAATGAGAAAAATGATGTAAAGTTTAAAAAACACTTGGGAAGATTGATGTCAATTACATTATGAAAAAATCAGGTTTTTGTACACGCGGTTTCTATCTCACTTCAAATTTAACAAAATTATATGTTCATTTCTCAATAATTTCTTACCTTTTGATACTTATTAATTATTACTCTTTTTAGTTATTGAAGTCGAAAGCTAGATTCGAACAATACATAGTTTCTATTAAAATTGAACACCATCGGGCTGTTTCGAATCCGGTTTTAAAATTTTTGTTCAATCTTCAAAGTTCAGCACACCTTAAAAAGGTTAATTGTTTTGTATTGTATTCATCTAGTTGTTTTACCTGTAGCAAAAATAAAACACTAAAGAGTTTATCCCGTAAAGAATAAGAATAGGAGTTATAATTAAGAATAACAATTTTCAAGAATTCGAGATAGATTACATAAAAAGATGAAAGCATAAGAGACAAGAAAATAGAATTCAAAAGATTTTAAGAGAATTTATTCGAATTTGTGATTGCGGTAAGTTTTTAATATTGATAATATTAAAGAAAATAAACATCCCAGGAAACTAATTTTTAAATTTTAAAGCTCAAACAAATTTGATACCCATGACATGACTCATAGGGAATGGACTCACATCTGATTGTTAAGTAATCAATTAATTATTCAACTAATAAATAAATTTAAATCATTAATTCACTAATTATGTTTTTATTGCTATAAAGTGAATTTTTGTGATACGAATTTCATTTCAGTGTTGTTGAACAAACTCAATAAATACCCTCTTCAGCCTAGCTGTTTATTTATTCACTGAATCTGAAGCATCACTAGCTCTATCTCCTTTAATAGGTTCGAGTATACGCGTATCAGTACGCAGGAGTGTTGCGGGTGGTACGCCGATAGTAGATCAACGCGTTTCAGGAGGTATATAAATCAGGGGTTCAAACATCGGTCGAAGAATTCTCAAGTTTTAGTCAATTAACTGATAACAAGGGGTTTTATTATCTTACATTTTGTGTTTACACGAAAACTGCGTGTTTAAAACTTGATTAATCTTGATATACTTGTATCCACGAAAGATGAGGTAGTCTACCACCCTAACAATAATAAATCTCACCGTTATATTTCTATAGCTGTGGTATTTTATATTCAGAGTAAACTGATTTTTTAGGATTATACTAACTATTGGGAACATAACTAAATCTTTCCAATGAGTTAAACTCTTGAAGTCGTATTTAGATCTTGTTATTACCATTTTTTATATCCATTCAGTTGGCAAACGACCTACTTCTTTCGTGGGTACAAGTGTACACGGATTTTTTACCCGCGTGATATGTTTATTATCACTTTAATAACACAAACATCAATTAAGATGTTAATCATAGAAACATTGAGATTTAATGGAATTTCTACGCGAACCTGATTAATTTTACTACTTCTTACAACTTGAAAACATGTACAATATATCCACGAGAGGTGAAGGAGCGAACCACCCGTGCGTTAATGGTGTGAGAAAGAAGGGACGGTCGATCGGAACATTCTTTCTTGGATGCAAATATATATATACAATGTATATCTAGATAAAATAACACCGTGTATACTTTAGTAGGGCAATGAGTGATGGGTATAAGAATCTGAGTATATAATTGCATTTTTACTTGAAAATAACATGATTTACGGATTCATGAAATAGACTTGCGTGATTATGGAAAATAAGTATAATCAATGTATGAGTAGGTTGGTGTAATAAAAAATCTTATTAAAAATAAAAATCTTATAAAAAATCTAAAAATCTAATTAAAAAAAAATCAGGTTTTTAAGTGGTGTAATTTTTCTGATAAAATGGTGAAGTAGTTGATTTCCAAGTAGGCCTATACTTAATAAACAGATCAACGGTAAATATAATTCTTATAAACGAATTATTTATATTGGATTTTTAAAATGGTGAAGTAGTTAATTTTCAAGCAGGCCCATACTTGATAAACAGGTCAACGATATACAACAGCCGAGGAAATCAATATAATATATATTAACGAATATATTTATATAGTTGCAGGTAAAAATATAAATAGCACTAAAGGAAAAATTTCAAAAAAGCGCCCTATCATGTCAACAATGACATTTATTTTAGGTTTGGTGTTCTTTTTTGAAAAAAAGTACATTTTAAAACATTGATAGTGTCAATTTCTTGAACCACAAATTAGAAGAAAAATTGAAGTTAAAATTAAAAATTTCAAAATGAATTTAAATTTGTGAGTTGAACCATCGAACCTAGCCCAATGTATAACCGAGATTTCAAAATACAACATATTAGTCACTTTTTCGAACAGTTTTTCAAACAATTTTTTCGACTACTTTTTTTCGAACATTTAGTGCATTCTCTCTTTTTCAAGCAATTCACTGCTGTATTCTTCACAAGAGTCATTAAAAACTAATTGCACACAGGTTGCTGCACCTGAAGGAAGCTATTTTCTATTAAACATACTTTTTAATCTGTATTAGTTTTCAACTCAAAAACTCATTTTTACTTACAACAAAAAAAATTCAAATATTCGTTTCTCATCACTACACTATAAATTGATGTAGTAAAAAAAATGGAAACGGTCTCTACTATAATTTTGTTCAAGATTTCATTTTAGTGATTTTTTTCCCCCTATCATCGATCATTGAACATGCCGATAGCACTCTCCTAGTCCGATGATTGGAATTAAAACTCTATTATTCACCCTCTATAGGATCATTATTACATCGAAACTTCCCAAAGAAGTTTTCTACTTTTTAAACATCACAATTAAGCTTAATTTATCGTCTTTCTTCTCCCAAATAATATACTTGTTTTCACGAAAGAAGGTCGCAAATATATATATATATAAACTATTATTATTATCTCATTTTTATATTGAAGTGAATTCTAATCCTAATTCCATTGCCATAGCTGTGGTGTTTTGAGCATTGTCGTGAAGCGGGGTTTGATGGCAACTGTCACCAGTCAATTTTGGGGGCAATTGACAGCCCATGATTTTGGGGGAGAGGAGAAAAAGGCGAGGCGTGGATTCCCCTTGCCGTGAGGCAAGAATTCAGAAGTCAATCAAACATGGCTCTAGTTTTATGTTTATTTAGAAATATAATAATATAGAATATAATAATAAAAGTACACATATGGACACTTACCGCATTGTCGAGCGTGATGTGCGTGAAAACTACATGATGACTCCGTGAACTGAATCACTGATTGCGAGCGAGAGAGAACTGAACTGAAGAGAGTAACTAGGGGTGAGTTTATATACTAACCCTAAAGTAGGTTATCCAAGTACAGTAACAATACTGTACTTGCATACGGTATAGGGTCTAAAATTATATTATAGATCAAGTTAAGACTAATAATAATAGATCATGTCCGCTTCATCACATCACCCTCGACTTCGCGAAATTGGAAATACTTCCAAACGGGAGTGTTCCAATTATTATCTAAAAAAAAATTCAAATATTTATTCATGAAATTACATTTTACTATGCGTATATCATATATAAGTACATATTATTCTTGAAGCGTTCACCACGGTTGTGGACTTTACAATTATTCTAATTCTAAGGGGGTAGTTTTAAGAACAAGATTACGAAAAAGAGTAGTGAATAAGGGTCACACTAACTATATATAACTTGGCTTCACTAACTATACGCTGACGGGTTCAAGGGAGGATCATACTACATTGAAGATATCGGTCACCCACTGACAGTAGAGGTGTGACTCTTTAAAAAAACTACGGCACTACAAGTAAAGATATTGAAGAGAATAAGTAAATTGAATATTGAATAGTGAAGATGTCTATTTTTGCAAATTTATCGTTATGAACTTTAAAAAAAACTCGATAGTTGTAAGTAATATTAAAGGAAAAGTGTTCGGCAATGATTAATTATCCTCCCTTCAATTTCTGAAAGTGAATTTAGAAATTGAATTTGTTTAGCGTGGTGAACAACCGTTAAAATCGCGAGTCTACCCTACGAATACACATCACCTTTCCCTTTCATTATTTCTGTGGCACACGTGACTATGGACATTGGATTCCTCGACGACGACCCAGATGCACTCGAACTTCTTGTGTTTCTCTGTTCTCTGGTTGTTGTTCGCCGTCGCCGGGTTGCCTCATGTGTCGGTCCATGGTGTATACAGACGTCGTGGCCTGCATCTTAGGTTCGGTGGTGAATTCGCAGATGTAGCTAGTCGACTTCCAGGCTGCACCAGGACTAAAAGACAATAACCAAGCAGATCACTGATACGCTAAAATTATAATACGCTATCTTATTATTACGAAGAATGAAATTAAAAATAAAGTAATAGATTTGTTTGTTTCACTAATAATACAAGTTACTTAAATGGTTACGCTAAATTTGAAAGACACTTCCTCACTATTAAATACTGTTTGAATAACAAAAAAAAAATGAATTCATCTTTATCATAAATTAAATTGAATTCATAAGCATAAATATAAATATGAAATATAAAATACAATGAAATTAAATAGAATACGTTAAAATAGAATATGACAAATAATATTAAAAATTACTGGCATATTGTGCTTATTCTCTTATTTAATAATCTATGCGTCGCGGACTGTTCTCTCAAATAGGTATAAATTGAAATAATAATAGTGATATCAGTTATTCTATGTTCTATACATATTCTATAATATACTCTTCCTATAAGTTACAATGCTACATTTTATACATTTCTATGGGCTTCACAGGTCCATCTGGCTATCGTATTGAAACTTTATACCGTAATAACAAAATAGAAAGGTTCGAAAGTGTTCTTGATTTGACCGTTTAGTTCAAGTGCTATAGATCTTATAATTCTAATTTGGTACAGTGGTAATTCCTTCAACGTCACTAATAGGTCTACGCACACTAATATCAGTGTTACGGATGTTAGTTAGTCTCCGATCGGGGTTGGTACGGTTAACAGTGTCATATTTTCCGTGGTATTTATTTTAACTCTCACTTTTCTTTTAAATCTGAAGTTATGTGCTCAATACTAAAATATTTTTATACGACAGTGGTATCTATGATAGTGACATATTTAAAGTGTCCGTTACATGCGTGTTCCTTATTTGTTTCCAAAATTCCGTGGCTTGTTCCACATTCTAGTGCATTTGGCTCCCTTGGGCCCATAGTGTATAAACTATACGCGTCCTTTATCCCGTTGTTACATTAAACGAAACTATATATAGGATAAAATGCATTTAGAGGTAAGGAGTGTTTATGCATCATAATACCGTTCAATATAAAAAATAGGAAGTTCATCATTTAAATGGCTACAGTTCTACTTCTACACTTCATTGACATATTTCACTAATTTTTATTCTTATACTCTTCGCATTTTCGTCTTTCACTACCTATTATTATAACTCGAAGTTTAGATCATTCAAACTATTCATTGGGATGAAATTACCGTGTCTAAGACTATATATGTTCTAATTTAAATACATCCTAAGTCTAATCTAAACATATATTTCGTGGAGTCATTATTCGCACTCGTCGTCGGAAGAAACCTCTTCTTCTACCGGATTGTTATTAGCCGAAAACCTAATTCTATATCTTTTCCCTCGTTCGGGAATAAACCCATTGTCCTCGTCACCCGTCGCTTTAACGTCATCTTCTTGCTCTACCTCGTAATGTTTAGCCAATCGTTCACTGTTGACATTCACTCGTGGTCGTGACAGGCCGTCTGCATGAGGAATGGAAGGTCCTGGTTTGTGCGACACTCCCGTAATATCTTTCTTCGGCACGAGTATTACACTAGCGGGCCCTGGGCTGTATGAAGGTACGACTAGGCCCTTCTTTGAAAGCTTAGACAATTCTCCATTCACCACAGGGCGTAAGCTATGAGCTATTCTATAGGGGGGCCTCTTTATAGGGGACGCACCTTCCTCTAGTAATATTCTTTGTCCTGCTGTACTCGCAAGCCCAAGTTCATCTCCGTCTTCAGAAGTTGAATCTGCATATTCGTGAAGTGCATTTTTAACATCACTCATTTCTTCACTATGCTCCAGTTTGCAGAGCTCGCTGATCTTCCTCGTCTGTTCATCAGTTGAAACTTTCAACTGATTGCTAATACTATTTACTATCTCTCTAACTGATAAACGTTCAATTTCTCCCACGTAACCGACAATAGTTTTAGCAGGAATCCTCACTGCATCATCATTTTCTATAGGCATCGGGACGCTGGGTGCGATTCTCAGTTTGGCGGCCAAATCAATCGCTTCTTGTTTTTCGTCGATCTCTTCTTCTCCTGTTACCCTTCCTTCTCTCTTCCTTTCTTCTTCATGTCTCACATCAACGTTATTCCCATTTAATTTAATAACGTTAGCATTCTGTATGAGCTCGTTTCTCTTCAAATCCACAATTACTTCATAAAACTTGAGAAAATCCCGACCAAGTATTCCATCTGTTTCCATATACATGTTATCATCACTTACTGAGAAGTTGAAGTTGTAATCTTCACTGCCAATAGAAACCTTCAGATCGACCTTTCCAATTATAGGCAAGGCGTGACCTGTAACACCGTAGACCGGACATCTTCTTCTGTGGAAGTCAATATTTCCCCTCTTTAAAACGGATTCACCAACTAGGCTTATGCTTGCTCCAGTATCAACCAATAGCGTTGCTTGAGTGCGAGGCTGTGAATGTATCTTGCTTTGAAGTTGTACCTCCACGCTGGTTATATCTGTAGCATCATGAGCCGGATGTGTTGAATTCACTTTCCGTTTCATTTCCCGTTCATTTGAGGAGTCAATGAACAGCTTCTCTAGTTTAAACGTACACCGTTATTCTGTGTAGTAGCTTGACGGTCAGATTGATTTTGGAAAGTAGGTCGGTATTGTTGTTGCTGAGGATGATTTTGATTGTGATAAGGGTGTTGGACGAAGGCGGGTGTGTTCACGTGAGGGTTACCGTATCTTGGGTGACCATTTTGGAAGTTCTGACCATTCTCAAAACGTTGTCCTCCATAATTCTGGAAGTGATGCCCTCCACTGTGCGTTTCATTATAGTGATAGTTCGGCTGCATCCCTCCTTGGTGAAAGTTATCGGCATAAGAATATTGTTGTTGCTCAGGCCTTTGATACTGAGGAGGTTCGATCCACGGACCCTGATAATGCCTCCCGTAGTTCGCTTGATAGGGCTGCTGACTGTATCTTGATTGTCGCTGGGGACAATTTCGAATTTGGTGCCCTGGCTCCGAACACTCGTAACAAACGTAGGCAGGCCTCTCGTGACGGTGATGATGTGGAGTCACTTCTTGTCGTACAGCGTGTACGGTCTGAGCGTCGCCGAAGTACTCCATATCGTACTTCTCCTCGCGCGAAGCAATCTCCAGGGCTTCCTCGAATGTTGCAGGGGACTTGGTCATCAGGTGTCGTTTTATCTGCCCCCGCACACCGTTCATAAAGTAGGTCAGGAGGTTTCGCTGAACTACTTCTCTCTCTAAAACGTTTCGTGCTTCGTTGGCGCCTACTACTAATGTCAGAAATCCTGCTTTTTGCAAACGCGAACCAAAGTCTGGCACTGTTTCGTTGATGCGCTGCCTGCAGTTCATAAACTCCTGCAGCAGCTGGATAGTGGACGTCGACGTTTCGTACCTTTCTTTCAGAGCTTTCCTTATCTGAGCATCTGTCAGAGTAGAATAGTTCGCCAGTCCACGGAGATAGTCCTTGGCCGCTCCCGTTACATGATATTTTAACACCTCTAATTTATTTTCGTCGCCCCACCGACCTAACTTCGCGGCAATATCTACTGACTCAAAAAATGACACTAGGGAGCATGTTTTAGTATTACCATCAAATTTAGCTACCATCGAGATGACACCTCTGAAATTATCGTTATTTTCTGCCATCGTATTTTTTTAGTCTACTACACGATAGTTATTATTATTTTACTTGAATACATCTATATTAAAACCTACTCCATACACTTTCGATACGCTGCCTACGCTTCCAAAACACATGATTTATCGAACAATAACTTATTAACACTTCTAAAGTCTAATATAACAACGCGAGAAAAAAAAATCGCACAAAACTAATCTGATTTCAAATTCGTAACACTGCATTGAAATAATGAGTGAGATAAAAACTTGAAGACAAAACAAAGTAACTTAACAATAATTAACTAACTATAAGGTCTATAACTAGCAACAAAAAATTGATAAGAAAATTAACATAACTAGGCCCACGTTTGAATTGAACTTTTTTTTTTGACATACTGAATCTATCCTCACCGCTGTATACCAGTGTCGTGAAGCGGGGTTTGATGGCAACTGTCACCAGTCAATTTTGGGGGCAATTGACAGCCCATGATTTTGGGGGAGAGGAGAAAAAGGCGAGGCGTGGATTCCCCTTGCCGTGAGGCAAGAATTCAGAAGTCAATCAAACATGGCTCTAGTTTTATGTTTATTTAGAAATATAATAATATAGAATATAATAATAAAAGTACACATATGGACACTTACCGCATTGTCGAGCGTGATGTGCGTGAAAACTACATGATGACTCCGTGAACTGAATCACTGATTGCGAGCGAGAGAGAACTGAACTGAAGAGAGTAACTAGGGGTGAGTTTATATACTAACCCTAAAGTAGGTTATCCAAGTACAGTAACAATACTGTACTTGCATACGGTATAGGGTCTAAAATTATATTATAGATCAAGTTAAGACTAATAATAATAGATCATGTCCGCTTCATCACAAGCATCATTGATTTTTCAGAAGGATATTTACGTTTAGAAAAAACTACATCTTTCAACCATGAATAGTTTTAGTGATTCAAGAACGATATTAGTGAACGATATTTACGATTAGAAAAAACTACATCTTTCAAAATCGTTCAGTGTTCAAAGTTACAACTTCCTCCACTATGACAGTGGTTTCTACAGTTATTGACTTGGTAGACAATCCCTTTCGTTTCTGAATACACCTTACCACTTCGCACAACCTAACCATATATCGTGTGATGACGAAATAATCGTGTGAATTTATCGTGAAGAAAGATAAAGAAAGAGAATAGTAAAACGATGATTGACGTGATTTCCGGTCATAGGTCATTTGTCGTTCTTTAATTGACCGTATATAGCGGTATAAGCCTATATCTATGTGATCGAGAATGACGTCACCCTCGTAGAGATGCTCTTGCGCATTGTTGCAGCGAGAGAGTGAGAGAGAAAGAGAGCGGCGGAACACCCGAAGTACGCCCGAGCGGCATTTCTCGTCGTATACTCTCACTGGTCGGAACGCGACCGTGTTCTACAAATCTCTATTATACACGACGACGTTCGAAAAATTATTCAAATTATCACTTGATTTTTAAATTGGAATACATTTGAATTTCGAATCTTTTTTTTCAGATGATTATTTCTCATCTTCGTTTTTACCCCAAATTAAATTGTCTAACCGTTTAATCTTAATCATTCCATTGTACTTATAAACAATACGTATTTTAATTAGATTTGACTAAATGTAACTTAAAATTAATTAAATGTTAAATCTAATCAATTTGCTGTCTCAATGTATGTTCATCGTTTAGATATCCATAATAATCAAGTTTCTGTAGTGCTGTTAATGGATGTAGCAATGTTTTAGAGTTAGACCAATCGAATTGCTTATTCAAGCTATTTTCTCGTCCAGTGTTGTTGCTTATTGGCGTTGTTTGATTGGTCCAATAGTGCACAAAACGATCGAGTGTTTCTTTGAGTGACATCACACTCAATACGTGATTTGCTGGTCGTCTATTGGTTATCGAGAGAAGGTGGCGGCGGTGGAAACTCTTCCGTGCAATAGGTGAGTTTGTGACGTCAATTGTACATTTGTTTTCATTGTTAGGCAACTGATGTTGAACGGTTTATTGTTTGTTCCGGTGATTCTAGAATCAGACGAGGAAATTTGATGAGCGAACAAGCACGTGAGAGAATTAGTTAGTTTAATTTATGGATGTTATTCATATATTTACTGTTGATGAAAAGCCAACTGTTTGCTGGGTTGTTGTTATATCAAGGTATATCAAAAGCTTCAGAGATGGAAAGGATAACGTTATGTTATAGTCAACATAAACAGAGCGTAAAGCAAATAGTGCTGTACTTTATATGATATCTCTTTTACAAAATGATAGCGTCCAACAGTCTATAATATTATATAGTTTGATTCATCAACTATACATTTTCCCATTTTTCCATTTCCTACTATCTTCTATAAATCTGCATCGTTCTTTCACGACTTTTAGTATATATCAGTATGGTCAAGTTTCAGGAGAGTAATTATTTGAAAATAAAAATCCCAAATAAAAATGAAAAGCTCATAATTTCTATAAAGCCTATAAAGAAGATGTTAATACGCTACGAATACGATATATACCGGAGAAATATAAATAAGTTGAATAAATACTTAACATCAACTAAAATAGATATGTGAAAAAAAATTAAATAAAGGAAACATTGAACATGCAGTCATATTGGCGATCGTCAAATATATGTTAACGAACTAAAATGATATTTCAAAAGGACTTTCGAATATCCGAAATATTTTAAATTAATTCATTATTTTGACGTTTGAACAGAGCAATAATAATTTTGTTCTATCAATTTTTCATTTTTGACGTTAACGACGAAACTTAATTTGTATCAGTGATTCGAGATATGCTAATACACATTTAAGAAAGAAAATCTGATTTATTATCCTTCTATCACCACGAAACATCACATTATTCTCTCTCGTTTTAGTTCTTCTTCACATCTTGCATGTATTAGCTTGTTGTGATTTGGGTCACATCGTCGGGGGTCACTTAATCTTAGTTCACGTGAATGACTCGCCGTCATAGTCATATGACTATGTCGTATATGACTAATGCGATCTTGCCTTCACGCGTCATGGCAGACGTATTAACAGCCGTAGCGTGTAGTGTCATATACATGACATGTCATACACATGACATGGGTTTGACAAATTTCAAAAGACGTGTGTGGATACACTGGATAATTTAAAGTCGACACTTTTTTCTAGACAAAAAAAAAGATTAATTTTGTAGTTGGGAACCGTTAGGAATTTGGTAATATTATAATTATTATTGGAAAACGCTACACTTGCGTTGAACGATGAGCGAGATACATTTGTGAGAATTGTGATAGAAATCCACTTCCTCACCCGCGACAATTAACCAATTTAAACAATAATACCGATTTTCAAGAAACTTTTCAAATATATCAGTATATTTTGTCTTTACAACATTCAGAATTAAAATTTCTCGGATGAAAATATTTCTCTCTTTCTCCACAATTTGTATGAGTATTTTCAAAATGAAATCCATTAATTCTCTAAAATGTATTCGTGACCGATTGCCCAAACTTTGCAACTAAAAGTGCGACTGTAAATGCGATTGTGAGTTGAAAAATAAGTAATTCATTAGCAGAGTTTTGTGTGGATCGGATTTACCTCGTAACCAGAGCGCACCTCGCGACTTGTGGAGCGCACACAAAAACATGTAAAGAAAAGAAAGAAAGACATGGTTTGGATCGAATGACTGTCTTCGTTCTCGCTCATCCAATGGAAATGATATGAACACACATATATTTTTATAATATGCGAAGACGATAAAAATCTATGACCCCAATCAAGTCTGCCAGAGTTCATAAGAGTTTCGATAATATTTATGCAGGCCCATAGCAGCCATTAAAATTATATGAAAAATAACTCTTGAAAAATGATTTTCTGGAATAAGATGCAAAAGTGTCTTCTATTTGTTGAGCCCACTAACAGCTAGGTTATACAGGGGGTGTCTTATATTTCATTAGACATTTCAATATATTATTACTTCATACATTTTTGTAATAAACAGAAAAATAATGGAAATTGAAATATGCATCAAATACTTTTTGATAGCCTATGAATAATTTACATGAAAAAACGTCGTGAAAATCGTATTTAAAACCAACTCGAAAGTCCCACCCCTCTAAAGTTTGAGATCGTTTCAACCCCGTTCTTACACTAAAAATTCCTCATACTTAAAAATTAAGTTTTCCGATCCACACTTCCCGTTTCTTCCGAAGCGAGGGTTAAATTGTCATTTCGTCACGAATAGACATTCGGATGACATTTCCTTGAGAGTGCATTCCTCTCCCAGTCACAGTAGAACATTCAAACACGATCTTCACATCAATCACACGCACACACACACACGCACACACGCACACGGTTCCCTTACTGCTCGTGCCGTACTGCATGAGCAACCCTTAAAGGAGATCGCAACTCTGAAAATAGATTTTAAGAATGACGACACGATATTTATTTACCTCATTTTAGAAAAAACCAGAAATCTTCATCTCAATTTCCGAAATTATAATTAATTCATTTGTCATACAGTACCCAGCACTATTTCCGAGAAGAGGTAGTGTTGTGTCTTGTGTAGGCAATACGGTATAAGAGATCAAATAGTTTCAGAGGTAGAATAGGAAATATGAGACAATTTCAGGAAGGAACTTGAGGGAAATAGGAGAAGTGATATGTTATGGTTATGTGGGACAAGGCAGGTTCAAAGAGGGTATGGTACCGTAGGCAGTACAGGAATAGGCAGTAAGATACACATCTCACACACATAGCCGGGCTCATTTTAATATATCATGTAGCTAAGATACGTCTACAAAGAAGCTGTAAGGAACAAACTTAGATGGGTCTTCAGGTCGAATATCAATGCTGCCAATAGGGAATGCACAAAGATGAAAATTAGATTATTGATCAAGTTAGTGTGCTACGTTTACAGGAGCAGAACGTTTGATTTTCGTTTTTCAATTTGAGGAAATTATTTGAGATCATATAAGATCGCTCTAGTGTATGCCCCGCCCAAACGATCCTCCTTTTCCGTCCTTCGCGTTAACTGAGGAATAATGACTTGGTATCAAATTTTACATATGAATACAAAAAGTTTCTCAATGAAATGTATATGAAATTGAATGTACATTTAGTTTTTTTTAATAACATGAAAATTTGATTGCTTTCTGTGGCAATGATGGCGATGCACACTTAAGGGAAAACGAAAGTAGTATATGAAATACATGATTATAACAATTTATTATTTAATATTTTGGAAAGTATACGGAGCCACTAAGTGATTGACAGACAGTCATGATTAATGTATAGAATAAAAAGAAGTTTACCAAAATGAGCGATACATTGTATTTTCTGTAAAATATGTGTTCATATATTTTGAAGTTTCTTCAATGAAATTTATCGTGAGAATGATTGATTTTTTCGTTGGAAACATTGTATTGCATTTTTCATTCTATTTTTATAAACATATTTATAAGAATGATTGTTTACATCTTCACGAACATTGTGTGATATTCAAATATCGATACATCGATAAATCACAGCATATTTCCGTACATCGAGCCAGAAAACGTTATCGACAGAACGGGCTACATTCTACCTGTGGATGGAATCAATCACATGAATTATTCAGAATTGTTAAAGGACATCACTACCCTGAAACTAGAATTAAATGAATAATTACGATATTCATTTCCCTAATTTTAGAGAAAACTAGAAATCGAAACCATGAATTTCGGAAATTATAATGATTGATTTGTTCTCCACTGACCATGAGTAGACATTACCAACTCTATTTGGGGGTATGAATGAGGGGGGGGGGGGGGATAATGAAACGATAAATTGATGACAAGTGAAGGGAATTTACAAAATCCCATGTCTATAATTATAGTGTATATTCAAAGCTGTGGTTTAAGGGGGACCTACCTGAAGCGTATCTTTCTCAGTATCAATGGAATATGTCAACGATCGTAGAGGCTTCCGGTCTGAACAAGTACTGAAACTGCTTTACACTATTCGGATAAGTGTATTCTAAAATACTGTTGATCAATAGTGAACGTTAACAATATGTTACCCGGTATTTATATGTAATGGTACGCTGTGAGGTAGATTGGATGATAAAAACATCGAGTGTTAGCATTTTCACAAATATTGTCTGCGTCTCATGATATATCTACTACTTTTGTGTCTTGCTGTTGATTTTTTTTTTTTGAATAATATCGAAACTTGATACAAAATCATTGTTCCCCTATTAAGGCTAAGGACGATTGTAGGATCGTTTTTAATCGCACTGATAAGTTTTGTGCTCAGTTTTATCTGTAAATCACCCTGACGGGGACTTTTTGCCCTATAGAGATTGGGGACGCCTCAAATGTCCGAGCCAAACGTTTAACATACAGACTTGTGCATTGTTATAGCTATATTCACGAGATTTATGAAATGAAATGAAATAATGGTTATTTCACTAAAAATGGCTGATTATTTTTTCCGAATCACCTTTTCTCATTTCACTCATTTCACATTTCATATGATTATTGAATGCAATATATAAACTTTCAACGATTTTACACCTGGCTGTTGAAACTATTTTTTCAAAAAGTCCTATACATGGTGTTTAATTTTATTGTTACTTCCTCTGTTTTTCAATTTATTTGATAGACTTGATCAGGATTTGAAAAGAATCGGAAGTATTTTATCTCCCTCCCAAAAAGTATACTAAAAATATAAGTATTATAAGCCTATATAAGTACGTTACGTACCACACTAATATCATACTATTATAATATTTCAAATAGCCGATAAGTATACTACGTAGCTGCAAAATCCATTCATTATTTATTCAAAATACATAGATTCAATTCTCTAACTAGACCTTTTATTTGCATTGTCATGGATGAATAGGGTATTTTGGGGTTCAGTGTTGATATCAAGCGAGGCAACACACTTTCCTTCGTTTTTATCACATAAATTATGCTTTTTACAACTTACGTCTTTCATTGTTACTTGACATCGACTTCAACTAAAATTTATGTTAACCAATAATGAAGGCGTATTTGATTGTTGTTCGGTCATTGACTCAAGTTGCGATAACAAAGACCTAAGTACTGAGTAACCTTGACCTATCGACTGATCTTCAAACAGAATATACTTTAGTTATTTTTTCCTCCTGTAGTACAGAGAGTTTTAACAATAGCATTTTTTAATCTTTAAACAGTAAGAAACGTACCATCGAGAATTGTACTATAATTTGTGTATATATATATATATATATATATATATATATATATATATATATATATATATATATATATATATGTGCATAACTTGAAAATAAACCCAAACTGTACCCAATAAACCCAACTGAATGGAATTGTATCTTCATTTGATGACAGCGCATTATGACTTCACGTACGCACTAAACATACATTTAGTAATATATGTAGTAATATACTACAGTAGTTACACAATATGGAGAAAATGTAATCATTCACAGTTGCACCAATTTACATAACAACAAAAAAAGAGATAGCAGAGCATGGTTTCGATCCACGGACCTCTGGGTTATGGGCCCAGCACGCTTCCACTGCGCCACTCTGCTCTGACATTCATTTGCATTGAAACATTATCAGTTCGCTTTTATGAAAGTTGAACATTCAACTCGTTTATTTGAATACAACATTATATCAAGTTCAATTTTAATATTCATTGGTGAGGTATTAATCGTATAATATTTTACATTTATAATTCATGTATAATTCAACAGTCATGCAAAGTCAAGTAAACATGCAAAGTCGAATTATTCGGTTTTGAAAGTAGAGAAATGTGTGAATTAACTAATTATGCCTATATGTATATTTGAAAAAATATAATTATATTGATATTTTTTGAAATTTAATAAATGATTGAACTCGGATAATTTTAGATTTTCATGTTTTTAGCTTTGAAAAAATGTCATTTTCTACTTTAGTATAGGTTATTTCGTGGAATCTAAGCGATTACTCTAACCCCAAACGAGTTTCTTAAGTTATTTTTGTCCAATTCATTACTGCATTACTGTATCAAGAATAGGCTGGAAAAAATATCAAATTTTATTTTTTTCGAGTTTACCGAAGATACACTTCATTCTTCAAGTTCACCCTTTTTTTATGTAACTTATTTATACATTTCACTATTTCACAATCAATATTTGCCTGCGATTTGACCTTTGCGAAGAGCACTTCTGCCAATCGATGGTCGTAACTCGATATATCGTCCCTGTACTTCATGACGTCACGAGATATCTCGATCCTATCGCAACACGCGAGTCGCAAGTAATCTATTGCCATTGTTTATCGTCTGATTGGTGCAGAGTTATCGACGAGTATCGATACAGCCAATCAGCGTGCGTGCTTTGAGAAACGTGGCCGAGGTGGATGAATTTCGCTGGAAACAAATATTCAACAAAGATTAATATATCAATAGTATATTTTAAGCATGATATTTTTATTATATTACCTACACGTTATATAAATTGAGAAATTAATTATTATTACGAATATTATTGTAGATAGAAATATAAAATTGTTTGAAATTAACAGAGTACAATACCACTACCTTCAAATGGTTCAAATAATAAAAATACGATGCAAAAAATAATATACGAACAAAGGCCTATAACAACAAGATTTTTTCCCATATTTAAAATAATGAAGTTTTTAAAATCTTTGATGCAAAATAAGCACTAATTGCGTATTATAACTATTCTAGATTCATATAAAAAAAAACGTTTGTTACGTTATCAAACATTAAATGTTTTTAAATAAAAGAGTTTTGATCTACAATTTCATATAGAGCTTCTATACCCAAAGGGTTTATTTGAAGTCTGCTCTCAATTCTATACCCAAATTATTACACTCTTCGGAGTTTATATTTCACCGCATTTCCATCGCGTATGTTTATATAGCTATTGGCAAAGTACCATCGTGAGGCGGGATTTTAGCGTGGTCGTAAATATAAATGCATACATTTTTTATAATCATGTAAACACACTTTGTTAGAAGTAGTAGTTGAACATAGGTACTTCAGATTTACGTACATTAATACATATTTCTGTAAATTTTACTTAAAACATTTGTTATTTCATAATATTTTCAATACTATATTCAATATTTGGGTGGGTTCTCTCGACCACGTTTTAGGTTTGACAATATTAAATCGATTCTTTTGTGAAAACTCCACATAAATATGAGAAGATTACATCATACCACTTGGAAAATGTGGACAGCGAAAAATTGATCAAAAATGAAGAATGATTTGGAACTGTTTTCTACTTATTATTCTGCACGTTAAACAGATTTTCATTTAATTATAATGGGAATAATATTCTATAGATCGATGGTGTTTTTTTATTAATGACGAAGTTGTGACACATTAGTCAGATTTCAAGTTGATTCAATGCTTTTTTTAATGAAGTCTAAAAACGATTTTGACATTTTTTGGACCTCGTATGAATGATCCTACCTTGTCAACATTAGTCTTAATTGGGGACAATAACTTTATGTAAAGTTTAAAAAATATATAAATAATAAACTAATAGCCGCCTTGGTGGCCAAGTCAATTATCGCTAGCGGTAGTAACTGAGGTCACCATTGGGCGTGGGTTCGAGTCCCGCATAAGGCATGGGTTTTTGTGAACGTCCTTTCATCTATCATCCGCTCATTCGTACCCCCGTATAACATAGCTATTGGTGGGGTCGTTAAGCAACATTGAAAAAAATAAAGTATCAAACTAATAATCCATCACGGGAGTCATGAAAATAACAAACGCAACAGAATTCTACATTAAAATTATAAAGTTCCTCAGAGACACATAGTATTAAAAATCATCCAATCATATTTGAGTACAAAAAAAGGTTCTCTATATCAAGCTCGCAAACGTAAAGAGGTCAAGTACAATTAATATATACCCTTTCAATTCGAACAGATATTCATTTTCATATTCATTTCTGTAGTTGTTGAACTTTAAAAAACCACACTTTGTAGAGATGTTCATCTGTGTATAATAATCTACGATACGATTATTTCCACGAACGTAATTGTTCAAAGCCATGGTCATAGCATTCCCATATAGGCTTAACATAATGCTATTCAGGCCCATTTGGCTGCATGTGGTGTTTTACAAATCAACCGATGTGAATATACACGCAGAGCATAGGGGATTAGTTGTACTTCTATTCACAAGAGATGAAGGCGCGAACCATCCGTACGGTAGTCGTGGGAATAGACGAGACTGCCAATCGGAACTTTCAGCTTACGTGGATACAAGTACAGTAGCTCGTACATGCTAGGTCAGAGTTAGATAATTGTTTTACACTTCATTTATATATGGTCACATATGATATTATTCTGGTATAATATTTCATTTTATATGATGTTGAAGAGAAAAAATATTGAGTAGATCTTTAAATTTTCTCCAACGTGGTGAAAAGCTCATCAAATATATATAATATATATATATATATATATATATATATATATATATATATATATATATATATATATATATCTTATTTTATACTGAGATGAGTGGTCGAGTGACTAGCACAGTGAACCGTCATTCAGGAGACCGGGGATAGATTCCCGTCATGGTCGACAATACGAGGACAAGGGGTTTCTCGTGGTTATTCTCTGTCGTTTAGGTCAATACTGACCTAGCGTACTGACCAATACTGTCAATAAGGAATTTTAGTTCCTTGACAACAGGCCACGACGACTCCTTCCTACTATCCAAAAACACCTAATAAATAACTTTTCATTCACCGACGCCAATGGATCTTATAGTCATCATTACAGTGCATCTTTAAAACCCAATATGAAGTAGGTCTATAGTTCATTAGGTTTAAGGTTTAAGTGACTATAGTCTAGATTGCTTTGAAGCAACAATTCTGTCTATCGATGATTGTTATGCAATAGTGTTAGGGTTGACATCGAGCTGATTCTCCATAATTGTTTTTTTAAATCAAAATTCACTTTTCCGAATATTATTTATTATACTTGATACACATGTGAAAGAATACAATAAACATGAGAACGATATAGTTTACAACACAGCCATCCCCTCCGTAGTTATGCTTTACATATTTACATTTATTATCTAAGCATATAGAATCAGATTTTCCCAGCTATTTGAAGCGACCATTGTATATAAATCTGTTGGTTGTCCTGATATTTCCTTTCTATGTCTCTTTTATAGATTAGATTAAATAAATTACCCTGAATAAACCCTCATTTTCGTACGACTTACCCTTATAAAAATTGAACGTTTCACATTCAGAATTTTTATTATTTTTTTCGTGGATAGAAAAATATCACTTTATTATACTCTACAGTGACATCCGAATAAGTTCAACATTCCATTGTTCCCTGCACTTTGTGCTAATTTCGTCTGTGCCATGCATAAGGGATTAGTAATGACTGATGATGTTATCATAATGGCGTTGGGAAATTAAAAGAGTAAAAGCGTTAATAATACTTTGTCCTTAACAATAATTGTCCTCAAACTTATTTTGATAACAATGTAATTCGGATGATAAAAAGGTATAGTGACAGTTACATTTCCATTTCAAGGTCCTACTATAAATAATTAATCTGTATACCCTAGAAAGACTGATAACCAGTCGTTAACTTGTATGAACATATATTTTTTATTCAGAAAAATTAAATATTGAAAAATTAAATATTGATTCAATAATACAAAAGAAAACGTTTGATTAAAAACCTATATCCAGCGTTTGCTTTTTTGCATAACACAACAGGTAGACTGCTATTTTTCTTTCAATATTTCAGAACGTCATTTTATATTTTAGAAACATTTTTTCCTTTCATAAAATCCATTGTTGAAAATATCAACAAAGTTTGTTAATAATGCCTTACCAAGCAGTTCTTTGTACACATTTTTTTTCATTCTTTGACGTTATGCCACTATTCAGTTCTATTGAGTGTGTATAAATTTATAAATTTCTAACACAAAATTATGCTTTTTTCAAAAACTAAGATGTGATATAGATTAAGCGGAAGCTTTAATCAACTCAATTACTATTCTCATTAACTTTGTTGTATAATCCATTAAGTAAGCACAACGCCAACTTTCCGAGAGTCGTAAAATTTTGGTGGTTTGAATTCACAACTTTCAGAGTCAACTTTTGTCTCGCACATTGCGAATAATAATTACTGACGTCACAGCCTTGCATATACCGTTCCTATTGTCTTAGTGGTGAATAGGAATATCTCTAATTGTATCAACGAGAAATGAAGGTTCCGACTGACTGTCTCTCCTATATCACATAACTGGCGCACAGGTGATTCACGCCGTCATCTTCCGTCAAATAACTATACAATATTATTCAACGGGGATTCTATAGTTTAATAGAGTATTTTAATATGATTAATTAAGTTATCTTTATTCGATTGAATAATAATTGAATAATGATGTTTTTAAATATAAAATATGTTAGTCATAAGGGATAGTCACTGTAATCTAATGTCCTCAAAAGAAACACTTTTCTTCTATTGGTATGAAATAATGGAAGATGTAAATAGTTCACGAACAATTTATAAAACGAAAAAGTGTTTCAAAATAGATTCTGTGACAAGAATACTTCGACAAATTACAAATAATGTACCGACAAGACGTTGAGTGTATTCAGAACAACTAATTAAAATAGTGTAACTTACATAATTATCATTAAAATTGGAATGTAATACAAAGAAGTGTCATTACAAATTGCTCCCTGTCTAGATAATATATATTATAATTAAACTTGACGTTGTACACAAGTTTGTCAATTGAAAATAAGAGAGATGAATTATAGTCTGTGAATTTCATTATATTCAGTACTTCTTGCTGTGCATGATTCAATTAGGTGATAAGTACCTTCTATAGCTGTACTTTAGCACAGTGACGTGTCAAATTATACATATTAGAATTATTTAGTTCAACTATGGAGCATATTACATCCAAGTGTATATTCGACGAATAAGAAGCAGGCTTTCGATTGGTTTTAGTTCATATTAAATAAGTTTATGACGTTTCATTGGTTACGTTAGTTAGTTTGGGTTAGTTTGGGATAGCTTAGGTTGATTAAGTTAGTTATGGGTTGTTTTAGGTTAGCTTAGGCTGCGCGATAAAAACAACGTCCGCATGTGGTGTCATATAGACCGATGGTCCGATGAATAGAGGCTGCCATAATAAAATTAATAATGTGGGCCTCTGGTGACTGAATATTTTTAAAATTTTCTTCAGCCCCTCTCCCTCCCCCCCTCCCTTCGTCTGGCTCAGTCAGCTTTGTGTTAGAAACTATAGTCAAATTGAACGTGTTTTTTCAAGTTTTAATTCACCTTCAAGTTTCAACTCCATAAATTCAGCTTCTGGTGGGGTCGTAGGCAAACAAACAAAAACAAAACAATAAAGGTTATAGTTTTTCACAATGCTCAGTCACCAAAACTAGTTGTATTTACCCTTCAATCAAATCCCCTATATAACCATAGCTATAACCCATATATAACCATTTACTTCTCTATTATAACCTAATGTTAGCGGGGTCGTTAAGCAACCATTAGAGAAAATTATTCAATCTCATTAAAAATCCAATTTGAAAAAAATATTCAATCTCATTTGAAAAATTATTCAATATCATTTGAAAAATTATTTAATCTCATATATAAGCTTTTAAACCAGTGTGTGTAATCTTGTATTAAATGTATGACTGATCGCATTGTCGACTGGACGCCGATTGGTCACTGCCCGACATAATGCACTATGATGATAATCGCATACATGTGACGTCACGAATGACCAACCCTTGCATGGTGACGGATAACGGAACATAGAAAATCACTCAGACCTAATAAACTATGATATATAGTATCGTTTTACGAATGGATTTAGGAACTTGGCTTTTGAGGTAGAATCGTTTTATAGAGTATAAATCGTTCTTGGAACTTAAAACTAGACGCGTTTAAAGGGGGAGAAAACGCCTACTGGTATTAACTTACTGTGGCAATCATTCGGAAATAGACATGAGTTTTTTTGGATGTTTTGATTGATTAAAATTGTCTTGTTGAAATATTTCGATGAAAAACAATTTTCAGCATTTTCCATCTCAATTTGTTCACACGCACATAAATATATATATATATATATATATATATATATATATATATATATATATATATATATATATATATATATATATATATATATATATATAAATCCACCGGTTGGATCTGTTTCACCCTCAGTTTATGAGGATCACTCTAAGTCTCCTCTGTACCACGCGTGAGATGTTATACATGATGATAAGCCATTCGAAGAATTTCTGTTTGGTTGTATTGAAGTGAACAAATGAAACATGCATGAACAAAATGAAACGTGGCACATGTTCTTATTCAATGTAACACAAGTGAAATGATACGAAATATCGAATGTGAATGATCTATTTATTGTATATATTTATATATGCATAAATATAAAGATGTGAGGGTTTGTATTATCAATCATATTATTGGTTACCACGAAACTGATGTAGCATATGATTGCAATCTCAAAGTAGTTTCTAGTAAAGTATATATAGAACTTGAATATATTTTATCAATGTGGGATTTTTATTTTCTTCGACTATTTTCGCCCTCTCTCTTTTTGTCGTTTCGTTTTGTATAAGTTTTGCACAACCTGCGCTGAGCTGTATTTGATGTATATGCAATATAGTATTTCAAAACTTGAAATATATATTATATTATACTGTATCATATCTTAGGGTGGAAGTTTATCTCACGTGATACTGTATGTTTAAGTAGAGCTTTTCGTACTGGAGTAGAAAATAATCTTGATAAGGAATAATTAATATTCTTGTCTCAAATAATATTTTTTGCTGTGTTTGTTTTATACATTGGCAAGTGTATTTTAATGTTTTTTGGAATTAGTTGAATATGTACACTTACAGAATGTTCATTTAATTAATTTTGTACAAATATAAATTAACGTAACATATATTCATTTAAAAAATGTATTCCCACTTCAAAATGACTTGTGAAATACGAAAAGCTATACGTATAACCGAAACTGATATTTGTAATAAGTTTACATAGTTTTTTTGGAAATTTGTAATATTATCAACTTCAGTTAGTCAAGTGTATACACAGGCTTTAAATGACCGTATAATCTCACCACCCGTCAACCCCTTGCTCTTTCAGTTTACAAGAGCAATTTCATCACCTCACCTTCAATTTACCGGTAAACGACCCTTATACCTCATGTTGGTGGTTCAAGGGGTAGGTGGCGGGGGGGGGGGGGGGGGGGGTTCAGATACCTTGTGGTACAAGCACTTGATTACAAGTGCCACATCACGTATTAGCTGCACACGCCTTCTTTGTAACCCCCTCTGTATCTCTCTCTCTCTCTCTCTCTCTCTCTTTCTCTCTCTCTCTCTCTCTCTCTCTCTCCCTCTCTTACACACAACAATTACACACGATTTCTCTCTCACGCTCACTTGGAACAAAGTACTTGTCGGATTATTTGTCGTTTACAAAGACGATCTCACTTTTAATCAACTACATACAACTTGACTAGCTGCAAACCACACTTCGAATGTCGTGTAACGGTCGTCCCGATCGACCGTCTGCTCCACGGTTTACCACAGACGTCGAGGAGTGTCGAACCGCTAACACTGGCTAAAGGAAGTATACGCGTTAATCAAATGACAGAAATGACTACTCCATGCAAATAACACGCTAGACTGTTTCGCAATAAGACATGCCACTTGACAACGTGAAACAATGTAAATGTCAAGTGTGGTTATATGAGTGGGTTTACCTTCTAATCTAAATCTTCAGCTCATGCCAAAGCATTTAACTATTGCTGCATAATTGCTGATGTAAGTTCTTTGGCCACAGAACTTCTGAACTTTTGCTAGTTGATAGCAAAGTTCTAATTCGCTAAGAAAATTTATATTTTCAATAACTAGAAAACAAAACTCTAAAGAAAACAATTTTAAAACTAGAGACAAAGTATTTGTTTTCCAGTTGAAGATATGCCAAGGTATAGGGACGTTCGCCACAAGTGCAATTGTTGGCGCACTTTTACACAAAACAAATAGAAGCACGAGTGCAGGAAACCTAACTGCAAATAGAGGCAAAACATAAATTCCGATAAAATCGTAATTTCGGTAGACAAAAGTTGAAATGGAGTCAATAATCACGACACCGAAACGGTTGTTTAGGTGAATGCTGGCTTGTGATTGGTCAGTAAGGAATATCGTGTCGGACGACAAAAAAAAAATCGGAACTGGAAACCCTGCTATAGACTATATCTTTTACCAGGCCCGGACTTTGAATTCAGCACCCCCAGGCTGGACATAATTCAGCGCACCTATACGGTAATAAAAGTGTAGACTTATTTTCAAAATGTGTAGAAGACAAGTGTCACAAATGTAACAGATCTTTCGGGCAATGTGACTTACTGATTAACGCAATATTTAAATGATATAGTGCGACTAACCCGAGGGATGTAGTCTTTGAAAAAGAAATACCAGGGTGCTCAATATTTCGAGAAATCCAATAGATGGGAGGGATACATAGACCCGCAGGTATTTTTTTTCAAATAGCATGTTCCTAGATTATATATTATTTTGTAAGTTATAGATTTTGGCCTATGTTGTAGAAGTGTTACCTTGCAGATGGATAACTATAACTATTAACTGTCCAGTATTAATTTTTACCTATGATGTATCTTCGTCTATCATTTTCAAACACGTTTTCATTTAAACAAAAAAATGAAAGTTCTCAAGAGTGCAAGCGCCCCTTGGCTTGCCAGTCTTTGCGTACATCCGGGCCTGTCTTTTACGTGATATCGCTAAAAATCTGATGTTTCCTTTAATTTCGACTCCCTTGCTATCTTCTCAAATCTCTCAGTGGTAAATATTTGCTTCTGTCGCTCGGCCGGCGCAGACAGACATGTAATTATTGACAATCAAAGTCAATGACACCTCCAAATGTCAGTGACACTGTCAGACCGAATTAAACCAAAACCACTCGAATTAAAGGCGATCTTCTCATATTCATCCACCCATCGTTTTTATTAATGGAATAGTCTTTATACGTGACTGTTCCACTGTTTATACTGATGTTGATTCTAGTCAAATATCACGAAGTTTTTTTTTGTACAAACAATGTGGTGGTTAACATATCTGAAAGTGCATATAAATAATTTATACGAATCAATTAGACGAAATGATTCTTCTTGTTATATTTAATTTTTTAAATCTAATTTAGGGCAGAATTTAAGTCAGAATCTCAATAATAATTGAATCCTACCCAATATCCAACAATAGTCGAGTTGGGGGGTTTAACAAGTAAACCAAAATCTTGGACAAATCACACTCGATATGTTTAGAAAATATAAAAAAAAATTCATGGAAGATTTGATAAATTCAAAAATCAAAGCATGTAGATAACTTTCGAGTTCTATATATTATATATATCAAGTAATTCGCTTATTTGAGACGCATATCTTGCATTTGCCTCAAAACAATATCAGATTCTCAATAGAGAATTGAATTATTTTCACTAAAATAAAAGCATGGATGATAAGAATAATAAATGTAACGGATAATATAGACGAAACTAGTATATTTAAACATATTTTCAATTGAATAATTCATTTGTGAGTTCAATTCAATGAGATATGAAATATTAATCAGCCTGACATTTGGCAATTCATTATCTCATTCCGGAGTACAGTAAATTACATTTGCGAAACATATATCTATCTACAAACAGCTGCCAGCAGAGGTAATGGTATAAATCAATTATTCCTGCACCTTACGCTCGCTCGGTATACAGTCCATTTGTACAATGAATCAAATAAGGCACTTCTCTAATTAACTGAGCTACACATTTGATTTGATTTTAATCTTAATTAGGTAAGAATGCTTATTGTGATTTAGCGGAGTCAAGTTTGAGTTAAGTGATTGCATTTTCTAGAATCAAATTTTTTGTTCGTGATTACAATTGGGATAGTTGCTAACTTCAGTTGGGGTTGCAACGTCATCGGTGATTCAACTTTAAATCTACCGTTTTAGTTGTTATATAATTTTTTATGTTTGGTGATTACAAGATTAAAAATACCCTCATTTAATCACTGTGGAGCCGAGTCGATAATGCAGTTCAATTTTCAGCTGCAACTACTTGACCGATCCAATATTTATCTGTGCGTTAAATGAGTGTAATTATTTTGGTTCTTCAAACCCTTCAAAGTTCAGAAGTTTCGATCGAGTAATTTTTAAAGTTTTCTTAAATTAAAATCGAAACTTGATACAAAATCATTGTTCCCCAATAAAGGCAAAGGATGAAAGTTTAGGATCGGTTGAACGGGGCACCACAAGGGCGATCTTATCATCCCAAAGAAATAGTTAAATATAATATATAGGTCTAGTTCAGTCAACACATTGTAAAAATTATATTGATAATTTAAAAATTGAAGAACAATTATTTAAAAGTCGTGTTGGGAGAATTTTTTTCAATCTTCTTTCTGAATATATATTCTCTTTCTTCTATTTTTATTTCTGCATCGTAATTTCTCCTTATTTACTATCCCTATTCACTAAAGATGGTACACATCTTCTCAAGGGGAAGCTTGACTCATTTTTTCATGAGTAGGATTGAAATAGACAATTATTTTAGGGAGTCCACCATCCCTCAGCATCCCTCTAATCCAAGCACTGTATGAATATCGAGGCGTCTGACGAGCATACCGGAATAAATTATACTAAGCCGTGTGACATGGGCTTGGGTGTCAAACCTCAACTTAAACCCTGACCACTTTCACAAACATCCATTGAAAAGTAATCTCAAGCTCATGTTACACGACAGAGTATACTTCATTCCGATATACGCTCTTCAGCACCTCCTGAATATGACCTATATATGACGTGCTTGCTCTTTCGGTACACAACCTCCAACCCTCGCGAATACAACCATAATTAAGTATAATACATGTTTATATGTCATATTATGACCGCTTTTCATGCTATATCATCCACATCTCCACCACCACTATACCCTCAGGTATACATTGTAACGTGTCTCCACTATTAAACCAGCCCTGAGCATTCAACAGTTGTGTGCACAGTAGTTTATAGTTTACCCATCCGAGCACGCATGCAGTAGAAGCTGTACCACTTAGATTACCATATATTGTGCAGTAATGCAGAAGATGAATGAAAAGTGATGGATCTGAATGCTAAGCACGTAATGCATAGCCAATATAGTATTACGGCACCATCTCAGCACACGTGTGTGTAGTCTAAGGTTTCTAGGGGGTTTCGAATCAACAAACCGTGTGGATGTGAAGATATTGAGTGCGTTGGGGAGGGGGGGGGGGGGGGGGGGGGGAAATCGGGTCATTAGGGTAGAAATATACTCTTTAACTTGTGTTTGTTTTAGATATGAGATGTATATTGAAAGACGAATGAGTTTTTGAAAGAGTTTTACGTGGAATATATATACATAGATGAATAGAATGGAATAGAAAATATGGGGAGTCGTTTTAGCGAGACATAACAATGTAAATATATCTCGAGGAAAAAAGTTTCCCAAGTGGGTATCTGTAGAAATGTTATGATATAAGGTTAAAATTCAATGGATATGATTATGGAGATATTATAGATATATGTGTTTCTTCTTTCACTGATGTTTGGGTAAGTCGATGGTCATTCGCTTTTCTATTGTCAAATTATATACTATCGTCGAAGCAACAGCGAACACCTATGTAGAATTATTGTCATTGTGATTTTAACTGCTACTAATTATTTTATGGCATTCAGAATGATCTTGGGAATTATAAATAGTTACAAGTAAACATAAAACTAGGGAAACGCGTTATGTGTTTCCGTGTTGATGGATGAGCTAGAAGAATGAAATAGAATTCTTTCAAACGTTCAGTCAGTAAACTCAAAAAATAATTTTGGAATTGATAAATTGAGATGCATTTAATTAGTATTTTTTTGAATAGAAATTGCATCTTAAATATAATCTAAAATCGATAAATGTATGCATCATATTTTTACTGATCTACATCACTTAAAAGTTATATCAAGTTGTTATTTTGACTGCATTCAGGTTAAAAATCATATTCATTCCCATTCCAGTTGCATAAGTAAGTTGCCACGATTCTAATCAGTTTTAGTTTGATGATTTAATTCAATTTTAATGTGAGCTGCTCATTGTTAATTGTTAATTATTATTGAATTCTAGTTTTGAGACCGTTTACCAATTGCTAGAATAGAACATTGCGATGCAAATCCATTTAACTAATACCAATACATATAATTAAACCGCTAAACCATTGAACAAATAAATAATTAAGCATTACACCATTAACCATTAAACCATTAAAGCAGGTCACTGAAATATTTGTAATTACCCCGAAGTTACGAGAATACAGTATAACATTATACAAGATGAGTTAGAAAGTTAATACTGTTAGAAGTGCAAAGAAAAGTGGGAAAGTTGGAAAAAAGGTACAAAAATATACGCAAAAGTTGATGGAATGGGAAAGAGTAGAAAGAGTATGAAAAAACGATAAAAGGTAGTGAGTAAAAAGCAATTGTGGTAAAAGAGAGTAATAGATGAAGTTGTGAAGAAAAGTGAAAGAAGAAGTATTTTGTGACACACAGGTTCACGTTAAATATACTACAGTGGTACTTTCAATTGACTACCACAGTCTCAGGGCTAATACTTAGGTACTTAAAACTAATTCACGAAGATTCAACTGGATTAAACCAATATTATACGTAAAGAAATATACCAATTTCTCTGAAATAACCCCTCAATTCCCTCTTGCGTTTTCCGAACATGCTCTAGCTCTTCGGTAAAACGCGTAGGATTTACATAATTTATTGACGAGGAAAGATGCGAGAAACGCGACTATCGGAAGAACGAGGAACCAAAATGATCCCTAATCAACTGCTATTGATCACTAAAATCTAGGCCATAACTCGATGTGATTTTTTATCCCTGATTTATTCGATCTGTACATATACTACGCTATACACATGGAATTTCATACAAATTATTATTTTTTCAACCACTCTAAAAATAAAGTATGTATATGTAATTGAAATATATTAGAATATATAAAATGGTAGAAAGAGAAGATAAAGTTCATGCAATTTGAAAATTGCAACCATTAAGCATAGAAACCATTAAGCTCCCATATAACCTGGCTGTCGGTGGGATAGTTAAGTATCATTGAGAGCATAAAGTCAATGACACTAACTATTGTACTCATACATTTGTGTTCATTTTAAGTGGAAGTACATATAAATAAAAACCAATATGATTATTTCAAATTTTTAATATTACTGGGAAACAAATCAAATTTGGATCAAATATGCATAATGAATTTTGCTCATTGATTAAATAGGTTCAGTAAGAGTAGAAAATAAGTAAATACTATAAGAAAAATCGATGTAGATCCATCTTTTCGAGAAAATCTTGATAATTATAATTATTTTCAATAAATTCCTGACCGAAAGGTTTATTTTCCTCGGTACGATTACATTTCATCCAATCTGAACAATAATTCGAACGGTGAACGTGTTACTTCCAAATACATTCTTCTTAAAAATCATTCATTAATTTTCAAAACATTATACCAACTCTTTTATTTCTTATTTCTATTTGTGTGTCACGAAGGCAAGTACGCATGTTGTAAGTATTAAAGCTTAAAAGATCTTCAAATAAGCGTACCCCGCTTCAGGACTTTAATTTCCCAGAGGGTCAATCGACAATCGCATATCTATTCCAGAGTTTTAACTCTTATCTCACTCATTACGCTGCCGTGAACTTCGTATTAACTTTCACGGCCCTGTGGTGGTATTATGATATAGGATATGCTGTGAGAGTCAAGTGCTTTGCTTCTTGTACTGATCGATATAGGTCGAAAGGTTAATGGTGATTATTCTACAGTGTATACTACATGTGACGCATACACCCTTATTTCTTATAGCTTTTACCTGCGGGGGGTTGAGGGGTCCTAATATCTCTTCTCCGCTCTTTGGTAGCAACGAATGGTGATCGTAAAGCTGGTGTTTCCCAAGAGGGAGAAATGAAATATAGATAATAAATTGATAATTTAATCAGCGTAAATAAATTGAGTGAGAGTTGATTACTTGAAAAAAAAATCTCCATGAGTCTATCTATTCATATTTTCATTCAATTAGTAAAATATATTAGATTATTATAGCTGTAAGCAGTGGTTAATTTGTGCCGGAACGTACCGGAACGGCGTTCCGGTTCCTTTTTGAACACCGATACGCACATTCCAGTTTCAAAATAATGAAGAATCAATGATAGGGTGTATTACTTCATTCCCTGATGAAATATAATATTCACAGACATGAATAAATATCTTCTTATTCTGAGAATGTTTTTTTTTATTATTATTGAAGTTAATTAGTCATAACGACGAGTGATTGATTAACGCAGAACTGAATATCGCATGAATATTACAAATATCAGATTTCAATTATTTGAATACAATTTGCTAACCGGTCTGAAAAATATTTCGATATTACAGAAATCAAGAAACTTTCGTACTGAAATACCTTTTCTAACATTTAAAAAGCCTAATTTATTCTTAATTTGAATTTAACGTATTTTGGTTATATTCTCTAAACGTTGCCAAATCACCTGTACTCAGTGCTCAGTTGTGAACTTTTGACATTTTGTTTAGAAAAGAAGATACGCATTTTTAAAATGAAACGTGATTTTTGACCTTTGATCTCGATTTACTCGACAAGTGTATACCGTACATGAGATTTTTGGATGATTCCTAGTGATAATCAGTCATTTTCATGAATAGAATCCAATCATAAGACCTAGCTTCTGTTATGTGAGATTAGTGTGGATCAAAAGCTGTAATAATTGAACCATTTCCATCACTTCGTAATTTTCGAGCAATGAGAGTTGGCTATATAGTATGTATGAATAGCACAATTGAATAGCTGATTATCCCTGAACAGAGTTTACTATTCAGTTTGTTAAATGAGTTGCATTATAGTTAATTATTTCCTTTGTGGTGGTTAAACTGCTTGTCTGTTGACCCGTCCGAACGATCCTACCTTCTCATCCTTAGCCTTAATTCGGGAACAATGACTTTGTGACAAGTTTCAATTTTTATGAAAAAGTGTTGCCAAACGTCAAGTTTGGCATATTCAATAGTTTTTGATCTTCAATATTGCGGTATTTATAAAACACTATAAGTTAGTTTGAATTCAAAATCAAGTTTCTTCAATGTGGTGAAAAAAAATCTAGTTGTCAAGTTATTTGAAGTTGAAATAAGAAAAAAGAATCTATATCCGAGTAGTTTTGTTTGACTCGGTAGTAAATTCATACTCAGATGGTTAGTAAATAATGGGTCACGACCGCCTCCTTCCTTCTTTCTAAAACACGTAGAACTTTCCTGTTGTGATCCTTCGACGAGGGTTTTGGAAACAGCATCCGGTAAGTACATATGGCTCAGTAAAGTTATTGATTCAGTTCCAAACAAGACATGGATAGAAGAAGAAAGTTTTGTTAGTAAATTAAGAAATTGAAAGTTGGTTCTATATATTTTTCTAAGACCATTCGGAATTCTGAAGATGACAGAAAATGAGAATAACAACTTGTTTCCTCGGGCTATTTTTCTGTGCCTCAATACATGAGAGAATTTTAGTTTTTTCTCGTATTTTGTAAATGATGAAGCATTGTAGCCAGATACCAATCAAATTTGAAAGACATTTAACTCGATCAGATATGAATAGGCCTACATATTTTTTGAATACATCTAATTGAAGCTTCATTCAAATAAAATAATTTTTCAACATTCTAGAAAGTTATGGACTACAACATTATTTCATCCATTTTCCATAGTTTTATTATCAAGTAATATATTTATTAACTTTGTATACACTTTTATTTAACTTACTTTTGTATTTCAATTATGATTAACGACCCCATCAAGAGCTGTGACATATGGGGGTACGAATAAGTGAGTGATAACGAAAGCGTACAGTTGGACATTCACCCGCCCAGTACAATTGTTACAGATTAAAAAAGGAACAATATTTCCGCAATGTTTCTCACTTGTCGTCAGATGGAGGCAAGAGAAATATTGCAGAAATACCGGTATTGTTTCTGTTTTATTCTTTGAGAAGTACTATAGCTGGCCCAGATAATCGAATTACTCTGTGGTACTGGGGAATTGTCCGACGGTAGGCCTACAGTTCATTATTCCATTATGTCTTCAACATTAACGGGAATTGTTGAATATATATGTGTGTTTATTAAAGACTCTGTCATTCAGAAGAAATGGCAGCCAGAATTGACACAGAATTGATCAATAGATAGAATAATTAAAAAATTGGTAATAGATCAAGAAAAGTAACTATGGCCCCTGATTATGAAATAACAAACAAACACCATAATCTATATGGAAGTAAAAAAATAGGTTCAATTAATTTTATATTCTTTTTTTTTTACCATCGAAAACTTCACACAAAGCCATTGTTTCCATATAAAGGCAAAAGATGGATGTTCAGGATCGTTTGAACGGGGCACCACAAGGGCGATATTACCTCCTCAATTACATGTTACGTTTTATTTTTAAATTTTTCTTCTTGAATTATTTCAAATTTACGTTTCAAAAATAACGTGTCTGTATACTATAAAAAATGAGCTAAAATTCATTTTTAATCATATGCAAGAGACACTTCAAGAAATTTCCTTCTACTTTCATCCCATAACCTCCATCTGGCATTGCATATTTCCTCTGACAATCGAACAAAAGATTAGAAATATTTCCCGAGAAATATTTTTTGTTGCCAATTTCACCCGTTCGGATCTTTTTGTTCATTTCGCACCGAAGTCACCATGCGAACCTATCACGTACGCTTTTTGTTTGAGATCCAATCTTGGATCAAGATAAGATTCTGAACACGATCAATGTTAGATTGTCACATGCTAGCGGCCGGCTGCATGACGCATTTCCGGCATCGTGTAACGTTAAATGGTACGCCGAGATGAAGGGTTAGTTTCATCCCTTAAAATAGATGAGATTAATCTCTTGGGGTCAATCTACCCTCATCTTTATAGTTTATAGTAGATAGGTATAGAGCAAGATATATTATCGTGGGTAGAGTTGGAAGATAAATTTTATTAATTTTAGTTTAAGAAGTCTATAACTTCGAGATTGAGTTTTAATTTTTATATAAATTTAATGAATAAAACTTCCATGAAATCGAACTGAGATACTTGGTTCAATGTGGAAGATATCAACATTCGTGTGTGTCTGCTTCACTCTCAATCCAAGTTGGCAATTGTACGGATATATCACGAAAACGGTTTATACTTATAATGTTTTCCGGACTTTTGGAAACTGAAAGACTTGTATATGCAATGAAAAAGAATAGGGACAGACAACACCATCCTGATGTCAAAGTTCACTTTTTTTTATTGAGAATAATCAAAATGTGGTGCATGGTAAGGTCGCCCTTGTGGTGCCCTTCATCTAAAAGATCCTACATTGTCATCCTTAACCTTCATTGGGGTATACAATCACTATTTGTCAAAATTGCATGATTATATATATATATATATATATATATATATATATATATATATATATATATATATATATATATATATATATATATACGATTCAAAACTATTCAAAAATCGCGACCTCCGCCGGGACTTGAATCCGGATCCCCAGAGACTTTCCTCTCTGGCGTAATGGGTAGCGCGTCAGACCGGCAATCTGGGGATCCGGGTTCTAGTCCTGGGGGAGGTGGCGATTTTTGAATAGTTTTAAATCGTATCATTGTAATAACCCACTGGTGGTTAATCAGAAAGTTGTTGAAATTATATATATATATATATATACATACATACCCGAAACCCGAAAGTCCCAAATACCCGAAAGTCGTTCAGTAGGGCGAGTGTGTGGTAAAGTCATAATAATTGTGCTACTGGGTCACCCAGTGAGCCTGGATTACATTTCATGCACTGAAAAGTGTACTTTTGGCAGTAGAATCTACTTTTGAAAGGATTTAACAATACGACTTACGAGTAATGTGACCAAAAGAAATCTTTTGACCTATTTGGCTTTGAAAATTGTTGTTTAATAGTTTATAAGTGCCATAGTATTTAGTAACCAACTTATTCATAAATATTATCATGTTGGCAAGGAAACAAGCGAAAAAGGAAACAGCGGCTAAGTAATGGAGTTGTAGTTAATCATCGTGCGTTATATGTGATAATCGTTGTACGAATCCGCTCCGTAATTTTGCTTAAATAAACAAGAAACCTTCTTTATTAACATGTTAAACTCAACAGAAATTGATCGAGGCCCAATTAAGAGTACGATTGACAATACTAAGGTTTGGCTCAGGTAGGTTCTACAAGAACGATCCTACCAACCCAAAAGAAACAAATAAACATTATATGTATCTTTCAGAAAACTTTTGATAGTAAAGTAAACTAACAAGGACAGAGGTAATTAAAAATGAATAAATAATTTTCGTATAATAAATTGCTTCTGTAGATTCATGCAATTTGTGCAATTTTTAGTGTTTTCTTCTTATATAACGCATTAAACAATTCGGAACCGTCGTCTAAATTACAATTTTAGACTGTTGAATTTTTTAGAGGTTTCATTATAGGGCCTACAGCCCACATGCTTTTTGACTATGTACATTAAGAAAGCTAATATTAGTTAGTAGGTCAAAGGCCATCTTGCCCCTATCAATTAACACGCACACATCAAAGGGAGAGAGTACGGTCAATTATCATAATACTGCTGCCAGTATGGCGCAAGTGTCATCATTAATATTGTCAAATTCATATGGTACAGTAAATACATACATTATGCTCTCGATGTCGGTAGTTGATTCATTGTGGAACTGTCGGTAAAGCGGTTATGTTCAGCAAGCGTTCAGTTACAGGTAACGCGAGGACAGCACTCTGAACTATTCAGGAGACCGGGGATCGATTCCCGCCATCCTGATATAGGTGTATGGTGCCCTCAGTTCCTTACCTGATACATATTGTGCTAGAGCTAGCTAGGTCTAAAAGACAAGAATTTTTAAGTTTCTTAATTTTTTTAAGGACTTGATCAAGGACATGATCAAGTTGGTCTCTCTTTCTCTACCACGCGCGCGCTCTCTTTCTCTCTCTCTCTCTCTCTCTCTCTCTCTCTCTTTCTCTGTTTCTCAAGGAGATTTATTTATCATGCCCACTGTTTTATTACGATCATTACTTACCTTTCCTAAACAAATTGCTGATTTTAATCAAATGATTTTATTGTGGGATAGAAAACAATACTAGAGATTTTATGATCCTAGAGATATGAAACTTATTATTATACAGAAATATAAAAATAATATCCTATTAATAAAAGTAATAATAGAATTTATTACTATTCTATGTATAATTGCTTCTAAACTACGTTGTCAAAATCTATCCATATCTACAGAAAGTTTTTAGTGCGTTTTTCTTCACTTCATTGGTAAATCTAGGTTACATATTTTCTTCTCTCGTGTGTCCTCTGTTCCTAGCGACTTTCTACCAACATAATAACAAACCAGGTTTTTACAATTGATATATTGATAGTCGGTGGGTTGGCAATAAATGGTTCGTCGGTTCTCGAGGATGAACTGGATCACGCGTTGTCCCTTTCTCTTTCTCTCTTTCTCTCTCTCTCTCTCTTCCTCTCTCTCTCTCTCTCACTCTTTCTCTCTCTCTCTCTCTCTCTCTCCCTCGGGTCATAGATTTTCATGACCCTGGCACCTCCACCGCTCACCATTAAAAGTCAAGACGTTCGTTTGCTTGACTTCCAGCTTCACCCAAAAGACGCGACTGGAACGTTTCAATTTCCGGGGTAACTTAAAACCTCCCCCTCCCCCTCCCGCTCCCCCCCCCTCACCCTTAGATATCACGTGGAATGTATCTATAAAATTATTCGAACTTTCGTGAGCTCGTGTGGATACTTATTCAGTTTGGATGAACAAATACTGCTGATTGTCAAGTCTACAAATATACTGGGAAAACCCTAGACATGTTTATATGAAATGTAGACCTAATGGAAAGTCATATGTGCTCCTTGAGTTCCAAACAAAAAGTCTGCATTCCTGATTTTATTCATGACTATGATTTTAATCGTTCTGCAGTTTAGTTGGTGATACATATTGCTTAAGTTCTTTTAATGGGTTCCTTAAAGCTTTGATTGATGAAAAATACTTACATTATAATTTATTTTAACATAATGGCTGATCCGATTTATGTGAAACTTCGAAATAATTTCTATCAATACTATAATACAATTCCATGAAAATTTGAATTCATTCGAAAGAAATATTTTTTCAAATATTCTCTTCTGGGTTATGTTTTTTTTTTTTTTAATCCTCGAAGTGGGTTTTCTCAGAAGTTTGCGCCTCAAAACTATACATTATCGAATTAGTAGATGACACTTCTGTATGCCAAGTTTCAACTGAATTTGTAATTTTGTACTCTCATTTGACCTGTGTAGCGCGAAAAAAAACGTTTTTTCGAGTATGGCCAAATTGAGTCTTTGCTTCGCTCATCCAAAAATACATTCTAGAAATGATTCATGTATTTTCATCTCTTACATCTTTGGTCTCGAATGTAAAGTTTTTTTTTTTCACTTTTCGTACACACTTTGTAAGTAATTTCACCGGGAAGAAGTAATAAACATGGGTATTTAAACTAGTATTGCTGGGATAGTTTTAGTGTTTAACGACATTCAACCGACGACGAGTATAAATACCAGCGCATTTAATTATTTTAAGCCTTGTAGTAGGCCTACAGTTGAGACGTCAGAGTGATCATTTATATGGGACACTTCTACTAGAAGGCGTAAGATCAAGCCGAGGCAGTGAAACTAGACTCCGCCCCTTTACACACAACTGTGTTTAGTTTCAGCTGGGAAAACGCTGTACATGATCACGATAAGTTGTTGATTACCAAATTTGTTTAAGTTTGTTTACCAAATAAATAAGGGTATTGGTAAACTGTACTGAAAATCAAGTGACCTAAAAAAGCGCCCAACTGTACTGAAACCCAACTGTAATAAAATCCAACCGACATAAAAACCAACTGACCTAAAGTTCTATTTCTTGAGCAACCTGGTGAACAAATTAAAAGAAAAAAAACATTCACATTGAAATGTGAAAAATTGGGATTATTCAAGTTCTTCAAAGTTATGACAATTTTTGTTTATCTCTTTTATTATTGTGTTATAATAAAACCGTTCGATCACGTTGGTTATGTTTATTCACATGTTTTGCAAGCATTTCCTTTATGTCACGTTTATATAAGCATGTTTTGTTTTTGTTTGTTTTCGAGTTAGCTGGTTTTTACTACATTCGCTTATAATAGTCTATTTTTAAAGTAGGCATATTCTCCTATAGTGAAGTGTTCAGTCAGTTTACCACCTTGAGAACGGTCTTTTTTTATTTAACCACAGAATCTATTGACTGATATTAAATGAGTCTAAAAAAAGAGCTCAATTCAAGAGGAGATCTAAAACAAGGAACACAACAAGTGGAAACAAATTCAATTATACATTTTTTTAATTTTTTTTTTGTTTGTTTTTTTTCTCCGAAACTCTGCTCTGAGATATTTTCTCTGTCCAATACCTGATTAGTATAGTTGGCGTTAACTACAACATGTATATAATTGTTGCTGTTAGTAATGAAGATGGATCGAGAACACACAAAGGCGACATTTTATATTCCCGAAACTAATTCAGTCTCACATACACTATATATATGATAGTTGTTTTTACATACAGTAGAAATTTGTGAGTTTTTGAATACTTTCCATCTGTTTTATTCTTTTGGGGATTTTCCAAATTTTCAGAAATTTTCCCGAGAAAACCGTGTAACCGATTTTGCTCGAAAACAATCCCACTTATTCCGGTGTGACATCAATGATCAGAAAACGTTTCAAGACGATTGGTCACTTTGTCTGACCTGTAGGCGTACATAGGTCCGTGAAACTGCCTCCCCCAAAGTCAGCACAAATTCTGAAATTTTGTCCAGAGTTTGTGGTAGGCCTCTAGATTTTGCAAAACATGGGCGCGTACACAAATAATAATCATGAGAAAAAGTCCGATTTTCGGGGGGTATTTAGAATTTAAGTCTCCGCTACGCTCATCTAATAAATGTAAATTACATGTTTATTTTTTGCTCATATATGAAATATATTTTAATCGGCATGTTCAAGATGAAAATGGCCAACAGTAATGATGACAGTCCACTACAATATTTCACAAATACACATTTCAGAGTTTCGCATCGTTACCAACTCTACATTGTCATCATCTGTCTCTTTCTAAAAGATTCCTTCTTCTCTGGTGGACACGACGAAGCAACCACATCTTCCGTCTCACTCTACGACAAATCGACTTACTCTATTAAGATTCGTATGACTATCTCTCTCTTTCGCACGCACGCAGGTGCAGTTCCTCGCGCGTGCAATCTTCACATTGTTTATGCTCTTCTGTCATGCAATTTAACCCTCCCCTCCTCCCCCCTAACCCTAACTAACGATTCGTAATTACTCGCAACTGGGAAACATTTTAAGATGTCATTTCCGGTTCCAGCTATGACTTTGATTGAGCATCATACCATTAACGTGACGTCATATATTATCGGTCGTTACTACCTTTACCGACGGGGCTAGACCGACGGGGCTAGACCGACGGGACTATAGAACATGTTTAGTTTCATACTGTCTCTTCTTGAAGAGAAAAGTTCTCACCAGGGTGATTTTGTAGATGTACATGATCATGAAACGTTGACAGTGTCAGATATGAACTCAATACATGTATTGTAAGATGTATAATTCTCGAAAATCCAAATCAGGCAAATTTTGTACTCTGATATAGTTTCTAGTTTTACATTTTCTAGTCTCTATATATTTGTGTGATCTAACTTGAATTATTATAATACTACATTTGTTATCAGGAATTGTAATATTATGTAACATGTAACCTAATGTGAATGTTCATTATGGATCGTCAGTATTTTAAAACATACTTCTCTCGATGCTGTAAAGAAATTTACTAATGTAGAGTCACTACGGGTTTAGGGCGTTTATGATATTTTATGTTGATGCTGAAAATGTCATACTGTGGGGGTTGGTTCCTCCTAATCAATGACTAATAGGATTTTTAATATTTTACAATTGTTGGTTATGAATTATGATTTTATTCTCCAAGCTACGTGTCCCACTCTCGAATGTGACTAAAACAAAAGATACTTTATCATTTTCCAGGACACATATGAGTTTTTATATGAAATTTTAATGAATATTCCACATTCTGTGGTGTGTGAGTGTGTGATAAAACATCTGGGAAACATTCTATAATTCACCGGATGTGGTTTTATTGTCATTAGATATATTTTCTTAAACGAGTCCCGAGTGCTCGTGGGAGAGGCTAGCACACTGAACCGTCTCATATTTAATCTGGCTTCAAATTTACATTTACTAACGAATTATATTATCACCCTTTAAAAACTCAATTGAAAATCGTTTGACTGATGTCTAAGAAAAACCGTCCAGCCTTTCATCTTCACTTTTATTTTTCTTTCCCCAAATTGGGCTTTAACTTTGTGGTGGTGGTACACTTTGATCTTCCATACATCAAGCATTTTACAGTAACTATTTAATGATGCATGACTAGAAGTAAACGTCGTTTACTTTTATTCTATCAAGTTTATTATATAGCTTAGAAATCACTTACCGTACACATAGTCGGTTGGTTCAAGGGTTGAAGTTGGGAGGGGGTGGGGGACAAAGGCGGAGTGCGGGGGCGAGAATTTATATCACAAAGAGATTTCTCATTACTATTATGTGTCCTTGGTGAGAACAATTTCTTTCGAAGTACACGGTGTCATCATTTTAAATTGTAATTTTGTACCACATTTTCATTTTAAAATGGATAAACTATAATTATCGACCAATTTAATTCAAATTTTGATTTCAATATTTGACAGTCACATGATTTACTAATACATTATTGAGCTTGTTTTATTTTCAGTATGAATCATTGATACTTTCCCACACAAAATCGATTAATCAAGTAGATACATGATTTTAGTTACATAATCATAAAAGTATATAGACATTTATGCAAAATGGTGGTTGTAAGATTGGGTTAGGTTAGTCTGTTTTAAGTTGAGCTAGGTTTTGTTTTAGCGCCAATTAATTCTCATCGTCGTGTAGCACTGACTTTTGACCAAGTTGGTCGGGGGAATTCTGCAGCGCGAAAGGGGTGGGGGGAATTTGACAAGGCTTAGTTTTGGCTTCTCTCTTCTCAAACTGATCTCAAACTATAGTCTTTCTTGTAATAATGTTAGGTCTCCCGCCTCCTCGTTTCAATAAGGTAAGGGTATAACGCAATGGGGAGTCATAAATAATTTTAAACTTTCTGATATATGTTCCAAATTTCTACATCATCAGGTTTTCATAAGGGTAGATAATGCCATTCATGCTGTCAGTGCATGGTGATGAAACAATTCTTCGAGTTTATTTAGGGGGTTTTCCATTTTATTTTCACCCTATGTAAACGGTACGATAGATTTTTCTAATAGATTTTCAGATTCGATAGATTCAATATATATGTAAATATATTATAAAGAGAATAATACAGATTCTAATTATATATGCTATCCAGTGAATAAATTGAAGTGAATTCAATTTAATTTTTCATTATTCCTGAACTTTTTAGTTCTCCATGTACGTTTCGTTAAGCGAGTTATACATGATGTATACATTTGTCCTTTGGAGAGGTAAAATCTCTCATGTGGTGCTTCTTCCGAACGATCCTATCTTTTCATAGGATTGATGGCAAGATTGATTTGATTGATTGAATAACAATGACGTTTTTGTATTCGATGTTAATAAGAAAAAAAAATATCCAATTTTCTATCACTGATGAGATGTACATTTAATTGCAATAGATTGCAACAAAAGAAGAAGTTCTCGAAGAGATCAAATTCCAATCGAAGTTGTCGGTGACTTGATATAAGTTACTCTTTGTTCAGCTTGATCAGCTAATGATGAGACTGGCTTGATGTGGTGTGTCCATTGAACTGAAAGATTGGCAATTTGCATTCGAAATGAGTTACCATTTATACGAAAAGTGAATTGTCATCAAAGTATATAATATTATTCGCTGCCTTTTAGTTTGAGATCACGAATGGAGAAAGAGTTGAGGAATATATAAAATATTCTCAAAACTTTTCTCGCTACTATAGAAAAACGTGTGTATATGTATGTAATTTAACTTTTTCGCAAAAATCAGACAATTGAAAATTGCGGGCGTGAATTATTGCTTTGAAGTGATTCAAATGGAACTACATTTTATAGTTCTACAAAAATAAAAAAAGTGAATAAAATGATCTATGCTCTAAGTTAGATATAACGATAGATGTTCAAACCTGGCCCAACAATATAAATAAATGCAAATGAACATTACACAAGTATAAAAAAAATCACATTTTATTAACACATTGCTTGAAATAAAAACTGTGTCACGCACTCCAGTATTTAGCGTTATACTTTAGTTTGCATCATATATCAAATCGACGTGATGCTTATAATAATATTGAGGTAGGCATATTATAGTATATGAAATGTCACGTGATTATTTCATTATACATTTTCCAAGTAGTGCGGTGAAATATTTTATACACTAATTTGATTAATTCAGCGTCAATTGTACGAGAGCTGTATATAGCATGTTTGTCAGTCTACCATAAGATTGGGAATAGTTTGGCATTTCCACGGTTCAATTTTTCATCGAATTTATTGATTTCGGCATTTTACTCCAATGTATTTGATTGACTCGGAATGTCTATTACATTATTAAATATAAGTTAAGTTCAGTTTTGAGGTACGTGCATGTTTGCCTGACTGTGATTTAGTAGCTGTACCCCGTTCACACACCATTGGTTAGTCAGTTTCATTGCCTTTGATGGAAATAGAACATGTTCGAAACATAAAGTATTGAATAGGTACTTTCATTCGATAGTCCAGTTCAACATTTCCATTGAAGCTGTTACGCTGTACACTCCGCTATTGAATGAAGAGAATTTTAAAAAAATATGGATTCGTTTAAACGGGCCCTATAACCAATTTTTCTAATACTCCTTAGATTTAATCCAAGGATTAAAATAGACTGTCAATTCGTTAACTTCTGGCTTATTACGCGTTTGTGACCGGAAAGAGTGGAATGGCTTAAAGAGATAACCGGAAGATTAATGTGTTGTAGTCATGCTATGTCTTTAACCCCCGTAATTTTACGACCCATATTTTATTATACTGACCAGCAGGAAAATATAGACTGAAAATGAAAAATATTCTGAATAATTTGTGATTATTTCTTTGAACATATTGAGATACCCGATACCCGTATGATACTATCAATTCGTTTCTGAGATCAACAGGTTTTAATCATCCAAGGGAAAAAACGATGCGCCAGGGTGATTTTCCAGTTAAAGTCATCAACTCTGAAAGTCGCAGATAATCATAATAATAATAACCAAAGTAAATATAATAAGCATAATAAGTAGAAAAAGGAGCAGATAAACTGCAGACAATAATTGTGGAAAATGCTAATGAGACATATTAATTTTCATGCAAATATGGAAAGATAGAAAATCTAATCCAAGTTGTGATGAAACCATATATATATAATATATATATATATATATATATATATATATATATATATATATATATATATATATATAGGTCTTTTTAAATAATAATATCCAAGAAATAAACCCAAAAGATGTCTTTATTCTCATATATATATATATATATATATATATATATATATATATATATATATATATATATATATATATATTACTGTGGAAACTATTTTCATCTCACCACGAATCGTGATGTGCATATAACATTAAATGAAGGCCTAATTAAATGGGAATATTCATTATGGATTGAAAGTATTTCAGAAGTTTCTTCTCTGAGTGGTGTTAAGCAATTTCACTGCAATTTATTCAGATAAAGAGTCACTCCGATTATCTTTATATTATGTTGGCGTTGAAAGCTGTGGCCCCCTTATAGGCCTAGTACATTTCTCTAGAACTGAATTCGTGAAAACTGTGCGAAAATCAAGAAAATGACCGAAAAAACTTTGGCAAGTTACAAAAATTAAAAATAATTTCTGTGGAATATTATATTTTAATATTAATAACAAGATACATTATTCCGATTTTTTTTTCCATCAGTTTAATATCAATTCACGTCAATGGTTCTGTATTTGTTATTCAAAATATAGTTATTCCATCAGAAGTAGTTTTTCTCGTTTTGAGATGGATGAATATAGTCTTATGTTTATATTTTGATGTGTCACATATTTTATCAAAAACTATTAAAGAAAGTAAAAAATCAACTTGTAAAATAAATATACGTAATGAAATGAAAGAAGCCAACAGCTCAGTACTGATTGTTATTATTCACAGTTTACATTTAATACCTAACAAGTAGAACTGCCCCACGGCATTAAGCTAAGCACGCCACTCATTTCACTCTGGCATTTGTCGGAAGTGTATTTTTATGTTCCAGTCAATTATAATGTCACTTATTTTAATTCCACTTGTTAAGATTTAATTAGAGAGATAACTTGGTCTGTATAAAGTCAGTATATTTATGTATAATATATATTTCCTTCTGACATTCATTCATGTCATTATTGTGACATCAGATTATGAGTTCAGTTTATCACAGGTGAATTCTGGTTATTTATAAATACACAAGATGAAGGAATACATATTATTATATGAAAAAAATCCCTCTCTCTCTCTCTCTCTCTCTCTCTCTCTCTCTCTATATATATATATATATATATATATATATATATATATATATATATATATATATATATATATATATATATATATATATATACCGGTATATATATATATATAAAGTCAGGATGGACGACCATGACGGGATGCGAACCCCGGTCTCCTGAATGACTGTTCAGCGCGCTAGCGACTGGTTCACCATTCTCACTTTTTCTTCTCATTTTTTCTAATTCTCCTGAAGATAAAATTTAGTAAAGAAAATATCAGTATCTATTTTTATCGCGTATACAAAGTACACTAAAGTGCATTCACTAACTGAATGATAAATAACATGAACGTCATAAAAACAATAACGCTGTGGAGAGATGAAGGATTGGTGATATGAACAAGATGTTGGAGTACCTGTAATAATTCATACCAACCTTTTAATGACATAAACTTATAAAATGCAGGCTATACAAATATGTAGTAATTCATCTAACCACTTTATTATATCAGGAAAACTACGAGCGCAATAGTGTGTATGTTTTACAGGGGATTAAATTTAAACGAAGAAGTGTCTTTTTAATGAAATAAATACATATTTACTGAATTGCTTCTTTTGAGGCTTCAGAAAATGATACATTTTGTGTCTTGCTTAATTTGATACAGTTTGTTCAAGAAATAGCTATCATTATTTTATCGATTTCTAGACTAAAAGAGAGTATGATCATAAGTTATTTAAGGCTACGCGGGTCATCAAAATATTGAAGTGATATGATCACTTGAAACGAACTCAAGTGGGCTATTGAAAAAGTGACAAGTTATAAAAATTATATAAAATATTCAATTTCTTTCATGAAATCTAATGATTTGATATCACCTTTTTTTAAAAGTTTGAATATTTCGTCATAAAAATATATTCACCGGTATATTGTAATTAGCGCTATGGATAAGAATTTAGGAGAACATTATTTTAAAACTAGTCGTGATATTTCCACGTTTATTATTAGTTTTGTTCTTCACTGTCTGTCGCTCTTATTTTTGATAACAGAGAATTAATTAGAAATAACCATAGTTAATTTTAAATTACTTCCAGAATCCGTCGACGTATTGTGTAAAAAGAGTAAATCGAGTGAATCATAAATAAACTCATTTTTTTCCACAATTTTAACTTCATATTCTATGTGCATAAGATCGAAAATAAACTTGAACAAGAATAAATTTAAAGTTGAGTGCTCTAAAATCTGATAATTAACAGAATTTTTAATTACTAAACATACAAAACAAAAACCAAACATAAACATAAAATATAAACATATGAAATGTAATAACAAAATAAACCAAATACAATAAATGGATTTAAAAGCAACATTAGTAATTACAATGTATTGAACACAGAATGTTGTTACAAAAATATCTAATAACACATTTTAGTTTATTTCTCTTCCCATCGTTGATAATTTTTGAAACAAAAAAGTCCTGCCGTGACCCGGATTCGAACCGGGGTTTCTGCGGCCACAACGCAGGGTACTAACCACTATACGATCACGGCTAACAAGACATGCTAACTTGGCTACGTTATCTTAAACTCGAGCTTGCCCGATCATACTTTCTCCTCGCTATGTGATCTTTTTACTCTCTTTAATTTCGTCTGATCTGTCACACTTCGATTGATACTGACCGCTATGCCTGCCAGCTTCAAACTACGTATACACACCAAACTGTAATAATAGCGAATCGGTGTCGATTTAACGAAATAACTAAAGTCATCACTTTTAACGGTATGGCAAAACTTGATAATATAGAATACGGTAATTCATTGTATCATTACGGTACCTACTAAATGATATTAACAAATATCTTATAATTTCAAATGGATATTTTTTATTTCTCAATATCGTAAACTTGAAGCAATTGTTTCCCAATAAAGGCAAAGCATGAAAGTTTTGGGTCGTTTGAACGGGGCACCACAAGGGCGATCTTACCACCCAATTCATAACAAATAAAACTAAAATTACGTACGACTTATAGCCGTCTACATATATATATATATATATATATATATATATATATATATATATATATATATATATATATATATATATATATATATATATATATATATATCTTACAGTTGAAGTTGTCCATTCATACTAAATCGATCAAGACGCTATTCTATGCTTTTGGTTTGTTATTGTGTTATTGAAAGTTAAAACTAAGAGAATCGGAGAATCGGTTAGGATGGACCGACGAATGTAACACATAAACATCATACTCTTATATTTTTCATGCAACTGTTTTCTTACATGAAACGTCTTATCATGTTAGTTTGAGCAATGAGGAAAGGCAGAGTAGTCTACGATATAGCATTGCTCTGCTTTAATTCAATGGCCATTGTGTTCTGGAAGTCTAAGATTTATATTTTGTGGTTTTTTTATTCAAGTTGTTTTGCTACTTTTTGGCATCTTTTACACAACAAACCACAGATTTGGCAGCCAACGAAAACGTTTTTTTCTTTCAGTTGATAGTGGGCATGGTCCAAAGTGGTATAGAAAAAATTAGCAAACAATAGAGCTAACTTTTATATTAACTTTTCGTACAAATTCACTAGTAGGTTTCTATTTTATACACAAACATTTAATACTTTTGACGGAGCTATTGATTTTCCAAGTATAGAGTTAGGATGATAAGGTAGGATCGTTCGGACCGGGTACTAAAACGAGTTCTGAAAATTTCAAAAGTATAATTCAATATCAATCCATTCAATAATTAAAATGATCTGTAAATAGTGAATCTATTGGTTCAGGAGTAGTGAATACATCAATCGTCAGGTGTTTTTGAAAAAAAATCTTCTTTCTACTTTTCTACATCTTCTTTTTTCGATTCTTCTTAGTTTCTTTTCTTACAATACCCCTTCCACAAATATCCATTTCTTCTCCTACTTATATGCCTTACTAGTAATTTTTTCTATCTTCAAAGATACTCAACTAAATCATGAAATATTTATTCAAATTCAATATAATAACAAAGCAGCATAATACTCAGAGTCTGATGTATACTGGTATCAAAGAGAAACAAATCGAATGCAGACTATATCGCATTGCAGATGTTTTTAAATGAAAAAGAGCGACTTACCACTTCGATAATGGATTTTAGAATGAATATCAATATTATTGGCATCTGTTCACGGTGTTGATATAATATCGTAATTAATGATCAATGTAAAATACGTATTACTGCTAGCATTTACATAAATAATAACTTGTTTGAACAAGAATAGAAAATATTGAAGTTCAGATATGAATATCATAATCAATAACCAATAATCAATATGGTATTAAATTACGATATTTCTGTGGTAGAATAACAAGTTCATTAAATGTAGTTGCAAATATGTAAAATTGATATGAATATAAATTATATGAATTCAAAAATTTTTGTCCTCTGAAATTCATTGTTGAATTTCTCAGTTCTGTTGTTATTTATTCATTATTCAAAATTAAGTAAAAAAAATCGAATACGTACTACAATGACGCTGTTAAAATGTACCGTATTTACATACGTAACATTTTACCAATAAATTGTAAGAAAAAACGAATTCTCAACATATTGAAAATTATATAATATAAACTTCTCCATCAGTAATTAATCTTACATTTTAACTTGACACATTTTCTTAATATCAATTTTTGTACGAAAATATCGGTTTACATTGTACCAACGATTAATTGGCCTCAGAAGTTACACGTAGCAAAGTCTTTTTCATGAGATATCGCTAGTTATTCTTCGGGTGACATGTTTTTTAATATAACATTGTGAAACGATGCTTTTGATGTTCTGGAATTCTCCCTTCAGAAAGAATTCTTTTATCAAAACAAACAAAAATGAATACAATCAGTCTTTTCTTGATCGTATAATTCAATCAAGGTATACTGCTATTCACAAGAGAGGAGGTGCTGATCGCCGGCTTCCCTACCATACACCACTACCGCACGGGTGGTTCGAACCCTCATCTCTTGTGAATACGAGTGTACTATATTTATTAAATGATTAATATGCCACGAGGCGTGATATTGAAAGCAATATTCTGTTCAAAGAAGCAATTGATTTTAACACTATTTCAGTTTATTGTGTAGATTTATGTATATATATATATATATATATATATATATATATATATATATATATATATATATATATATATATATATATATATATATATATATATATATGTGTATACATATATATGTATATATAGGCCTATAAATATATATATTGTACTTAAATTGAGTTATTTGCCACATTGAAATTGAATTATTAATTGTTGTATAGCTCTCTTGTTGGTGTTTATATAAAAAGTTCATGTTCAGTCAATAATAATGTTTGCATTTGTGAATACGAATTCGGAACTGAATTAAATTACAATTATTATTATAAACAACATGCATAATGATGAAGTTGTCATTCAATTGAAATATCGGGAAAATACGATTATACGATGATAGGTACCTGGAGTTACTGTGTTTTTGCATTGCAGTGGTTCGAAAAGTATAATGATTTATTTGATTGAAAACATAAAGAATTTGATGTCATTGGAGCATATGCCTCATTCCTGTACATTCTGACTGACATGAGTGCTCATTCTCTCTAACTGTCTTATCATGAATATTGAGAAGAGTAGAATGTATGTTTGCTATTTTAAATTTAATAACATCACTTCTAAATACCACACCATACATGTTGCTCTTCTGAGTATTCATAAATGAGAAATTAAAGATAGGTCCACTATAGTTAAAGGAAGTGAACTTACGAAGACACAATTAAGGTGTACGAATGTTTCACTAATTACAGACAGGCGATGCGATCGGGGATGTGTTTGGTAAATTGCAAGCGTGAACTGTCTTGGTACTTCAATAGATTATTCGAGATTTTCTGTGTTGCTCGGTATAGATTGCATGAGATATACAGAATGAAAAACAATTAATTGAAAATATAAATATAACAAAACAAAATAAGAATATAACTGTCAAGAAATATAGTGAAAATAATGATGTACTTTTTAGTTTTACTAGAAACAAGTAAATAAAAGAACACAAGAAAACAGAGGAATCAAGAGATTTAATAAAAGGCGAGATTATGAAAACGTATCTACATCCAATCTAATAGGCTTTAAAAAAATGAAAATGATGAAATAGTATACAAAATATTCAAATTCAGCTTTATAATGTATACCGACATTTCCCCTGGTACCACCAACATTATAAGTCTCGCCGCCTGTTATATTCCCCCGTAGTTCCTGTAATTGGGACTTTGCTAACCGCAAGAAAATAAAAGACAATTTAAAATCGGCTGACGTGAACAATTAGTTAACTTGTTGAAGGTCACACAAGGTCAGCCGTGTGCAATTGTTAATTTAATTAAACTCCGTTTCGGATCGTGTGCAGCTTTTATTATTGTTTCTGGTTTATTCACGCTATTCCACTTTGCTGAATCAGTTTTAACTTTGTTAGTTGGCAGGCGTGCTATTGGAACAAACAATTTGTATTTGAGCTGTCATGGATTTTCATACAAGCTTTTCTAGACGATTGAAATTAGTTGTGTTTGTGGAAAATCTCAGAGAAAATTGAATGAACATATACCGTGTTGGGTTCTCCTTATTTTATTCATTTTATTATGGTCATTACTTCCTAATTAGTTGCTAATAAAATATAATTCGTCCAGTTACTTTAACGACAGTTTTTAAAACTTTTGTTTGTGGGATTTAATTACGTTATATTTAGCAACTGTGGTTTCATCTGTGAATTGTTTTCAGTTTAGTGTACGCATGTTGGTGACATATTTAATGAAAAAAGGAAATTAAAAAAGTTATCTTTTCTAAACTGAGTTTAAAACTTGAAAATAATTAGAAAAAAAAATATCCGGAGAAAATGTGTTCTAAATGCAAATAATAATGAAGAAGTTTTAGGCCTACGGTATGTTGATTTAATTATTAGATGAGATTTTAGAATCATTATATTAATTCATTTTTATAGTATCTTTCTCTTAATTTTGAAGGAAGATGTTCTGCAGATATAATATGGTTATAAAACATTATCAGTGCAAGATGCGTCAGACATTGTACAAAATCCTGATGAGTCAAATTTTGTGAGGACACAAGTGAAATGATTAAGGGTTGGTTATAGGAAAAACAGATATTCTTATCAACTATTTTTAACTTTATCAACTATAACATGTAACCCAATGCTAATGTTTATTATGGATTATCTGTATTTTAGAAGATCAACTCTGAATGATATAAAACGGAAGGAGATATAAAAATTCTAGTAGGAGGAAACACAGATACATTTAAATACCTTCAAGATCGTTTAAGTTATATTTGTTCGATTCATACACACACTTTTTAGCCGTATACAATTGACAATTATGCGACTTGAGTCATAGTTATATATTATACCATCCTGAAAGAATTAAAAATAGCTCCGTTTCCTCCGTATTCGAATTGATCTAATATCGAATATCGAGATATCGAATTGATATCTCATTCCGTTCAAAAGCTATCACCAAAAAACTGATATTTCGCTTAATCGACTCATATAGACTTTAAGTACGTCATTCTTCATCCGTCATCGAAATATAATATGCCATTATTCATCATATAAATGTCTGAATCGCACAGTTTGTTTTCAACCCCAGTACAACGCGATTCGAGCTTCAAAAGAAATACATTTTCACCCATTTATATACTATTGTTCTCAACAAATCCTTTATAAATCAAACTTTTATTACTTGCAAGTTTATACTAGCGCATGCGCATATTGTGTTCTCGTTCATATCAACACTTCACGTCGACAGTTATGATAAGTTGAAATATACGTGTGAACTATACTTGTTGCACAAAAAAATCGTCCACCAACTGAATAATATCAAAGACTTCAATAATTACATAATCTCTAAATCATAATCAATATCAATAAATCATTGATTTATCATTGATCATTGATCATTGAAATCATTGATCATTGATTAATCATAATCAATAAAATTTCAAAGACTTCAATAATTACATAATCTCTAAATCATAATCAATATCAATAAATCATTGATTTATCATTGATCATTGAAATCATTGATCATTGATTAATCATAATCAATAAATTTTTTATTACTTTAATTTTTATTACATAATCTCACTGCAACTTTAAGGATCTAGCGAAATTTCTAGATATAACTTAGGCCTATTCATCGTCCTGAAAAATCAAAGTACCCTAAAAATACCTCAGCTATACAAATTTAACGGTGATATTTGTGTTTGCTATGTTGGTACTGAAAGGCGACCTTCTTCTTTCGATGATGCGAGTATATCTCTGAAAATGTTGTAATTTATTTCACAGTGAGAATTGTGAGAACGTAGCGTAGGCGACTGAGATGTAGTTTTTCACGGAACGACTTCTTCAAATGGTCGTTTGAAATACATGACGAATCAATTTCTGTTTCCTGATAGTAAGGCAATTCGCATATAAAAGGAAGTTTCAGTTGTGGTATTTTCTAGCTTGGATAGCTTGCTGGTACTTGTACGCACTAGAGAAGAAGGTTCCGAGTGACCGCCCCCCTATCCCACACCACTAGCGCACGGGTGGTTCAAGCCGTCTTCTTTCGAGATGGTTTAGTACATTGAACGACCAGTACTTATATACAGTTTCTACCTTTGAATAATTTATTTCATGGGTTATTGATTCGTAGTTGATCACTTGGAAAAAACGTTTCGATCGGTTTACTCGATATTATACCCATCATGTGTATATATTATTTGTGTGCTACGCAGCTGAAAAATGTTCAACTGACTATGTGTATCATTATAGGAAAACGAAATGCGTTGCAAGCTGAGCGAGATATTTATTTGAAATGTAATAGAAATTTACACACCTTGGTAACCACTCGGCCGATATTTATGAACTTTGTCCAATAGTTGTCCTTATACAAAGTCTCCAAGTTTCAATGTTTTCAGATACGCATTTTGAAAATTTCGTTTTTTCCAAGTTATTCTGATGGGTAATTTCATAATTTCTCGAAATTTACATGTACGATTGTTACACAAAACAATATTTGGAAGATGAGGATTGATTTTTGTTTTGTGAACAAACAAACAATAAAACAAACACACATGCAGATAGATGATGATGATTATTGTTTGCTTAACGACTCCACCAACAGCTAGGTTATACGGGGGTACGAATGAGCAGGTGATTATGAAACTATGAAGTGATGATAATGAAAATACATTTTCTGAAAACCATGAAAAGACATGAAAAGACAATCGATTCAGAGGAATATCAGTTTTTTGCTGATAACTTTTGAACGGTGTGAGATATCGACATTCTAGTAACAAGGAAACACAGATATCTTCAATACTTTCAAGACGGTATGTAAGTAGTAACTACCTATCTCGTATCGCATAATTGTCACACGTATACTGTTAAAACATGTTGTTTTAGCTGTATATATAGACTACGCGTGAGAATTATGTATTATGAGATAAATAGTTATTACTCATACCACCGTGAAGGTATTGAAAATATATGTGTTTCTTTGATATTAAAATTTCGATATCTCACACCGTTCAAAAGTTATCACCAAAAAACTGATACTCCACTGAATCGACTCCCATGGAATCGGGACTCGAACCCACGCCCAATGGTGACTGCACTTTCTGAAGTAGTGTCTCAGCTGACTGAACTACCGAGGGTGGCTAGAACATCCCGATTAGAACCGAAGTGATATTTTTGCTATCATTCATCTAATAAACTCTATTTGTATTACGTGAATCGGATGGTATTTGAAATCGGTTTGATAATCGACGAAGTAATTTGATCGTGTCACATAAAAGACGGGCTCAACTGCCGTGAATATCAAGTTAGCATCAATAGTCTTTAATGGGACATAACATTGTGAGAATACGGAACATCTATTTTCATTGAAAACTATTCCCACTATGCAAACAATTGAATCCACCCTCGATTCTGCATTAGTTAGTAGCTCTGGAAGTGATAGTATAACGGTTGAACGCTGTACATGGGAAATCGACCAAACTTTACATATATGAGAAGAAGTCGTTAAACACAATATTAAATTATTTTATCGCTCCATGAAAAATATTCAAAATACCATAAAGAATATGTTAAGTATGTTTTAGATTAAAACTGGATTTTCTAGAATGTTTTATCGTACTGTTTGAGCGAGACGAAGAATACATTACTAATGTCCATGCTAGGTCGACAGGTTAGCCCCAGAAAAATAAAATGTTCTTGTGTGGTACACAGTTGAAGGTACTAAAATTACAGACAATGATTTTCAAACATTCAAATACATATATTCATTTCTGGTTTTAAAATTGGTTGTAAAAACAATAACTCTGACATAATTTATAATGTTCTGTGAAAAACTTTTCACCATTGTTTTAATCACGTATCTGTATCCATATACCACGTATGTACCGTTATCACGGTAGATCCCGTTGACTGCACGGTGTAACCGTTAGACCGTTTTAGACCGACTATGAAAAGGAAACACCGTTTGAATGTGATAACGCGAAAGTTTCGTTTTGTTAACTTAATCCACCAGCGGTGAATCGTGTGTAGGCGGGTAAAATCCTGGTTTCGAAACCCAATAAGTTATCTATTCGTACACGAAAGCTTTTTAGATTGTTACCCCCCCCCCCTTTCCAAATCGTAAAAAGAAAGTCGTGAAAAGAAAGCCTCTTAAAGGATCAGGATATATAGGTTAGTATTGACTGTTCAGCTTTCTATACCACTCATAGCAACCCGTCGTTGACGCACCGTAAATCCTAGATATACGCCGGGATGAATATAAAAGAAGTAACAATATAGGATTATAATTTTGTAGTATGCGTATATTGACGAACGTATAGCTATGATGTTTCAACATCAATGGAAAATCTTTTTCATACGTGCTGTTTATTCATCGGAGTTTTTGTTGTAATGCTGCTTAACGACCCCACCAACAGCTACGTCATACGGGGGTACGAATGAGCGGATGGTAATGAAACGATGAAGTGATGATAGGTGAAAGGACGTTTGCAAAAACCCATGCCTCATGCGGGACTCGAACCCACGCCCAACGGTGACTTCAGTTACTACCGCTAGCGATAATTGACTTAGCCACCGTGGCGGCTCATCGGAGTTTTTGTTGCTTCAATGAAATATGGGTCTAATCTACATTGAAAACGTCACGCAGAGTAATTGTTCCTCAATTCGGTTCAGGAAGACAAGGTAGGATCGTTCGGCCGAGTGACACAAGGGCGATCTTATCTCATTTCATTTCATCTCATCTCAGCTCAGTATTCACTCGAAGTGACTGAGGGAAACCTAGAAAAATATAAAGTAACTTCTAGACAGATTGTACTTTATTACTTTTATATTATTTTTACTGCTGTTATGGTTGTGTTCTGCATTGAAATCGTGGATTAGATATTTATTTTCAAAAACATATAAAATTGTATTAGAAATAATTATGCATGGCATGGTAAGAATATTAAATAATTTGAAGAATGGTTCACAAGAGCCCTTATAGAATACTTCTGATATCGTATATCTTTTTCATGTAAAGTAAATAATCTATTTGTGGTTAATAAGCAGTTGCCCTTACCAATTGGTGTTTGATTACCGAGTTTTTAATGCTTTCTGATAGATCTTGTTTATAGGCCTATCTATCAGAAAAAGCTACGCAGCTAATTGCTGGTTTCTATAGGTTTTAAACTCATTATAATCTGATGGTTTCTGAGTCGACGTCTCTATTTTGACAGCTGTTTGTATTGTATTTTTATAATTACTGTATTTTTACAATGATGTATTAAGTCTTCTGGTCGCTGGTTATGAGTGCGGTTATTTTATTTTCAACCGCATATGTATGTATGCTTTATTCAACCTTTAGCCCTCTTTCGAGGGAAGCGGTATACAGCAAGATGATTATATGATAATAACAGTATATGATAATAATTATGATAAAAGTAATAATAACAGTTCCAATTAGGCCTATAGTGATACTTAATGGTAATAGGTTTATAATATAAAATAATGATAAAAAATAATAATAACAATGCCAACAATAGATCTAGCAGTATGTCTTAGATTTTTTGTGTGCACTTCCGTGTTGTGTGTTTCATTTTGAGGGTTAGAACAAATTTACCCTGTTTGTTTTTGGAAAATGTTCCCTTAAAATAATACCGTGACTCTATATAAGTGTAAAGTTTACCAGTTCTCGGAAGATTCTCAATTCCAACTTTGTCTTAAATAGTTATACGATATATTTTATTTTCCCTCTATATCTACAGCACGGAGTGATATTTCTACTCCTTCTGTTTTTACCTCAGAATTATTCTCTCGAGATCACATCTGTTCTAATTATGCCATATATCCTCCAGTCTGGTTGCCTCATTGCCTTCAGTGTGGTTAGATACGACAACACCTCTACCTTTTAATCAAGAGATATGCATACATCATTTATTCACGACGTGAATGTATACTCCTATCCAAGTCTAACAACTAAATGACTAGAAACTTGAGTGATTACATATAATCTAGTTGTAACTTTTAACGCTTTTGAAAGATAAAGTTTGGTTTTCTTGTAGTAAACTTCGTTTTAAAAAAATCACACCTCAACAGTTATGTAAGTAAAACGGTGATATTTGTGATTGTTATGTTGGTACATGATATTCTTTCGTGGATACAAGTGTATACCACTTTTCGTGCTTCCTATTTACATGCATACCAACTTCTGATCCATAATTTAATGTACGTAAACATCAACTTCAATAAAATTCAACTTCACTAAGGGCTTGTAGTCTGTCTGCATATTCTATGAATATTCCAACCAATGATTTCATGTAAATTTGTATGAATTGGATCATGCATAAATTAAGATTATTGATGAATCAGTAACATAGTATTGAAAACAAAAAATACGACAAATATCATAATAAGTGGAAGAAGAATGGATTTGGGAAGAATGGAAGCAAGAAAATATGAAGACCAAGATGGTCGAAAATTAATTATCCCTTTCACAAATTATGTAATTATAGATCATCGCTGACCTTAGTAGCCATATTTACAGTTTGGTAAATAAATTACTTTACAATAAATGGTCCATTTTGGGTTGGCAAGATTGCTACTATGAAGCACGGTCCGAACGATCCTACTTTGGCATCCCTTCGATGCATGCTAAAAAATGAATGATGAAAATACTGTAAGTTCATATGTTCCATATTGAAATATTAATGTATTAATTTATATTCATTATTTAAATATTAATGTAATCATTTTCTACAAAAACCAATGTTTGCTCATTGCTGCAACATACTCAGTAAATTAACGTGTTCTTCGTGACTGTATAATGCATATAAAGTACGGTTGAAATGGTATCAATCATACTGAGTTATTTTAATACAAATACTCTTAATTAGTGTTATTAAATAATATTCTAATAAGTATAAATACTAGTGAACTATAAATTATAGCTGAACAGTTACTATTAACCTGGTTTTAGTTCTACCACACTAATAATAAACAGTGGATATAATAATGCCCACCGTGAAAAACAAACCACACACTATAAAAGTAAATCGAAATCGCTACATTTATATATTTGTCACGATGATGGATGGGATGGGGAGATGGGAGTTGCTTATCGAAACAATTGTGTTTGCATTCCTTTTTTTATGTCTTTAACCAGTAATCATTGTGTTATTCATTGCATAGAATTTGACAGATATCAGGAAAACATAATGAACGGACTTATACTTTTGGTTTAAACTGTATGAACTAAAGTTAGGTCTTCTTATTAGCGAAGACAATAGCATAGCAACAACTAGGTTATCAAAAGCATGAACATTTATAACATTACGTTTTGTTACTTATATAATATGAAATTACAAACACACACACACACATATATATATATATATATATATATATATATATATATATATATATATATATATATATATATATATATATATATATATATATATATATATATGAATGACTTGAATACAATTTCTGATCCTGTATTATTCTTTTTGGGAATCTATCTTTTACACGTTTGTACAAAATAGATAACAATTGATATTATATAACAGTCTCTCTTCATTTATATTAGCTTTCATTGAATTGTTCCATTTCTCCAAGATAGATTGATTCGAGATGATTACTTTATATCTTTGTCGACAAGATCGCAACGAAGAGCAACGAAGTTCTGGAAACGAGTTCAGGTCGAAGATACCCCCTCCCTCACCCCAACCCCCACCCACCCCATAACTGTGTATTGTAAATAATTACAAAATGGTTCCGTCCAACCGAACGAATACCACATGAGAGGGAGTAGTGGATATGAATTGTAATTTATATGGACCAAGTTAGCGAGCGCATTTCTACCAAGTTGAATGTAGTGCCGTGGGGACTGTGCGTTCGAAAGAAAGAAGGGAAGACCGGAAGACGAGTGCGCGATTCTAGCTATGACTCGGTGTGGTCCGTTTCCCTAGTGACCTCTTTATGTTTCGTCGTATATCGCTTGGCTAGTTAGATGAAGAGGAACTGTAGGGGGAAGGTAATCGACACACTCTATGTGTATGTTTGGGGTATGTGGGTCAGGAAGATTAGGGTTAGGAAACGGCGAGACAATTTGTGGCAGGCGTAGAGAGAGAGAGAGAGAGAGAGAGAGAGAGAGAACGAGAACGAAATGAAAGATAATTTTACTCACTTATATATATATATATATATATATATATATATATGAATATATATATATATATATATATATATATATATATATATCTATATATCTATATATCTATATATATATATATATATATATATATATATATATATATATATATATATATATATATATATATATATATCTATATCTATATCTATATCTATATCTATCTATATATATATATATATATATATATATATATATATATATATATATATATATATATATAATATATGTATGTAAATATAGTACTTTGTTCCTGGTATTGGAATTACATTGATGGATAATTTGTTCGAGTCGAATGAGAAGTTAACTTTCGTGTGTGCTATAGTTATTTTAATCTTCCTTGTATGTAAGGGATATACAGTTTTTGTGATAGAAACTTTAAACATCTTGAAACTTTGGTTACAAGTCATTGAATTTCAAAAACTAATATAGACGTGCCCTCTGGATTTCAGATTCATTGTATTTCGAGAAATTTTAATGATAATTGAGAAAATACACATCCGTGTATAAGTTTATAAGTTATATATTATATATAGGCCTATATATATTTGTTTATGTATATATGTGAGCACGGAGATGCATCCCAACTGCATTCTAACCGTGGCAAATTTACGTAAAGACATAGGACCTATTTACCATATATATATATTCACGATCCAAGCTCCCGTTATATTTGTACAATTATTCGAAGTAATTATTGCCATGATACGAGAAATGAGACTCATAAAGCCTCATTCATAGTAATACGGTTGCACGTTTTTTTTGTGCCGGTAAGTTAGGTAAAAGACCAATCAAATTCCGTACGTATTACTGGTTCACGTGAATATAACCGGGACGTAAAAAACCGTGCTACCGTGTTACTATGAATCAGTCTTATTCAATATTAAAACAATCCCACATCTAAAAGTCAAAAATATATGAGAAGTGTGCCCTATTGAACCGAATATGTATAATGCACAATGAATTATTAACTTTGTCTTTTTATCATAAAAAGTGAATTCTGTTATACATTATTAATGAGGCGATTACTTTTTGCGAGAATTCCTTTTCCGTTTTTGTACAATTTATTCCCACGAGATCTGTTCTACGCGATCGACTCCGTGTCGGTATAACTCGCACAAAGTAGGTCTTTTTGAATAATAAATGCCCACCATAAAATCGATTTATACCGGTTTATATTACAGAGGGATTCGCCACCGTGGTTCGGAATGAACATATAGACTAATAGAAGGACGCGAGAATTGTCCTTTGGAATTTTTATATCGTATGATTTATGATTATTGTTTGGTTAACGACCCCAAAAACAGATAGGTAGGTTACACGGTGTTACTAATGAGCAGATGAAAATGAAACTAAAGAATGATGATATGTGAAAGGACGTTTACAAAAACATGTCTTATGCGGGACTCGAACCCACGCCCAACAGTGATTTCAGTTTCTAAAGCGGTGCCTTATAGCTGACTTATCAATTGAAGGCGTCTGCTTCAATTCTGTTTCAACAGTGATAGGGTTAATCTGGTTAGTAAATATAGATCCATTAGGTCTGTTGGATATTGAGTTATGGGAAGGAAGTGGTCGTGGCTAAATACTAAGAAACTATCCGCGTATTCACTCAAATTAAATCACGAAAAAAGGCATATATCCCCACGTCCATAACATTTAATTTGCATTTCATCTCATCTTCCATCACCTATTCTTTCGTCCACCGACGCCAATAGATCTTAGTCATCGGTACTGTGTGTCGTTGAACCCAACATGAATAAAACGAGAACATAACCACATTACAAATACAAATACAAAATGACCACATTCCTTCGCGCAGGCGTATACTGCGTGAACCCCAAGGACGATTTCCCGTACTTCTATTAGTCAGTTCTCTGCGTGAATGCTGAGGCAGGCATAGGCTTATTGGATGTGTGTCAATGGTCTCTAGTATTGGTGGTTCCATTATGGAATTGGCTGATCCACCCTACCCCTATCTACCCTACTTTATGCAGAGTAGCGACGATTGCCGATCTATCGGAAACTGGGACTTGTCCCAAGTCTGTCGTTATGGGAATTAATTCTAATTTTGTGTGACAAAAGCTGAGGAAAGGCAGTGAACCTCGATTGGATTTTGTCGACCAGTGATGTAGCGTGTACAGATGTTCGATTTATCTCGATATTACATTAATGTAAGATGTTTTTAAAGTTATCTACTTTTACTAACTTTTAAGTGATATACTGGAAACTTTTTACTTATTGTAGATCAATTTCTTATGGATGGTAAGATCGCCCTTGTGGTACCCAGGCTGAACACTTTTACCTTTTAACTATCAGCCTTAATTAAGAAAGAATGAGACATTTTGTAAGTCATATATATATATATATATATATATATATATATATATATATATAAATATATATGTGCAAAGTTTGCAAGATGGAAAACAGTCAAACCACGAATAGTAGATCATCTGTACAAATTTCTACTGGAACTGTTTTCATATAGTTTTAATTTTGTATTGCTTCATTCAGTGGAGTGATTGAACAAATATCGAGACTTCACGTTCTAAACGAATTTTGCTTCAAATATATTTGCGCTAGAACTGTCGTTTTTACATTAAACTCAATTGACCTGATTTGCGCAAAACGTCCGAAACCAGTAGCCAACTTCTCCACTGTCTAGACAACGCACATAAATATATGATTTTATCAAGGAGTGAATTTATTTTCCCCTCTCTTTTCTCTCACTCTCTTTTCTCTCTTCCTCATGAAAAGTACAATCTATGAACCAGTATGACTATATATATATATATATATATATATATATATATATATATATATATATATATATATATATATATATATATGAGTAATGTCACACTGTTGCGGATCGCAATATATGATTTTATCAAGGAGCGAATTTATTTTCCCCTCTCTTTTCGTCTCACTCTCTTTTTCTCTCTTCCTCATTGAAAGTAACAATCTAATGAACCAGTATGACTAATATATATATATTATAATTTATATATATATATATATATATATATATATATATATATATATATACATATACCAATAACTTGAGCTTATCTTTCTTGCATATATAACATCAGCGCTAGCAACATATAGTTTTCTCCCGACAAGAAAACACCCCCCAAAGTGGCAATATCTCTTCTCTTAACACACCACGGTCTCCCTAGAAATGTGAGAAACGATCTGTCAATCCACCAGCCTATTCACGGGTCGAAACTCCGTCTCGCAGGTGTTGATTCATCACTGATCCAGCCGATCCGGCCGTCAACACTTATATGGCGGTCTAGGATTCCGGCGGATCGAATGTATAGAGCGCGAGGTGTTCATAAATCCGACGACTTGTAAATTCATGTATATATATATATATATATATATATATATATATATATACATACATACATAAGGTATTATAGGATGTAATAGTAATATCATGAGAGATACTTCTTGAACACGGAACCTTCTGATTGTCGGTCAGGTGCTCTTCTACTGAGCTACCGAGGTATCACTTTCAAGACGTGACTATTCTTAGAGTGACGACACTTCCTGGGGCTAACTCTATAGAGGGCTTAGATTCACCCAAGGTGTAACGATTGTACGTGATACCATGGTCCTTGTTTACTTTTTTACCCCCATCTAGGCATGAGGAATGATATTATAGCTAAGCTTCTTGGATACGATGCAATATCGTATATATATATATATATATTGGAATGTTCAATTGAATGTGGGTGTAGCGTATATGACATTCGGCGGTGAATGGGAATCAGTGTACGAATTGTCGATGAAAGTGATATCCGAGATTGTCAATACGATCTGTCCACTAGTCGACTGGATTGCTTTCGTAAATAAATTGCTTTCTGTTCTCTCCCGGAGTTTTCAATTGAATTCGCACTCGCGAAAAAACGGTGTGAAAACATTTCAATTGTTGTGGCCAAATGAGTCTTGTTTTAGTTGGAAAGTGATATTCGAACACTAGAGGGAGAGAGAGAGAGAGAAAGAGAGAGAGAGAGAGAGTATGTAAGCGATGACGTTGAAACTTATGAGAAAAGTTCAATTACAAAAACTATAAAATAATATGTAATTCTCGTTTTGATTCATTTTTTGAAATTGGATGCTTGTAGAATGCACTTGTTTCTTTTTTGGTACTAAAAAGTTATCATTATATACATATTTGTGAAAACCTGGCACCTCCACCAATATTTTCAAGTTTTCAAGTTTGATTTTCAAGTTTTATTCTGTGAGGTTTATGCGATGCCAATCGATGGAGGAAATGGATTGGTAAGACTCTTATTGGCACGTCAAATATTGTTGTTCTGTTGAATGATATACCATGAAAAGACCATCCGGACGAACCAGTATCATCCGGATCATTATCAAAATGATTTTATTCTTAGTCTTCAATTACAAAACATACTGATGCAAACACTGATCAATAATCATTATGATAATAATTTATCAAAATAATAATAGTATGGGGTGTATAAGAATAATGTTATAGGCATAGCTAGGCCTACAGTAATATTATTTGTTATATTTGTATCTGATATAAATTTTAAGTGAAATTTGATTATAGAGGAAGAGAAACTGCGCTGTTAACCAAGACTCTGATCGCCTGTTGACAACACTAATCAATTTATCTAAAAGTAATAACTTCACTTAGAATATTGTCAAAGATTAGTTATAAAATAAACTTTACGCTTCATTCTAGTGAGTATCATTTAACACTTGGAAACATTGTTTCTCATTTGAAAGTATAATATAAACTATATTTCTTCGTGTTCTATTTATTTACACGATGCTCAACCTCATCTCTGATGGATACATATAACATATTTACGTCAAGTTTGATCTTCTGAGAGTACCTTTTATCGACGACAGGAGTGTGTGTGTCGTTCATGGGTCAGGGTTCATACAAGACAACTTTACGTAGACGATATTGGCATCATCGCGCTCTGGTGAGGATAAAAGAGCAGGCCTATAATTTGACATTTAATCGCTCTTGCTACATGTCTTTATCGTGATGAATAGCCGAGTACACAAATAGGTTTAGCTTGACATGTCTTTAACGTCATTTCCCCTAACCTAATATTACATTCGGGACCGAAATGTCAACTTTTGTCATTTTATATTTACCTCGTTTCCATTATTCGTTTATTTGTATTTTTATTAATTTTTAACAAATACAAAATCATTGTCCCCCAATTGAGGCTATGGATGGAAGTAGGGTCGTTTGGACGGGTCACCACAAGGGCGATCGTCCCAACTAATTCGAATTATTCTGAATAAAAACATGATAGGCCTATATATATATATATATATATATATATATATATATATATATATATATATATATATATATATATATATTAATACATACTTTGATCGTGATCATTATTCATCGATTCTTTTATTTACTCTTCAAAAAGTTTTTGGATAGCTTTTTGCACTTTATTAGCTTTTAGAAAATATTAAAAAAGAAAGTACAGATTTTATGGGCTATAAATGTGACAAAGGTATCCAAGATTGAGGGAAAATACTATTAAAGGTTATAAAATGTTTTTAGACGAGTTAGTGGCGTGCCGCAGCGCTCAAAAATTATTCCCGTTGAAAAGTTACTCAAAAGCCCGGTTATACGTCGCTGATATTTAAATGTGTCTTCTATAGCTCTTTTATGAGGGTAACCAAGGTCACCAAGCTTATGATCACCATAACTTTTCGATTCACTGCCATCTAAATATTTGATGCACTTCCCACGTAATACTATAATCAAGTAATCGATTACAAAAATATATAAAATAACTTTATTTACAGATCGTTTTAATACTTATCAAATGACCGCCATCTAATAATATATAGAGAAAATTAATTATGATCGTGGACCATTTATCAATAATTATAAAGCTGTGAAATTTTAAATCCTATAAAATTCCTCAAATTCAGACGCTAAACTGTAATTACTTCAAGGCGGAGGTAGAAAACATTTTGTAATAGTAATTCTCTGATAACACAAAGAACATTATGCAAATACTTCTTTGACGTCACAGACATCCCAGTAACTTGTGAAGTTTACTGATCACCAGTTACTGTGGGTGTAATTTGTGATGACGTCATCACGTCTTCTCGATGACGTTGCATACTTATGAGAGCGGGCATGAGGGTAGTTACGGTGGCGATAATATAGTCCAAAGCGGGGCTACGTGATAGAATCTGGGCTACGAGGATTATATATGCGACTTGGAAACACTGCAAGAGACCGACGGGGGAAATGAAATAAATATATATAATATACGTTCTTTCTCTATTTTACGTCATTACATTTTGTCAATTCTTGAGTAAAACTGATGAATGATGGTTGGAATTGCTACGTGCTAGATCGCTATTTGGTTGAAAGTTCAGAAGGGTTCAAATATGTCTTTTCAAGCTATCAATTCTTTCAAAGTAAATATAGTTTTCTTTCTGGACTTGAAAAATAGTTTAAAAATAAACCCAGTAAGAGTGAGTATATGAACATATTAGTCGTAGGAGATATAATACTCAATTATAACTAGCCCCAATTTAACGACATATCAAATCATTGAATAAATAATAATCAGCGGATCCTCGGTTACCAATGCTATTTTCATACCTGAATTATCAAATTCATTGTTCATAAGTTCATTAGGGTCAAAGATCATTGTTTTTTTATTTGAAATAATTAAAATTTGTTGGCAAGATCGCTCTTCTGATGCTCCATCCAAACTATCCTTTCATCCATAGCCTCAAATGGAGGACAATGATTTTGTATCAAGTTTCGATGTTGATAAAAGAATGATATAACAATACCAAACATCGTGAAACGATTAGTGTAACCCGGTATAGATTAATTATATCAGACCTACTCAACTTTTAAATTGGTATAACCCCATGTGGTATTACCGTATTGAACCACCACTCATTTATCTAACCCATTGAACTTACATTAACCTACAAAATAAATCAATATTATCAGCGAATTAAAACCCCTGGTGTACAATGTAATGTGACGTGCGATCTCATATAGTGTGGTGTCCAATCTCGACACCGATATGTGTGGTGTAATGTGTTCGGGCTAACAATACGGGATTAAACTCTGACCAGTGTTTGGCACGATCACAAATTGTCAAGAGACCCTCAAAACAACAGGTCACCGGGTTAAAAGGTCGCTACCGCAATTCAACGACAAACGTGGTAATTGCCTGAGCTGTTTGGTAAAAACTTCAGTATATACAAAGATGGTCCACTTCCATACATAATATATATATACACATATATATATATATATATATATATATATATATATATAATATATATATACATATATATATATATATATATATATATATATATATATATATATATATATATATATATATATATATATATATATATATATAGCTGATCAACGCACCAATAAGACCTGAAGATGATGGGTAGAAATTCCAACGAAACTTCGTTCAACGCAAACTACAAGACGTGGCACTACCGAAGAAATCATCTTACCATATATAATGGTTAAGTAGTTATTATATATATATATATATATATATATATATATATATATATATATATATATATATATATATATATATATATATATATATATATATATATATATATATATACACACATATAATTTGTACATATTATGTACAAATTGAAGATATGGTTAAATTTGATTTTCCGATAATATTATTTTATGTGGCCAACAGGCTAACCACAGCAGTCTACAACTTGTACATCAATCTACACTCTGCTTCAAGCGAAGTTAACTTTATATGTTGTAGTTTATATTTAATGTGTATTGTACTAGCAGTTACTGCACGTATGACTTCGACATCAGTAAATCTTGACATCCGCATGTTCATCAATACATTCGTAAAGACGTCAAAATACATTAAAGAGGGTATTATAAGACTTATTCATCATAATTGGACCAATTTCTCTTGAAATTTTGATTGGATTTTTTCTCGAAGAACCTAATTCAAGATCGACTTCATTTTATGATTGAGGAGATTTTTCTGAGAAATAGGTCATTATGGTCATAATGATAATGTTGCAACTTATGCTTGAGAGACGGAAGTTTAACATCATTTCCTTACCTTTCAACAGTTTTGGCATGTCTGTTGTTTATGACTTCAGTTTTACTTTGATGAGTTGGCAGTTGCGTTATTAAAAGGAAGTAAGTTTCTTCAAGTTGTCATGCCTGATGTCGGTTGGTTCTATTTTTAATCACGGGACTCGATATAGTTTAATTGGGTTATTAGGTAAGTATTGATTTTCTTCGGAAATATTCGATGCATTTTCTTTTCGGTTTTATCTTGGTTCAACAACGTATTATAATGACGAACAAGATCTATTGGTGTCGGTGAATGATACATGAGATGAGAGGTTCTCCGGTCTGCTACTCTAGCTACTTGTGGCTAGTGCTAACTACTCGAACACAGATCTCAGTATGTTCGATATTTCTTTCAAAACAATTAATTAGAAAGAGTTTTTAATTTAATTCGTTTGATTAAACATTTTCTGTAATACTTCTTCATGTAATTTCACACAAATTCTTTTTTTCTTCAATTAATTGCTTACGAATATAAATGATAGGTAGGATCGTTCAGTTGGGGAAAACTCGAAAAATAGATGTGAACATTCGTATTACTTATGAAATATATTGAATATTCCTATATTATAACAATTCAATTAAGCTGTCGCAAATTCCATATTCAACATTAATTTACATTTATTAAAATCTATAATGTGAATGTTGAGTGAAATTGATGATCATCTGCTGTAGGAGCCGTGACAAATGTTGCAATGCAGCATTATTACGTTTTCCGCGTGTTGCGCACTTTTCTTAATACGTCACATGCAAAGTTTGTCAGCAATTTCGACAGTTTTCTGCGATTTCACATCGAGATACTGACATGATTTGAGGGATTGTTTGGTTGAGGGCTGGTTGGGGGGGGGGGGGGGGGGAGGGGTTGGGGGGCCCTTGTCGACGTTTCACCCGATTGAATGGAGTAATAATACATCGTAGTGATTGTGTATACACTTGCTTTCACGAAAGAAGATTTTAGTCTACCAATATAATAATTGTGAAAACTTCGGTAATTGGATGAACGATAGCGAAGATGTCTTTCTGTCCGAATAGAGTATTTTTTATTTTTTTATTTTTTTGATGCGCTCAACAGTAGCAAAAAGACAAACCTGCATCTCCATCTTGTTACTTCGAACTGTCAACTCTTTGGTAACGATTGGTTTCGAAGAGATTCTGTAATTGATGATAGAAACTTTGAAAATAACTATAATAACAAGACGAGAAAAAACTAGAAAATACATTCATTAAAAACATTCAAACGTTCAGAAGGAACAACAATGGAGGACACGTTTGACAAGTTTTTATAAATTTAATGGAAAGCGTTCACCAAGGAGTGGTGGTTTATAATATTATTACAATTTTCATATACAGGCTCGGTATGCCTACGTCATGACTCATGATTTCTGTAGGACTGAAAGATCAATAATTTCGTAATTGAGATGATGATTCTAGTTTTCTCTGAAATTAGAGAAATCCATCGTCATTCTTCGTTAAAATCATGTTTCAGGGTTGTGATTTTCGGATGATTTTTCAAGATAAGATTTTCGATCAGAATCTCAAACATATATTGCCAAAGCGTGTTGGAGTTCAAGACTGTAGGCCTATAGTGACTTTCCCTACAATTGATATAGGGGGTAGATTGTAAAGACGAAGTTTAAACCCCGGCCTACTTTAGACGCCGTCTAGGTACAAAATTGCATTGGCTCTGCAATGCCATTTTTTACTTAGACGGCGTCTAAAGTAGGCCGGGGTTTAAACTTCGTCTTTACAATTCACCCAGCAGGGGGTTTTCGTGGTTTCTCTATGTACTCTAGGCTAATGCGGGATGGTTCCTGCAACATAGGCCACATTTCTTCCTTTATATGGAATATCCTTCCCATTACCTACGAAACCTTCATCTCATCATCTCATTATCTCATTAATCATTCATACAACGCCTATCGATCTTGGTTTCCATTACAGTGCGTCGTTGAAACCCATATATATATATACCGGTACATATATATGTATATTTTTTTCATGATTATTTAGTTGGTAGATCTTCGTATTTCGTGTATCCAAGTGTAGACATACCGAATGTTATTACGTCACTGTAGCCAAACTTTCTAGTCGTTTCCCGCAGTATTTTTATGATGATGTTTTTCTCGTTGAACGTCTCCGGACGTGAAATTCAGAAAGTTGCCCTTAATGTTAATCGGGGGATGTTTATGAAAAACAACGTTCGCGACAAAAAGTGGTAAAGTGTATAGAATATAGCCGTATAATCGTACAGATAGACTGAGAAAACGAAATATTTTAATAAAATTGAAGTTGATAAAAGTAATAAAACATCATTCTGTATCTATATACAACTTATTTTGATGTAAGAAAATAATTTTTTTCATACAAAAAATGTTGTCTTTGAAGTATTTGAGAGTATAACTTTTCAAAGGAGAATATAAATATTCATACGCACACGCATTCATACATTCATGCATTCATACGCAGCCCGCACACAAGAAATTGTTTTCTTACGCGGGCTTCTATACTTTTTAACTCGCTCTCTACCTATCAAACTCGGCTACAAGACTGCCATTACATCTATACACATATTTTTACCATACAAAATAAGACTGTACTTATTTGAAAATATTGTCAAACGATATACAATTACCAAAAGTGTTGGATAAAAAAGATACAAAATATTTATTAAAAAAAAATATATTATTCGAAAAACATAGCATTTGAATCTAATGGGGATACCAAAATTAATTAACTCTTGAAAATTATCTAAAACCAAATGAAAGTTTTTGAATATTTAAATCTTGGATCTTAATTCTTTCCACACTTTTATTTTATTCATGCCGTGAGTATAATTCCTGAAGAGCAACAAAGATCCACATCGCATTAAATCATCAAGTTTGGGTGAAGCTCAGTGACCATGGTAGCTACCAGAAAACAAATATATACAACCCTTATCGGTCCCTGACAAGATTGTTACAGGATGGTGACATTAACGCATCAAAGTAATATAAGTAAAAAAACGACAAAAACAACAAAATCCCCCCCACCCCCCCAAAAAAAACATAAAATCGAAGCCCATTCTATAGGGTATGTGAAATGGATGGAAGTCTTCGCTACGCTCATCTAATTCTTTCTGTACGCTCTTATGTAATGATAATAAAAATATCATATACAATTACTGTATTTGAGTTATTTACTCGAGAGAAAATTATCATGAATGAATGTAGTCCTAATGAGAATTTTCAGTTCTATATAATTTTCAATTTGTAGGTTTTCACTATTCGACTTATTCGACATCCTTTTGAACATGCAGGAAGTGCTTCACTTTTTTTTTCTGTCATCACCAAGAATGTTTCGCACTTGAAAAAAGTAATTAACAATTATATTCATGTTACACAAGGAAACATTTTCTACTCATCGCCTTAACCTATATCAAAATGTCTTCAAAAGAAAAATGCGTACACTCTCGTTTTAACAACGTATTAAAGTCATTATGAAGGCCTTTACATGTAGTGGTCTTTCTAATTAACTAGGCAAAAGCTGTTTATTACGTTCTGAGATGAGCAAGATATTTGTATATAAAATGTAATAGAAATCTTCATACTCTGGTCTGTGGTTCACTTAGAGTCGATTGTACCAACTGATGATTGAATATTAATCAGTTAATCATTACTTAAAGTCCACAAATAGCATATGTATCCAAGGGTAATAACAAGTTAATTTGCTAATTCTTGCTTAATTCGCTAATCATCACTTGGTACAACCGGCTCTTAGACTTACTAACTTGTTATCGCTCTTGGTTAAATAATGTTATTTTATTAACTAATAGCTAGTGGCTTAGTACTTAAGTAAGATTTCTGAACTGGTACTCTGTAGATTTTAGTGAGACTTGTGAAACAGTCCAGTCATTGTATGGCTATAACGTCTCAATTGTTATTCAAAATAAAATTATTTATCTCTTTTCGTGGTCTTTTTGGTGTTTTGGTCTCTTTGCCTATTTTTTATTGGTTCTTTTTGGTCCACTTTTAACTCCAGTCCAGTTGGAATTCTACAGAATCATTTATATTATTCTTTCATTCTTAGCCTTAATTGGGGAACAATGATTTTGTATCAAGTTTCGATGTTATTAGAGAAAAAAAATTGAGTGATACATATTGAAAATATTAATACCTTCTTTCATGAATATTTACGATCATACCATTTTGTCTTCAATTATTTTCAGTTTGAATTTTGTAATTATTTTTCAATTTGACTAATTTCATCGGAGATATGATTAAATTTGTTTGATACCATTTTATGATTTGCTTGTAATTAATTTGATATCCGCACTATTATCAAATTATCATCACCATTGTACATGTGTGTAGGCTTATTGATCACTCTGTCAGACTGATATTTTGCTACTTGTTTTGCGGACAGAAGTCTAATAAAGACTTGATCTCGCTTTAGGAATTTAAAATTTTTCTTCAAAATTGAATACACCAATTTTTCAAACGCTATAAACTTACCCATGATCATCTAAAACAATACAGTGCATAGAAGGTGCATAATATCTAGAAATAGTTTCGCGTGTTGGTCCTTCTTTGAATGCGTGGTTCTCGTAGAAAAACCTCATAAAAAGACGCTTTTTCGACCGGATGAATATGTCCACTCACGCTCAGCAATGATTAATCAATGTCTTCAAAGAAAAAAACGTGCTGTTATTCTAGAAGCGCATCAAAGCCATTATGAGAGACTCGACTTGTAGTTCTTTCTCGATTTACGAGGAATGACGAGGAATGACGTTGTGACATCCGGGAATACGTAGGGCATTTGGAAAATTGAATTTTCACTAATAGCTGGAATGGTTGAGTTTGAAATGTGTTAGATAAAATACATTTATAACCAATAGTACCCTCACATTCAATGAGACATTATTGATTTTCGAATATGGGTTTCGAAAACTACACTGGGTCATACTTACGATATTTTTCAAAGTTCAAAATGATTTTTCTCAAAAAAGTTTCAGTCGAATTTTTCCGAAACACACATAGATTTGTATTCTGCTATAGAATTGATGTTGATTCACATTATTTCAATAGTTTTTCAGTTTGACCGGTGAACACAAGCCCACTATTGGAAACTGGATTTACTGATCTAACAAAACTCGGCACTTCCACCAAATTCTTGTATCTATGTCTTGTGAGAATCTTGTATCGATTTAATGACTATTGTTTGCCTAATTGACCCCATCGACATCTAGATTATTCGGGGATGTAAGAGATTATAAACATAGATCATATGATATTATATTAAAGTTCACAAAACCCATTCCTGACGAGGGACTCGAACCCACCACCGATATGACTTCCCCATTTTTAGAATGTTCTCCTTTATTTTATTCTCATTACTTTAAAAGACACACTGTACTGATAATTAAGATTTATTGGCGTCAGTAAATGATATATCAAGTATTGACAAGATGAGATGAAATGTTATTCAATTATAAGTTCAGGATTTTGGGAAGTTGACAGGTTTCAAAGTAGAGAGCTTGACTGACTGAGTCACTCGGACGGTTAACGATGGCGTCAATCAACAGTTGTCCTAAGGTGGTGACGTCACTTAAAGACGACTAAAGCTTCCTGGAAATGATAGATGATATTAACGAATAGGGCAATGTCGAGTCGAGTGTTTCGTCGTTTACATACGTCAGTGACAGTTGAAGGGAGTGCGTTTGAAAGCTGTCGACTGTCGGGAAGAAATGTATCAATTTGATGCTTTTCGAGATGATATTTTCTATCTCATATCACGTCACGTTATGAAATAAGACCAATGTAACCAATGGAAATGTTTTCCACATTTTCTCGAATACTATCAAATAGACGAATTGAAAATCTAGAAAATTACAATAATTATTCGATAACTTCAGAAGTACTGTATATATACCCAGGAACCCATTATTTTTAATTTCAAACAGTGTTCGTACCGATTTTTCACAATGCCCAAAAAACTATTCGCCGGGAAAGTTTGATTGTGAGTTGGTTTTTTTCTAGTATCAATAAACCAGTAAATATATACATGGGGTGGATTGCAAGAATTAAGTTTAACCCCGGTCTACTTTAGACGCCGTCTAAGTACAAAATAGACGGCATCTAAAGTAGACCAGGGTTTAAACTTCGTTCTTGCAATCCACCCATGGTGCAAGCGCTTTACCACTGACCTACCCTTGCCGGTAAAATAGTCTTCAATGTGATTTATCCGGTATATGATTCTATTCAATCCTTCACGTAATTTCGCATATAAATAACTCAACAACTAGTCTCGTGTCATGTCTAGACTTTAGACAGCAAAACTGTCCAACTAATCTCAACAATAGACGATATGTTCATTAAATTCTCATTTCATTAAAGGCGTCAAGCTATTTTAATCATTAATTAATTAATTAACACCTGATGAAGCTCGGGTGAATTTATCTTCGGACTTTCCTTGCGTGACGTAACCTTTACGTTGTCGACTTTACCGTGCTCCAATGATGACGGGCCCGGTCGACCGTTTTCTCTATAGTTTAGCATGAACGGTTTGTTGTGTCGAGTAACTAATATTGGGGGTGCTAATTAATTTTGCATGAGACACGTACGTACATCGGGCTGTTAGTGAGATTATTATAGTTAATAAGGCCAACACCACAAGAGTTGATACCGCAAAATCAAGTACTGTTATTAAAGTTATATACATCAATAAAAACATACGTAATGTAGGCCTACAGTATACATTTTGATAGTTTATATAAAAAACTATATAATATTGTATGTATATCTACACACGAACACACACACATATATATATATATATATATATATATATATATATATATATATATATATATATATATATATATATATATATATATATTTTTTTTCCCATTTTCAAACAAATACAAGATAAATATAACTTTGAAACACTATATCAATAACAATTATAAATTACACATTTTAAGACATAATAATAAACATATCAACACAATCACAATAATATACAACAGTATATTATAGTATGATAGTGAAGTCACCAAAAAATTAATAACTTCCAAACCACATTCTGTGACGACTCACGTTTAATTAAATGTGTTTCACTTCTCCGTCAACAAGACTTTACCTCCTGAATACAATGTGATGAGCGTAACGAGCACTTCCATCTCACACTAGGTAAAATCGGGGTTCGTTTTTGTTTTGGACACAAATAAATAGCGTTCTCGGATTTTGATATCGTTATTTTATCCTTTAAAGAATCTAAGAAAACAAAAAATCTCAGAACTATCAAAATTCGAAGTAATTAATGATCTAAGAGAAACAATATCAGGTATTAGATATGATTGTAATACTTTTCCCAAACACAACACTTGAATTGTAATTGTAATTCCCTCAAAGTATCAGTATAATGGTTACATTCAGTGAGCTGGTAAAATTATATCTGATTGAATAAATCGTAAATCTTGATTGAATAAAATTTGGGTTGGCAAAATTGCTCGTGTAGTGTCCCATTCGAACGATCCTACCTTGTTCATCCTTTGCCTTGAATTGGTGAACAAGAAATTCATCAGTTTTCGGTGTTATCAAATAAAAGTTGACTTGTATCTTGAGTAAGATAACGTGGCCAAGTTAGCATGTCTTGTTAGCCGTGATCGTATAGTGGTTAGTACCCTGCGTTGTGGCCGCAGAAACCCCGGTTCGAATCCGGGTCACGGCAGGACTTTTTTAAAAAAATTCTCCACGTATAAAACTATGAATACTTTATTTTTCCCTTTTGTTCCAGTAAAAATACTATTTTTATTTGTTGTTTTTATTCTTTTACAAGTTGAACTTAAATCTTCCAGGGTCTCGACTTTATTATTGTCTCATACATTTGAATGTTTACTGCGATAAACTAGTGAATTGTGAATCATTCTAAAAGTCTGAATTATCTTCTTGGGAATAAATCTAACAGGCAGTTAAATGATTGTTATAACATGTACTTACTCTGAGAATAAATTTAACCATTCTTTGTGATGCCGCGCGCAAGTCAAACAAAGAAACATTCGCAATCTCCAACATCGTGTTTTCGAAATTTTCGATGTAAGTTTCTTTGAAATAAAATAAATATATATTCAATTAATAAATTTCATTCTATTTCAATTATGATTTTTAGGTTAACATTCCGGGCTAAAAAAATAATGAAAAAAAAAATAACGGCTACATATATATTGCAATCTGTACTTTACGTAAAATAAGTCAGAATTGAAATATGGATTAGTTATTATGAAATAGTAATTATTATTAATAATATAGGTTATAGTGACATAGGTGGGCCACAATAGCCTCTTATTTCCATAGTTCACCGGAATTTTCTGTTCAACGCCAACCATCATTATGTTGCTATTATTTGGTCTTGAATGGTTCAAATTTCAGTGGCAACGACAAAGACCTTTATATTATTCTATATTATAATAATTAATAAATCATATCTATAGTTGTCTTGCAACAACTGTCAACATCCATTTTGACATTTGTTTCTTGAGAGAGTCTGATCATGGTCTGATTTGCCTCTCATAGAAAAATAAAATACCCGAAATACATAACGATAGTCACTTGACTTGGACACAGTAGTATAGAACATCATCTGATTGGTTAGAATATGGCTTATCATAAAGGTTATAAGGAATTAGTCATAAGAATTTGATTTATGTCATTTCTTATACCAAAAAACATACTCCATTTCGCTCATACGCTCAATGGAAATACTCAATATTTCATAATGACTAATCCATATTTCAATTGTGTACCAACCAGGCCTATTTACATGGAAATATTCAAATATACTCTTTGCATATTCTCTCTGGTTTTCATATACCGGAAAGTCGGTCAAGATTATTAAAACTTGAAACCCAATACTGACCCTTTTAAATATACGTATAAGCCCACACAAGTAATTCGATTTTATAATTAGAGCTCCTTTACAAAACCATCAACAATTAAGCGAACATCAAACGAATTCTCATGTTGCCCTTCTCTCTGCCATGGGCCTCATTAATCACCATACAGCTTCGCAAGCAACAATGAATCTCATTATATAGTCTAGTTTAATTACTCCATATTTTACACCTCGCAATGTTTTGTTTCACTCTGACATGTCTTTGTGGTGAGCTTCTTTCTCTCTCGCTGAAAACATAATTAATTATACAGTTTTAAATACACAATAATGAAATTAGGGAATAGTTGTAATAGTTTTGTCACTGTGTTTAATAGCCACTTGACACAAAGTTTACAAACAGGTGTTTTGTTCGATGGTGTGTACGCTTGTCTCACTATGACAATGTGTTTATTTTGTTTTTTTAATCAGAGGAATTATTTTGTTTCACGAAATTTGCTGTGTTTGTATTTAGGGTTTAAGACCACGAACAATCGTTTTCTAGTAAGATAAACTTACAAAATTAATTGCTGGTGGTGGGTGGTGCTTAGCGACCGCTATTTAGAAAAAAAAATAATGCTGCCTAATGTCCCCACCAACAACTAGGTGGGGGTACGAATGAGCGGGTGATTCTACCACAGTAAGCGATAGTTGACTGAGCCACGGGAGCGATTATATAGGCCTATGTACATTGACAGTAATTCATTAGATTGTGTATAATAAATTACATAATTGTGCACACGATATAGGTCTTTTAATTAATCTAAATACTAGGATCTTCAAGAACAAATACCAACAAATACTTACTCTTTCTTTCTTACTTGTAATGTACTATGTGTATGTACTGTTTGTACTTCTGTGTGGTTAACGTTTTCGGTTTAATGGATTTGTATTCTGGGACAACGTGTTTATTTCATTTGTTTTGTTTCAAATTATATTAACCTATTTGTTTAATTAAATTTGTTGTATTAGCTTGTAAGGTTCACGGTCATGGATGCGAATTCGTTGTGTTATATGCTGACGGGTAGAAAAGTTTCAGTTGCTAACATTAGATAATTGCAATTAGTATCGCCATGGTATTTTGTTGCTTCTATTTGATGAAGTTAATCATTTTGTGATATCGGAAGTATATAGTTTATAGTTCTTTGGAATTGGGCAGTTGAATACTTTATAATGAGGTTGATTTTTTGAAGAAATTTGGAGGAGATGTAATCTGATGTGATTTCAATTCTTGTTATATATTACAAATTAAGCTTGTTTTTATACTGTACTAGCAATCTTTGAGCTAAAACGAGTGTAACGTCAAATATTTAACAATATTTAAAATGGTTCAAGTGCAATCGGAATTCGTTTTCAATTTTTCCCCATCGTTATTTATAATTAATATATGTATTCTAAAGCTCTATATATATGGACAAGATGAAAAACTGAGTTTGGAATTCGATAAAAAATATTTCCAATCTCTTATTTTATTTTAATTTTTCAATTTAAAACGTACTCAATTCAACCAAATATAACTAACAATGCAATATTATATTTCTCCTCCAACAGATATAATATTTTGACTTCATTTTGAATTTCAATCGAGGTTCACTATTTTGAGTATAAAATGCGAAGTATAGAAGTTAGACTGTAGCTCTCTTTTTTATTCCATGTACTCTCCTTTAAGCTTAGTGCCAACTCGTTTAGAATATTTTTACACACTCGATGGAGTACATAATACAGAATATTTAACAACATTCCTAGGAATATCTTGAAAATAAATAAGTAAATAAGAGTTCTTTTGATAGTGTACATTGGGTTTGTTAGCGTAAATCCTTGTATTAGCGTCTACTGATGCTAACATCAAACTATAAGGAAAATGAGAAAAAACGAGAGAATACATAATTACAGTCTCTTTGGTACTTTGAAAAAGAATAGAAATGAATGTGTTTTCGCTTTTATTATTCCTATACACCACGATATCCGTTGTTTAGACTTGAATGAATGAACAAAGAATTGTTAGTTTGTAAACAGCTTTCAGTGAAAGACCTGGCTCAAAGCGTTCACTCTTTCCACAATTTTCAAATAAGTCCACCTCGCTTATCTCCGGATTATGTGGAACAATTTCATTGTTATTAATTATCAACACATAAAACTTCTCATACATTCATTATTGCCCAATTAAGACTAGGGATGATGCGGTGGGGTCATTAGGACGAAGTACAACAATGGTTATCTCATAAATACAAAGAAAATAATGGATTGTGATGTAACTCATCCATTACATTTGGTTGTAAATATAAAAACTTGGGAATATATAAAGTAAATGAGTTTTGTTAATTTATTGATATTTTGTGACCTTAATTTTCTCCAAAAATACTGAAATCAAAAATGAGAATGAAACATCAAGAGTCAACACAATAGTGATATCAAATTGTCGGGAAAATGCAGTAAACAAAGACTATACGACTTTCACTCAAGCGACTCGCTTTAAAATGGAATCACGATTAACGTCACTTGTGGAATGTGAAAGAAAGAAGGAAATACACAAAGCACATTTCTACAATCCGCTTAGAATATATAAAACGTTGCGTTCAAATAACGGAAATTAACGGAAATAACGGAAGTTTTTGAAGAAATTTTGTCTTGTTTCCATCGATATTATATCATTTTGAAAATATTGTTTAGTATGTTATCGAATGTTCATTCCAGTGGAAAAACAGAATGCCCGAAAAATGAAAATCAGTCATATCGAAAAGAAACTATGAAATAATGACTAAAAGTATACAAACTAAAGTAGTTTCGTTCGCTACTGGTAAATGGAAAAAACAACACTCTTTATGAATAAAATATGATTACTTATATAGTCTCGGTAAGGCCCAATTATTCTTATCTCAAACAAATAATCATATTACTGTGAATTAGGTTAAAATTGAAAAATTATTTAAATATTCGTCTTTTCGCTTTTTTTGACAAATTGCGAAACCATATTCCGTGTTCGTTTAGAATGTAAAGATTCAAATTATACGAACGATATATTTACCAAAACTCAACCATTTATATAATTTTAAATGAATGGAAGGTTATGAGACCTTATTTGATATAAATGTTTAGCACTTTCATGAAGATAACAATTGTAATATGTAATTGAAACCTATCGAGCTATTTGATACACAGACTTCAACACATGTGCCATATTGATTGCAAACATTTGATACATTTTTCTGTAGGAAACGTTATTAGAACACTTTAAAGTAGACACGAGAACAGAGAAAAGAAAAGAGAAAAGTAGAGTAAGACAGAGTCGTACGAAAAGAGTTGAGAGAACAAAAACTATTTGGCTGTAATTGTAAAGTCAAGATCCAGATAAAATGTGATTACGAGTCTGAAGGATAAGTAGCTTGGAAGTAAACAAAGTAAAGCTAATAAATTGACATAAGTCGACTTAGTAATCCATTTATCTATGTACAATATCCATCTAACCTTTGAACAATCTTTTTTTTAACAATCTTCATTTAGATCTCTGCCCAATTCTTGGGTTTACAAATGACACTGAATAATGGAACGAATTAAATTAAGACTGGTTGAAATTGGAACGTAAATAAGAATAACAATTAAAGATAAATTTGATAGATAAAACAAGGAATTCATATCAATAGAACATGATCAATTGTTTATATTCAATTCTCTAGACAAGACTAGACAAGACTGAACAGACTCTTGACTAAACGGTGAGTGTAAATGGGGCACGCGGTCCTAATTGACAATTGATCGAACTTATACAGAGATATTTAGCGTTGAATTAGTTATAATTAACGTCGTCAATCCAATAATTAGTTCTGCCAAATTTGAGCTCTCTACCTTTCATGGGCAGTACTGCATGATGGTGCTAGTACCGCCTCAGTAAAAACTTTACGACCCTTGAAATACATTATTTATAAACTAATTATAGGGTTGTAATTAGAACTAATCCCAGCAAAAAACATCCCGGGATTCTCTTTAAGAATTTCAAATTGACTGAATTCCTGAGGTCAGTCAAATAGTGAGAAATAATGAGTGTTCTCGAACCCGAGAACAGAAACTAAGTTATAGTTACACAAAATAAGCACAACCGATGTAAAGTAGTTTCAACAGTTGCAATACAAATTGTCTTTCTGAATAAATTTGATAATCACAGATTCTAGGCTTGGTGCAGCATGTGATTGTTGGAGATTTATAACTCAATTTTATTGACACCTCGCACCGACTCTTTCAGTGTGTCCCTATTAGGTTCAATTAGTCTCAACTTAGCTTGAAATGTATTTTCAAAGATGACGTGTGAAAAACTAATAACCGAGAAGATTTAAGTTTTTGTTGTATGGTCATCTAAATGTTATGAACTTATTGAAGATTGTGATGGTGGGTGTCAAATATATACAAATAAATAACAAACATCGACGTTCTTCAGGTTGCTACACGTTTCGGTGTATCGCCTTTAAGGTACGGGTTTAATCGGGCGTATATTATTCATTTTAACCAATGTCATGGAATCAACCGTCTTATAATACTAACATTCATTAAATATGTCTTTACTGCATTTTTTATACAGCGGAGATGTAGGGAATTATAGTATAATGTTCGGTCATAAAATAATCAATTCAATATTATGAATAATACATTTTTGAATAATATATGTGAATTTTATGATGGGTAGACGACGACATGAATGAGTTGAAACTCGTGTAAGTGACTGATCTAATTAAGGCGTCCCCAGTCTTCATAGAATAAAAAGTTCCCTCTAGGGTGATTTGACACATATAAATGATCATAAAACTTGAACTATGCAAAATACCGAATTAAAAAAATATATCATCTGATGCAGATAATATTTGTCGAAAATGCTAATCACAGTCAAATTTTATGATGACGCAGGTGGAAAGATCACTTGCATGTAACAGTAACACTGATATATTTCCCATCGATTTTTACCTCACAGCGCACTGTTACATGCAAATAACACGTACCCTTTTGTGAATGTTTGTTATGGATCATATTATTTTATAAGATACTTCTCTAATTCTGTCAAGCATTTTCACTACAATATGTTCATCCGGAAAGTCTTTGCGATCGTTTATGTGTTATTTTGACACTGAGCATATTACGCTGTGGTTCAGGTAAACCAATCAATCGATCAATTGTTTTGGGCGAAGGAGTATTTGGTCCTGTCATTGTATTACAAGGAAAACGCCTTATATGCGTTGTCCCAAAAATTTTCGGTATATGGAATGAAAATCTTCGCTACGCTCATCTAAAAATGCACTTCTTTTCACGAAGTATTCTTTGTCTATTTTCCTTCAAAGTTTTAATAAAAAAAATCACAAATTCTGTCTTTTTTTTTCAGGTAAGGAGATTATAACAATACCGTTCGACAAAATGTGAGTCAGACGATAATCACCATAATCACCTGATATCGGAGTAAACGAGTAAGTATGAATAGTTTATTTTCAGCCTGGTTTCTTGCCAAGTAGAGTAGTTACATGAAACTTGCAAATGGTTCATGACGAACGATGTGCTCTAATGACAGATGAGCTAATCATTTCTGGTCATGCGATACATCAATATAGAGTAATTTACTCGAGACAATCATTGGGAATATTATCTAAACGGAAGAACATATATAATCACTCAGTGATTGTTTTTCGATTTTTACGAAAAAAATCGAGTTTCAGTGGAGAGAAAATGAATGGGATTTGAAGTACCTCAGTTGTTACATTTTAATTTTGAATGTGAAATGTGTATATACATTTCTTTTTGATGTAGGAATATTCAAATGAGAATAATACAAATAAAATTAAGAAGGAATACAAATGGATGTTTGTTTCACATGTTCAATTATTATAGATTTTGTTCGTCAAAAAAAAGGGGTACCCAATATTTTGTGACATACGTCTCATTAAAAAGTAATTAAAAGGTGAGATAGGTATACAAATTCAATATTTATATACAAAATCAGAAGAGACATCCAACATGAATGGGATCCAAACCAAGGACAGTAGTTTGTCAAAGACCTCCTGGAAGATAATAATTAATGATTATGCTACTCATCAAACAAACAGTAAACAATAGGGTGATACGGTTTGGGAAAATGAGCAATCAAATCATTTTTGTTTGTGGAAAAAGGCTTTTCAACCTGTGTTTCTCTCTCTCTCTCTCTCTCTCACTCTCTCTTTCTCCTTCTCTCTCTCTTTTCTGCCCTTCCAAATATGCCTCTCTTCTTCTTCCACTTGATATAATATTTATGTCAATGTTTTGTTTTATTTCAAAAATCTTCATTCAATGATTCGGTCGTGGCTTGATTTTACGTTCCTCGATTCACTTTAACGACTGAGGCAGAACGCGAAAAAACCTATTGTTAGGGTGACAATGTATAGCCACTGAAACATAAAAACAATTAATTACTTTTTTAAAGCCTTCTCTGCTAATTGTCTTTACATTTCCATCGCACGCATAACACATTTGTCTCTTGTCAAACACAGTATATATTATAGCTCGAAATTGTACACTTGCGGTCACATGAAACGTTTTTTCTTAAATATAAATTCAAATAAAAATAGAATATACCACCAAAATATTCACTGACAATTTTTTTGTAGACTGTACTTGGAGTGTGTCAGTATATTGTCCGCTATTTTAGTACACGTTCGATTCCTATTTAATTTCTAAGTTTAGTTATAACTCTATCGTCTTATACTATTTATTCATCCATTTCTTAATTGATTATAAGTTTTTATTTTCATAATTTTCATTGGTACAAGACCACCTCGAAGTCTTAAAAAAATCAAGAGGTCCTGCTTCTGAAAGGTATTACTAAATTATTCTTCCCCTAATTTTGAAAATATTATTTTATATCAATATTTCGATATAAAATTTTAAAAAATGTCTCATTCCGTATAAATACACTTCAGCGTGCATTTTACTATACTTGATCGACCGCTTCATGTGACCGCAAGTATACATATATATTGTGTGCACGGACCTACCCGCACACAAAACATGTTATCTTTTGCTACCGTTATCTATTTCGAAAAGTTACGTAACAATTTGATATAAATACGTCATGTACTCACGAGGGATGAAGGCGCGAACCACCCGTGTGGTAGTGGTGTGGGATAGGGGGCGACGGTCGATCGATGCCTTCTTCATCGTGAATACGAGAATATATATACGTTTCGTATGGAAGAGTTTGATTATACATTCCGACGTTGTCTCAGCTAATTTCCCGGGGAGAATACAAAGTAGTGTTTTCGTGTGCCAGTGGACACTTTTTATTCCACTTGCAAATTTACATCCACAATTTAATGATACTTTTTGGCAACAACGCGTGTACCAACTTAACGAATGTGGTGAAATAATTAATTTGGTTTAAACTGCACAAGTTATGGGCGTTTTTAATTAGGTTTAAGCTTGGATTATAGCTATTGTACAGATGTATATGGATCGTACCTAGGACAATAGCTATCTACAATGGATACGCAACTGAGCTCGAAGTTGTTCTGGATCTATGAAACCGATTACATAAGCCACCAAGATCGACTACTCAGGCATTCAGACAATTTGTAGGCGATCTAGGCGGCGATGTTTCAATTTTATGTCGACTACTCAGGCCATCAGAGCCCTGTAGAACCTGTAGATAGCTTATATAGGCGATCTAAATGGCGTCGATGGCGTATCTAGGTGGCGTCGAAAAGTTTCTCAACACTCGATGTGATTGTTAGCTGGGAGAACATGGGAGACGTCCAAGTTGCGTATCCATCGTAGATAGCTATAGTCCCAGATAGGAACATTCATCCATATTGCTATTTCCAAGGTTCAATTGTAACTTGAGTACAATTATTTGAAATATTGATTTTTTCTTATGAAAAAGTAAACGACAGTCATTTGATGAAAATGACTTCTATAGAAAATGAATGTGTTTTTGGACAAGGTAGTTTGATAAAATTGGTCAATTTCAGGTGAATTTGCAGTCAGTTGCTGTTTAAAAATACAACACTTCGGAAAAATTAAACTATAATTCTATATTATTACTTGTGAAAAATGACATTTTGTGACGTGATATAAAAAAAACTTTCAGTTTGAATGAAAAATTCCCATAGTGAAATTTCAAAGTATAGATTGCAGGACAGAATGAGTTCGTTAATATACTACCATGAAATACTCCCCATTTTGTTTTTAAACATAATACGTATTTCATCAAAAGTAATTAACTTACTTTTATTGAAGAAATTCATTCAAGAACATATCAATCTGTTACCTGACAAGTGAATTAAAGGTCACATTTTCGTTGGGCGACTCCGCACGCAAACCGCCCACACAGAATGTGTCATACAATTTTACAATCAATCATACAATTATACACGATCAGAAGATCAACACATCAATCAAAATAGTAGGCTGCATATTACAATTCTGAACATGCATGTTTCTAAACTTACAAAAAGATCACAAATTGCTCATTAGTAGAATTCAAGTATTAGATTGTTTTTTTCTCCGACTAGAAACGAGAGAAGGAGCATACGTGGAACTAGTTGTAGATGCAGATTTATGCGTGGATCTTCAGGGGGGGGGGGAGGTAAGGGAAGGGTTGAGGGGGGAGAACGGAGTTGAAACGAATATTGAATGGTATAGAAAATGTGTTCCTACCCTTCAACTTACGGACCAACTCGAAATGCAGATTTTAAAGTTCTATGGTAATATTTTAGAGTCGACGAAAACTACCCCCCACCCCACACAGCCCCTATTTTGACTGTGTGGGCTCAGAACGAGTTGGCTGCCGCCCAGGCGCCCCTTTATACCAAGCATAACGCGAGTGGCTATGTGTGTGTGTTATACTGCAATGGTCAAATTTACTAGACTCAATTCCTTCACAATGTATTATATACATGACTTGAATAAGTAATCTGGACGTACATACAAATTGTGTTTATGTTTTTATCTCTTATCTCTCTTTCTCTCTTCTTCTCTCTCTCAGTATCTTTCTTTTATATATTTCTCTCTTTCTCTTTCTCTACCTCTGTATCTTCCTCTCTTTCTCTATGTTTCTCTCTCTCTTATCTCTTTCTCTTTCTCTCATCCATCTATCTCTCTCTTTCTTATCTCTCTTATCTCTTTCTCTCTCTCTCTCTCTCTCTCTCTCTCTCTCTCTCTCTTCTTGGGCCAATGCACTTGCGATTGGCGGAAGCTTTAAGGCGATTCCTCTCGATTGCATCCACTGATGAAACACAAGACTAGACACAAGTTTAACATTCATATTTTTATAGCAACTGAATCATTTTTCCTGTTCAAGTTTCGTGTTAAGTCCTGTTAAGAAAATAATTTAATAGATGGTTATTATACAACAGGTAGAAAATTTAGCATAGTTGGCGAGTTTCACGGCTTTCTAGATTCGATATTTACCAAATGAAGTATATTTTGTATGAGTCAAGGGGTTTCGATTATACTCTATTAAGATATCTCCATCATCTCACCATATATATATATATATATATATATATATATATATATATATATATATATATATATATATATATATATATATATATATATATATATATACATACACACATATATATATATATATATATATATAAATATAATTATAAATATTACCTTACCACGTTCCTACGGCCGACTAGCGACATACTCTCGTTAAATCTAGGCGGCCATATTGGAACTTTACAAATAGCATCTAGGCAAGGTCTTCTATATTAATAAATTGTCGATGTGAAAATATATAAGGAATTGCTTAGAAAATATCCAATATGGCGGAAACTTACTGATTTGCAAAGCGGTGTGAAGTTAGTACCGACTTAATGTTGAGTAATGTATCTCGTTCATATATTATCTATGATCTCACATCGCATATTCTTCGTTTGCCTCGTAGTTTAAAAAGCATGGTGTGACTTTGGTATTCCATTACATATCATATCCATATCCCTCTCATCTTACAGCGCAGCGCATATGTGGCGTTATCCCAGTTTAATATTTTTATTTTTACCTGTCGATATATTTCGAATTAGACGGGACTCGACGGTTCCCAGCACTCATATCTCGAATCGCGTCAATACAACGACGTGATCCTTAATCAAATACCAACATTAATAATACAGGATTTGTTTACAGAAGAGATTAAATAAATGATATACTTTTGAAATATTCATCATCCGTGCTATCAAAGCCTGAAATAATGAATCATAAACCTTTCCCTAAGCTGAACAGTCCTTTAATCGGGTTAATTTTTAACTACATACATATATACATTATATACGTATATAAATATACTTTTGTTTGATGGTTTGTTCTATACTTGTATTCTCTGAAGATGCATTTCGTTTAGGACGCTTACTAACTGAATGATTGTAAAAATGTCAGCAATTATAATTATAATCTTTTCAAGTTCAAGGATTGAACCTGTTTTTGAATGATGTGGTTGGTTCTCCTTCATTCTAAATTGATCAACAGAAATAGTGCAGCTATATTTTTGTACTACGAAGAATAAGATACCAACATAAGAAACTCGAATATTATATCCATATTTTTATTTGAAACTGTGGTATTTCTGGGGTATCGTGGTTACCATTATAGGTGTTTATGAACCAGTAGATATTTGCCAATAAAAATGAAACGACACCTTTCATAAGTGTTAAATAATTAAATTGACAGCGAGTTTACAGTTATTATTTCGGTAATCATGTTCGTACGAAATAAAACAGTTTGTTTAATAAAATAACGCATACAAATATCACAGTGACATTTGTATAGCAGAAACATTTTGAGCCTCAATTATTATTACATTACGAGATTTCGGATTTGAAAACACATCTACATCTTTCGAAAGTATTAAAAGTTTGAAACTGCAGTTTTTCTCGACAATTATTCAGAATTGTACAATTATTTAGTGGGTAAACGACTTTCTTCTTGCGTTCGTACAAGTGTATATAGCTAGGCCTACGCAAAACAGTTTCCAAATATCGGGTTATTTTTTAACTCTCTACCTAAGAAACTCTTGATATTTTGTTCTATTTGAGAATAAAATTCAGCGATCTCTGATTTATTATCAAGATGAATCGATTCTCGTACTCGAACGTCTCCTATACTACGTATAATATCGCTAACAATCGATTACTTTGCAGCGATTGTCAGGCCGAGATAACGATACAGTTCAATAAAAATACTTTATTTCCACGGCTTTATTTCAGCACGGCAATGATGTTTTATGTTTCGCATTTGTCAGATTTAGATGGCCGTGTGTGAAATGCGCATTCGCCATTATGACGTCATCAATCTCGTTACGGGGTCGATAAAGAAGAATACCCTTTTATCGGCAAGGTTCGATTTATTTCAAGGTTCGAGGTTTTTCGATGGGTTGGAGACCACGTCGTGGTTTCGACATAGGCCTGCACACGCGCGCGTTTTCGTGACATTTTGACTTCTGTCTGATACATTTTTTCCTCTTATATTAAGTAAACATTTATGTCGGAAAGTTAATGGAAATAGTGCAATATCTTTATTTGAAGGCTCGGTAGTTCTATTCAAACAGAGAAATGGAGAGAAAAAAACCACCGAGCACTTTGTTTTTTCAACTGTTTTTCTCTTTTAATATAAACAAATATATTGAATAGTGAACGTAAAAGCATTTTTATTTGAAGTGTATCGGGTACTGAAGGGAACCACTAGTTCATGTGAAATACTCTCTTTACGATATTGAACGACCCCACTGAAAGCTTGGTTATATGGGGGTCTTAATGAGAGGGTGATAATGAAATGATGATATGTTGTGATTGAAATAGAGGAACATTGTAACACAGCCTCAAGTGTATTATTTAGTATGTAATGATTTGTACTGCGAGTAGGCCTACGATGTAATTATAATGAATTATAATGGTTAATGGAGGTCAATATGGGGTGATAATGATGAAATTATGTGATTGAAATAGAGGAACATTGTATCATAGCCTCAAGTGTATTATTCAGTCCATGATTGTACTACGAGCACTAGCTCGATGTAATTGATGCCCTCGGTAGCTCAGTAAGCTGAGGCACCGCTTCAGAAACCGAAGTCATCGTTGGGCGTGGGTTTTTGTAAGCGTCCTTTCTTTTATCATCACGTCACACGTGAATAATCAGCTACTCACTCGTACCCCCGTATAACTTAGCTGTTGGTGGGTCCGTTAAGCAAATGCTAATCATAATCACGATGTAATTACGATGAAGCGTTTTATTGGACTTTATTCTTGTACTTTACAAAAGCAAAACAATCCGTTCCTACTGCGGGGCTCGAACCCGCGTTCATGTCGCTTCAAACCTCGGTGCAGTGTCTCAACTGTCCGAGTTAAACATACGGCTTCATTGTTTCTAGACTTCTTCAACAGTGAGGGACAAAGAAGGAAATACAAATGTGAAGTTTTTGTATTGGTGGAGGTGCCGGGTTCGTTTGATGACGGGTCCACACACTCGATCGTTACTGCTATTAGGTAGGGTGAACGGTCGAATGTATAATTCTAAAGGGAACATATTTTCTTGCGAACATTGATCAACATTTCAGTTATATAATAGTCTGAAATAAAAAAAAACGTTGTGTCATGGCCTATATATAAACCTCTATTGGTATTTAGACTCTTTCTTCAAAGGGTATACAGCATAAACATCAATATAAAATATAATCGTCTATCTTGGATCAGGACTTGTATGAAAGTTGTTGAACCAACCAAGGGCCGGTTTTACCAACTGGTGGTTAGTGACTGGAGCGATAATTAGCGAATTAAGCTGTTATCACTTTTGTTACGTATGTTATTTTCGTAATTAATAATTAACTATAGATGATATTTGATTATCAGTTGGTAAAATCAGCTCTAAATACGTAAACTAGAATGTTGCCTAGTTTAATAACTGAATAACGGAAGTGAAAGTATATACATTATCAAGAAGTAATGATAACCGCATAGATTATCATGTTAATAATAACGATAGATTGAGAAAATGAACAGAACTGATGGTTTGATTCGTATGGTTATTCATTTAACAACACTGAACTTGTATGTTCAAATCACATCCCTCTTTATTCAGGTCATTCAATTCTGGAGAGACTTTTATAATTCACTGTTATCTAGATATTTGTTTCGCTTCCCAACATAATCGAAGCATGGCTATTTGTCGGAGTGGAAGTAGGGTTAGGGTGATTCCAGCTGAGATTAAATCAGCTTGGACATTTATTTGGCTAGGTCAGTTAGTTTGAGTTAGTTTAGGTGATAAGTTGGTTGGATTGGTCTTATTTAGGGCAAGGTCTATGTGCAGAAAGACTTGGGTATATCGTAATCCCGTAGCGGGCGTTGTTGTTGTTGTCGTTGTTGCGAGTAATCTAAATTGATAAAAGATTACTTGATCTAACTAACCCAACCAACCTGACCGAACACAACCTAACCAAACTAACCTAAACTAAGTTATTATAACCTGAAACTAACATAATTTAATCCTAATTACCAGTTATTCTACATAACGGTGACCAACAGGGCTTTCTCACTTTGCAACAGTCACTTTGCTTATTTAGTGTAGTTCAGGCTGCGCGCAAAAACAACAACAACAACACCGTGTGCATGTGTTGACATATGACCGATGATCCGATGAATAGCGGCTGCCAATAATAATCCTTAGATTACGTGCGAGGTTAGTGTTCTGTAAGGCAATCTGGTGTTGACAAGTTCATTATCAATGATTAACTACATTCTCATATTAATTGAACGTCATACGCTCTGAGAACAGCCTTTAATTATTCAATGGTAGTTTTTTTTTATCTAACTTTCAGGAATAGACGGCGTCGTTGATTGTGCGGTTCCGAGCGACTGTCTCTCCTAATTATTAGCTTTACCGATTGGCAGTGTTGAGCCGTTTGGTTTCGACGTGGATAAAGATAAACTGATATCATCTTTGTCAGTCATGAGAGAGAAAGAAGGTTGCCAACTTTGCGTGCATTTTGCTGATAAAATGTAGTGCCTCTAGGAATACACGTTATGAAATGTGTCTTATAATTAATTTGCCGAATACGTAACACTTTGTATGTAATAAATTGGAAATTGAACATAATTCATTAGTTCATTCTTTCGATTTAATCAGAGCAATGGATAATAATAATAATTAATTGTATTAATTTTCATGTGCATTTCATTATGTGTTGCAGTTAATCCAGTTATACTAATTATTATGTTGGCCATTCTGTGTGTTGGTGCAACTCGTTGGGTGAGCAGATAAAAAAAAATACAAAGTCTGAAACTAATGTCCATTCGTTTCTAGCAAACAAACACCGTGTTTAATTTGAACATACTCAGAAAGCTTCCATTCTTCTCATCGTTCATCCAAGCAGGGCTTGATTTTCAAATAAAAAGGAACAGGAACAAATCTCGAAGTAAACCACCCCTTCTACCCCCCCCCCCCACAACACCACCGCAACCACTATAATTATACGACAGAACAATTAATCTGGCCTTAAAACGTGTTTAAAAGAATGTATTCAAAATTGTTTTCATCTTTATTGAACGATATATTATTTATAACAAATAATAAGAAAAAAACATTATCAGAATAGGAAAATATTTATTCGTCGGTAAAAATTATATTGCATTGCAAAAGTATATTCGTGAATGAATAAAAATCCACCCTATCATTGGATTTATTTCTAGATTTCATTTCATTCTGGAAATCTTTTTTTACCTTCCTTTTTCTCTGTTCTTGTATTTATCACAAAACTGATCATTACAACTATTTCCTCCTTCTTACGTTTTATAGATATAGTTACGCAATAGTTATTTTATGTTGAAATGGTATACGCTATGATGATTTTGGGGTGGTCAAGATAGACCTTGTGGTCTGAACGATCCTACACAATGCCATTCTTGGTCTTAACCAAAGGTTTTCTCTCAATTTGTTATAATATGCTAAGGGGAAAAAAGCATATTTCGGAATAACGAATACATTTTTTTTATCAAACGTAAAGGGGGCTTGCTTTCATCCTTTAACGTTATTACACTATCAAAGGAAAATTCTCACCCCACAAGATTTTATTGCCATTTTGTTTTAGAAAACAATTTGGCACTTTGTTCACTGGACACTGCAGCTTCTTGCACGTTTGATCCAAATAGAAACATATTGATTATATCGACTGCTATTTATATCGATTGAGCTCATCTCGATTCAATTTGATTTCCTTTGATGTCTCGTTTTATTGAAAGCGAGGTTTACTCATACTAGGAAAACGCTTTATATTTTATTACATTTTTTATACAAAATAAGTTTCCTTGATTTTTGAATTAATAATAGCCGATCGTATTTTCCTTAGAAACTGTGCAGTTAATTTTTGGTGACAAGACCACCTCGAAGTTTAAAGAAAAGAAACAACCGTGTATGGTATCGATGTGTTCTAACAACAACTGCCTTTGTGACAGTTCAATCTGGTGCGCTTGGCATAAAAGACCAAGGGAAGGTACGCCATGTTTTGATTGTAAATCAAGGTAACAGAAACTATTTATTTATATCGAAACGGTTACTAATATGCTGATGAAATTTGACTTGTCCGATAGAGGAAGGTTTACTCAACCAAAGTATCAATTGTCATCTCCGTGCAAACTATACTGGTTTTCTTGTGTGTAACGGTTTAACGTGATTTCCAAATAATTTTACAAAATTTTCTTAGAATTTTCTGCATTTCTTTTGTTTAAATTGATATACTATTTCGACATTGATAAATCAATAAATAGCAAAATATTTGATACGTTTTTGTAGGTGGAATCCCCTTATACAAAATTCCTTTTTCAAATAAATCAAGAACTTGTACGATTACTTCATAATCCTAAGTTATAATAACAAGTCCTAAACTATAATAACAAGTTCTGAGTTATAATAACAAGTCTTCAGTGAAGTCTTAAGTCCATGTCCTCCATATCCATGTTATCCTCCATGTCCGTGTCATTCCATGGCTTACGTAAGACCATATTATAACTCCCTTGGCCAGTCTTGCACAAGAACACTGCACTTCGCTGTTTGACCTAGAACGAGGATTGCCACTACGGGACTATAGACACTAATCCTGACCCAATAAACTACCCCTAAGAGGGACAACGGGATAATAAGAAAAACTCCTATGTATTGTTAACATACTTTTAGAAATGAAATTAATATATTGGTGGCTGTTCATCCTATTTATAATCTACCATCAAGATTGAGTTTGCTGAAATTAAATTAGGAGCTATAATTTCTGATTGAAGGTATACGAAAACATTTTATACAATGCAACAGATCTATATTATTTCAACAGAAAACAATGCTACTATTAATAGTAATATGCAACATGTATAGTAGTTATTCTAGCCTTACTTGATTACAAGCAAATAATCCATAAAGTAACTTTTGTCAATCGTATGTGAATAATTTACAAGGTGAATTATTAGTATAAAAATAATATTCAAAGACTAATTTTGGTCTAAGCAATTCATCTCGTGTTCTTTCTATACGCTTGTTGTTACTCTACGTGTTCGAACTTTGATAAGAGTGAACAATGGAGAAAAATCAGTTTCTGGTTATGAGATTTGATCTCTGTAAGATTGCACATTTTTAATTGAATACAATTAATTTTTGTTCAAATATCATTGATCAATACTTGAACGTGTACGCACGAGTTTACAAATATACAGTTAACACAGTACTTTTTTAAAACTATATAAGTTATTTGAGAAAATGTCAGAAATAAAATTCAGTAGTTGACGCGTACCGTATTTTGAAATACTTTACCAACTAAAAGTTATCACCAAACATCTAATACTAATTGTTGATAAACTATTTAGCATATATATAAATTTTGTACTTTCTTTTTTTTTGATTTGAAGTGAAAAACATTTCATAGAACCGAGAAATAATAATATATATGTTCCATGATAATAATTTTCCACAGCATTTATTATTAACATTACCAGCCATTTTGTGAGAAGGAACTGAAATTCCATTTCTTTATAATATCGAAAACTTGACACAGCGCCATTCCGATTAAGGTTAAGGTTACAATTGTGACATAGTATACAATAACACGTGTATGATACACATGAACTGTCCTCTGCACGATTACAGCTCAGTCGCTGTTACACCCCCTTCACCCCCCCCCCCCCCCCTCTCCATGACGTAATGCCTGCTTTCACTTGCACTCTACGGCCTGAGGTACCGGGTTCGATTGTTCCGCAAGGGAGAGATGGCCATACATCACACAGACACAGCACACACACACACACACACATAACAGCTGATTGATAGTTTGGCATTTGTTGAGCGGAGTTTCTATTCACGCGTGCAGCACACTTGACTGGTAGACACATAATGGGAGTACATTTACAAGGAATCGTTGGGATGAATATATAGAAAGTGTTGGAAGAGTTGAAAGCAGTGACGTGTTTTTTATTTCAGCTCATTAGGAGGCATATTAAATATCTAGATGGCAGTGGATAATAGAGTTTGGGTGACACTATGACGATGGTTACCTTAAGAAAATAACCAATATCAATTGAGCTATGAAACAACAATAATTGTACACATTATCATCGAGTTATAGAATAGTCCGATAAAGGATATAGAGGAAAACGCATTAGAAGCATACTTTCTATTGAATATCAGGCTTGACAGGTGGTACGAGTGAAAAGATAGACAGATTGCACAACATACAGATCAACAGGTAGGGTTTTTAAACGTTTGAAGCAAGATGCATTGAGGGTTGCGTTCGTTCGCCGTGTTATCGAGGCCGGCGAACCAACGCAACCCTCAGTGCATCTTGGTTTGAATTAAGGGTCAGCATTAAGGGTAAGATGTCGAGTGAGCTGACCGATAGTTTTAATGATTTACTTAATAATGAAACGAATTATTTTTTTTTATAGAATACAGTAAACTCCGCTTCGGCCATCGAAATGATAATATACTTTGACTTTCTGTTCTGTGCAATGAAAAACGCAATGCCCATTGATGAATTCATAATGGCAGAGTTGTGAATCATTTATAGACATTACAGATTTTCCCGAAAAGTTTCATACATAGGGCCATACATTTTTAAATATATATCATTAAACATCATCAGGCAGAAGAGTTGGGAACCTGATATAAACTTTGGTTGTGAAACACTTGATATATATATATATATATATATATATATATATATATATATATATATATATATATATAAACATATATATATATATATATATATATATATATATATATATATACATATGTATATATATATATATATATATATATATATATATACATATGTATATATATATATATATATATATATATATATATATATATATATATATATATATATATATATATATATATAGGCCAATATATACATAATAATATATATTCAAAAGCTAAAATTCATCCGAATTTTTCTCAATTCGCCCTCAAAACCTATATCTTCAAATCTTCACCATTGTGTCGGTAAAGTGAGTTATTTGAATGAAGGAAAAAGTTTTTTGAAATAAAGCAATTTCAGCTGAGAATCTCGGATCATTGTATAGTCGAGTACAATACTGATATCGGAAAGAAAAAACTTTCTGGAATCTCATTGTCAGGAAATATGGTTGAACTTTCAGCTTCCAATGCAGCATCTCTTTCAAGTGTCTTTCATACACATTATTAGAATGCGATATTTTAATTATTTGACTTGCTTAAGTAATGCAAAACTTCACTGTTCAGATCTTGTCATAAAATACAAAGAAATGGGACACATTCTTTTGAAGTTCTTCTAATATAGAAATCATTTTGAATATAATCTGCACTATCCAATGTTTTTTTTTATATTATAAACATGAAAGAAATTGCCTGTAATGGAAGTATATGTTCTACATAAATAAAGATAAACGAACTATTCTTGATTCTAGTACATCCAGTACAATCCGAACTCATTATCCAAAAATCTAATTTTAGAACTGTAAAACTAGGAAATAACTATACAAAGGTTTTGAAACAAGTGGAATTAAATTGATGATGTCAGTCTAAAAACAACTTTTGTTCTACGTAACGCATAGAACAAAATTAATGATAAAACATGATCCAATAAGTTTTATAGAGAAAACTTTAATATAGTCCACTTGAAACTCTCATAGAAATCAGTTTTCATTCAAATTTTCAAATTAGGTTTCACCAATTTATTCATAGTATTCGTCCAATTATTAAAATCAACATTTCGAATTAAGGTTTGTAATTAGCTGAGTTATGAGTATCGTTATTTTCGTTTAAAACAAAAACAAAAAAATCCAAAAATCTACATAAAACATTTTCATTATACATTATTACAAACCCAATGAATTTAATGATCATGGTAAACATGGAGTTGTTCCGTGCATTAAAGGCATAAATCACAGTGTATATAATGTCCATACAATGTTCGGATAGACGAGTACACAAGGGAGCTTCGGTTGCCAACCTTCCAGGCTTAAATGTAACTGTTATTATAATGCACCCAGCTGTGTATACATACATAATGTGAAAAACAACAACATTGATGAATTGTTAAATACCTGAGAGAATAGTTTTTATTTAAAACACTGCCGACAATACGGTTGCCACTTGGACACAGAATAACAAAAAATAGCAAAATAACAAATATAAATAACAAGAAATTATTCTGAATAATTATCTAATAAACAAATTATACACTAGAGAGAAATTATATAAAACACAATGGAAAAAAATATATAAAAAAACAAATATATATATACGTATATTATATACACACTATATTAAATAAGTCATGTGGTTTAATTGAGCAACTGGGAAACTTGAGCATGACAGCTTCTGTTTGATAGAAATCAAATTAGATCCTTAGCTGCTGACCATATAAGTGATCCTAAGTATTGTAATTGAACCCCTCAAGGCCAGCATGGCTACTTGATGAATTGTCCTCTTCTTTATTTTGAACTTTCACAAAAGTTGGTGAAGAATTTGGTATTGTACCCTTGCACCAACTATAACCATCACTATGATTCTTAGCATGTATTTTCGTAGTACGGATTGTCGCGTATATTAGTTCTTCTTTCTATCTCAGTGTATCTTTGATCAATTCCCCATCACTCCAGGGGCCTTAATGGGCCGCGGAAATGAAATCTTAAATTTTGCGAAATAATTCCTATTCCCGGGTTTTTTAAAAGGATTCGCCCAAAAGATCCTCGACCAGCAGATACTTTATATCCTATTTTTTTCCCCCAAAACTTGGGATCTTGAACTTCTCCCCAAATTTGGGAACACTATAGCTCGCTCAAGTTGTCGGGGGGGGGGAGACCCTCCCCGTTTCTGTTTGGAGGAGATTTTAATACAACCCGATCCCAAGAAGCAGATCCGGAGTTGAAGATTCCACTGTCGCTCCCTTCTAAAACGTATTGTCACCTTAAAACTTCAGACTATGGCGGGTTTTTCACCCACAACCCCGGGGTACACATTTGTTGCAATGCCCCTTTTTCACGCATCAGACTAGCCCTTTTTTAACTGCCCACCACAAATGTCGGCTGGGGGTGAAAAGCGTACAGTTTTACCCCCCTTTCTCTGACCCCTAGGACTCATAACAACATAACGAAAATTTCGCCAAAACACCCGCCATACTGGCGTTCAAAAACCCACTTCTTTCCGATCCGTCTTTCATAACACTGTCCGAAATTTTGCTACCTTTGACGATAAACAAAAAATGTCACTCCGGAGCATGGGGGGCCTCTAAAGCTGGGTTTCAATTATTTTAAGCTTTTCTTTAAATCAAGCGAGTCGTGCGGTTCGAGACTAAAACCGATTGAAGTTGTTTTGAACCGTGTCGGGGGGAAAAATTTTAATCCTCTTTCGAAAAACGAAATCCCAGATCTATTCTGTCGTTGAACATACTAGAAAAGGGCAACTGATCATCTTCTTACAGATGTCTGCAGCACCTTGATGGCACAAGAAGCGCGTCATCCTTCAAGCCCTTTCAAAGTTGGGTCAAGGGAACATCTTCTCGCCACGTCTTTGGGATATCAAGAAAACCTTTTTCATCTTTTCCGGGAAAAAAATTTTGCCTTCAAAAAAACCTCCACTATACAATTTTGCCCCTCTCCCCTTACTAAACCGTGAGCGTTTGGATATCCCTTACAAGTTGTTTTCAAAGCGCTCTTCGTTACAAAATAAGGAAAAGCCCCCGGGAAATCGAGGGTTTAACCCCTTTTCTTTTTAAAATTTGGCCCAAACTAAAAAAACTATTTTTGCGGGTTTTTTTTGACAAGCTTACAAGGACCTGCGAAATCAGTAAGAAAGCGTGTTCCCCTATTTCCCAAAAATCGGAAAAAACTTGTATCAAAAACTGGGACCAAATTCCCACTTACCTGTTTATAAGATCTTGACGCGACCTGGCTTCGCGTGAGTGGCATAATGCCATTTAGTGCTCCTGACCAAGCATGCGTGCCGACACTAGTTGATAACCTACTTCACGGTTTAAGACTTGCCATAAAGGAACATATCCCTGGCTTACTCTCCCTAGACAAAAGGTGCCTTCGATAGGTACCACGAATATCTCTTTCTTTCTGAAATTGTACTGTTTGTGACTGTATTCTTATCACTATCAAAACATGAGCTTCTGCGACTATTTTTAGAGTTGTTCTTCTTGACTAGCACCAATTGTGCTAGGACAGCATAAACAAGTCCTAAAAAATCTATCACCTTCTCTCATTGAGCCTCCTCAGGCTGGTCGTGCACGCTCGCTGGTTCCTTTAACCCTCCATTCTGAGCGAGCCATGTTGTATCAGTACGCGGCAGGTGTCGTTTTATCCCCGTATGAACTTATCCGACATACGCAATTTATCAACAGTCTGTGGCCAGTGAAAGCATCAGTCCAGAAGGTCAGGCAGTTGATTGGTCGAAATGAACCCTGCGCTTCACGTGGTCTCCGAAAGAGAAAAAACCCGGTGTAATCCTGGCAATGGTCCCGAAACCACTTTGGCTTTGCAAGCAAGAAAGTGACCAACATTCACCACCATTGGCGCTTCGATCGTCAGCAATGTCGTTACGTGGATTACTACACATAATTTTTCGCTTTAACCTGGAATCCCCCACCAGCACTGATAAAAACTCCAGCAAATGGCAAACTTTATGGCCGGTCGAGACATTGGAAGCCCCCTTTGGGCCCCGGTCGCTCCTGTTAGCTTCCTTGTTACTTTCACAAAAGTGAATTTTTCGAATTATTGCACATCCTTAAACGGCTAATGATCTCCTAGGCCATGATGCCGGTACATACGAACCGTTATCGGTTCTGCTGTTACTTTTCTTCCATCATCTCTGAAACCGGCATCACAACCCGTCTTCCTGGCACGGTATTACCGGTTTCTATTCAACCTGCCATTGTACCACCAACACTCTCGCCTACTCCCTATCCCTGTCCCACTCATCCATATCGCGACTTCGCCTCTTCCTAAAGGGGGCCCTGCATGCAGCCATGGCGACCTCCTCGATTGAAGATGGCGGCACGGACCTCTCAGGTTTGAATCTTCCTGCTCGCGACATCGGCTTAGTTAATTTAAACCACACACAACTGCCACTACGTTTTTGTGCGTAAGATGTCACGGCCCGTGAATCGACACCCATCTTATTCGTTTGAGAGAACAATTTGTACTTTGTGAAGATACGACGACACATTAGATTATTTGCTCAGCATAACGGTCCGCAGAAGGCACGGTCGATCATCCTTAATTTGTCAGACTGTTCCGCTCCCCTCTTGGGCTAACGGCGAATTGCTTGGCAAGAAAACCGTCTTGCTGACCCGTCTCTCACCATCAGTTGCCTCTCGCATGTGTCCATGGTGTGACACCGGGGGGCGTGGACAGGTCGTTTCTTAGGCCGAGCGAAGCATTTTGCGTACGCTTGCTGCAGAACTTTTGGTCCAAATACTCCAATCAAGGAAGATATTTCGGGTTTCGAACCCGGAAATGCTCGCACTGGACCCTAGAAGATGGCACCCCCTTCTTGCAGAACGGTTTCCTATGCAGTTGCCTTTTCAAAGGAAACCGTGTCCCTCTCCATTGAGTTTTGATTGTACCGATTGCGATACGAAATATTGTAGTATTTGATTGGTGGTTTGCCTTCAAGAATGGTGTTTTGAGAGGCCCCCCTTTCAGGGAAGTCCACTCGGCCCCAACCTCCTCACTGGCTGAAACATGTTTTGCTTTGATTTTTTCCCTCCGTGTTCGATTTTCTTTGTTCATTGGTGTTTAACTATGTAAACGTTCATTACATCAAGTGATTTTTGTTATTATATTATGTAATTTTCATAATATGAATTTTTATTTGTACTTCAGCGGTACAGAAATGCCCTAACGAACACGTTTAATTTTCGTTATGTTTTTGCAAAAAAAAAAAAAAAAATAAACAGCTGATTTAGTTTGGCATTGTTAGCGGATTTCTATTCACGGTGCAGCACACTTGACGTAGACACTAATGGGATAACATTTACAAGAACGTTGGGATGAATATATATAGATTCGAAGATGTAAAGCAGTGACTTTTTTTATTTCTCATTTGGGAGCATTATATCTGATGGGTTTAAGTTTGTGACCTAACTATGTTACCTAGAAAATAGCCATTATTGAGCTAAACAATTTTAACACTTATCGATGTATATAGTCCAGGTAAGGAAACGCAATTAGAACAACTTTCTAATTGGGTTGCAGTGGTGAATTACGATGGAAAGTCCGATTCAACAAATAATAACTAGGGTTTAAACGTTTGAAGCAAGATGCATTAGGTTGCGTTGGTTCGCCGTGTTTCGAGGCGCGAACCAACTCACAGTCTTCTTGAATTAGGGTCTCAGTGTCGAGTGAGCTGACCGATAGTTTTAATGATTTACTTAATAATGAAACGATTTTTTTTTTTTTAAAGAATACAGTAAACTCCTCTTCGGTCATCGAAATGATAATATACTTTGACTTTCTGTTCTGTGCAATGAAAAACGCAATGCCCATTGATGAATTCATAATGGCAGAGTTGTGAATCATTTATAGACATTACAGATTTTCCCGAAAAGTTTCATATATAGGGCCATACATTTTTAAATATATCATTAAACATCATCAGGCAGAAGAGTTGGGAACCTAATATAAACTTTGGTTGTGAAACACTTGATATATATATATATATATATATATATATATATATATAGGCCAATATATACATAATAATATATATTCAAAAGCTAAAATTCATCCGAATTTTTCTCAATTCGCCCTTCCAAAACCTATATCTTTAAATCTTCACCATTGTGTCGGTAAAGTGAGTTATTTGAATGAAGGAAAAAGTTTTTTGAAATAAAGCAATTTCAGCTGAGAATCTCGGATCATTGTATAGTCGAGTACAATACTGATATCGGAAAGAAAAAACTTTCTGGAATCTTATTGTCAGGAAATATGGTTGAACTTTCAGCTTCCAATGCAGCATCTCTTTCAAGTGTCTTTCATACACATTATTAGAATGCGATATTTTAATTATTTGACTTGCTTAAGTAATGCAAAACTTCACTGTTCAGATCTTGTCATAAAATACAAAGAAATGGGACACATTCTTTTGAAGTTCTTCTAATATAGAAATCATTTTGAATATAATCTGCACTATCCAATGTTTTTTTTTTATATTATAAACATGAAAGAAATTGCCTGTAATGGAAGTATATGTTCTACATAAATAAAGATAAACGAACTATTCTTGATTCTAGTACAACCAGTACAATCCGAACTCATTATCCAAAAATCTAATTTTAGAACTGTAAAACTAGGAAATAACTATACAAAGGTTTTGAAACAAGTGGAATTAAATTGATGATGTCAGTCTAAAAACAACTTTTGTTCTACTTAACGCATAGAACAAAATTAACGATAAAACATGATCCAATAAGTTTTATAGAGAAAACTTTAATATAGTCTACTTGAAACTCTCATAGAAATCAGGTTTTATTTAAATTTTTAAATTAGGTTTCACCAATTTATTCATAGTATTCGTACAATTATTAAAATCAACATTTCGAATTAAGGTTTGTAATTAGCTGAGTTATGAGTATCGTTATTTTCGTTTAAAACAAAAACAAAAAAATCCAAAAATCTACATAAAACATTTTCATTATACATTATTACCAACCCAATGAAGTTAATGATCATGGTAAACATGGAGTTGTTCCGTGCATTAAAGGCATAAATCACAGTGTATAATGTCCATACAATGTTCGGGTAGACGAGTACACAGTGGAGCTTCGGTTGCCAACCTTCCAGGCTTAAATGTAACTGTTATTATAATGCATCCAGCTGTGTATACATACATAATGTGAAAAACAACAACATTGATGAATTGTTAAATACCTGTATATACTTGTTCCACGAAAGAAGAAGTTCGTCTATCAACATAACAAACACAAATATCAACGTTTTATTTTTATAACTGTGGTATTTCCACAGTGGCTACATACTATTCATCGAAATCCCATTTGTTCGGAAACTCAGATGTTCGTCAAACCAATGTTCGAACTATCGATGGAATGGGTTTTCGAGGATATGGAATTTCGAAGATTTGGTCTGTCGAGGAAATTAACTGTCGAAGAAATGGGTTCTCGAAGATATGGGATTTCGAAGATTTGGTCTGTCGAGGAAATTAACTGTCGAAGAAATGGGTTCTCGAAGATATGGGATTTCGAAGATTTGGTCTGTCGAGGAAATTAACTGCCGAAGACATGGGTTTTCGACGAATATATTTGATTTCGAACTTTTGTTTTTTCGATGATTTGATGTGTTGCTGGTATTTTTTAGGGTATTATGATTGTTCAGGAATAGGTTAACGATTAAAACACAACTGCGTTTTCCTAAAGAGCTAATTATCCTCAAAGTTACTTCAATATTGTGTAATTACCAAAGTTTTTATCATTATTCAGTTGGTAGACGACTTTCTTCAATGGCGAATACAAGTATACAGCCTTTGGCTTATTATGTTGGTACTTACATGATCAACAATCGTTAATAATTGAATATCAATTCGGAGTAACCTTTCTTGTTCGTACTCTTGTTTTCTAATGAATTCATTCATAATGAATTTAATCATGGTGAATATGAAAGCATGAACTTTGTTCTGATAATCTGACGTCATAGAAACGTGACGTCATGCATGCAACTAGAACAGCCTATAGTTTAATAATTTGATAAAACAAGTAATTAATAATTGATTGTTGTTATTCGAGTCAAAGTGTGGGTTTCTGGGACCATTTAGATTAAATTAAATTATTATTTCTATCACATAATATGTTATCATTGTTGCTTTTCATCACGTTAATTTGATTCAATTTATCATGAATGTATGTGATGGAAAGTGATGTGAAATGATGTGTATGTATGTGTGTCATGTAAAGAAAGATATGGTGGGATTGCTCAATAAACATAATAATAATAATTATTATTATATATCACCACAATGGAAATATAAAAAAGTCTAGACAAGTTGCCATGACAGGTAGCTTTTTAAGTAAAAATTATCCAATCAAAGAACTAGTCTCTTGGAGCTAGCTACCACTTGGACAATTTTCATAGTGGTTTATTAGGTATGGGTCCTGTTTCCTGTAAGGAGATGACGTCACATCAGTAAGATAGTGTGCGCCTCGACGCATAATGGCGTCCCTGGATACCTACCACAACGCGGCTTATATAAAGAGTTCAACTCGATGCATGAAGAAAAGATTCTCTTCGAGCCTAAGGCAACTTTAACTGTGATATATATCTCATTTTACTTCTATCACACACTTTATTTTTGTTTCTCTTCTCGATTTAATCGTGGTTTGTTATTAAAGTTTTCCACTCATACATTACATATACTTGACAATTCATCAGACCGTAATTAAGTTTTCTTCCAAGTTTTAAGTTTGAGTTTTTATAGCTAGAACTCGGTGGGAAGTTTATGTAATAACTTCAAGACTATAATCATGTCTTAGTTATTTCTTATTGAGTCTAGACCTCGGTTTTTATTCTTCTTATACTGCAATCTTATCGATGAGACTATCGTAAAAGTACTGTAATCAAGTAGTAATTTTTAAGTAATTAGTAAAGAAGAACTAAAACGAGAAAGTATTAAAGTATTAATAGGGAATCATTTTTGAAATACATAAATTTTAATCAATTCAATTACAATGATAGTGGAAAAATAATTCATGCTCATACAAGAGCCGGTGTACAAACTAATGAATAACGGAACCGAATGGAAGTCTTAGCGTACGCTCATTCTATTATCAAGTCGAAGATTTTCAAATTGTCTGCAGGGCTAGTTTTTAAGGAAAGTCTAATTTCGTCAATCCGTGGGCTTCATATTATTGTTATTATCCACATTCAAAACTAAACATAAAGTCATTTTCACCAATTATATTGAAGCCAAGTATGAAAATTAACAAGATCGTACGGACGAGGAATTGAAAAGAGATCTCACGATCCCAAAGACCATTATTGACTATAATGAAACTCGTAAAAAAATCAGTAAACTAATAACCAACTCACTTGTTTGTGTTGACGTAAAGGAATAAAAAATAAATCATCTTTAAATAAAATGATATTTTCGCTGAGCCAACTGAAATTCGATCTTGACCCGAACCCATATAAACAAGGTATTACACTTATAAACGCGAGAGAAAAAGAAATGATGTCAACAATGTTTTTAACGAGTTACGGAGTGCTAAAAAGATATGTTCAAAACATAAGGATATTGGTTTTCACAAAGTTTAACTGGCGAGATTTGAGTACCTTTTTTCTGATACCCCACATTCTTAGACCATCCCGAAACTTGTTGAATAAAAGTGGGAAGATATTGAGAAAGTAGGTCAAATGCTTTCGGGAATTGTTTTTTATTTCATTTTTTTTTCACCGGAAAGCGTTTTTCTGATGTCCATATCTTAATGTCCACCTTGACGTGCGCGTCATGCGTTGCGTTTATTAGACGCCGCATCACGTTTCTCGTGCGGTCAGTCCGGCCAGTGGCGTAGTGAATACAGATTAAACTCTATAGGGCTTCTTTTAAAGTGGCTCCTGCACAACCTCGAAGGAATGAATTTTGAAGAAATTTTATATCAGGCCCATGCCAGTATTTCAGATTTAGTACTGTTCGAATCAAATGAGAATGCTTTGAAAATTTTTGCAATTCTGAATTTTGAGATATAATATGAAATTAAATATATATTCAAAATCTAGTTCTCAACAGTGAAAACAATAAATCATTTAAGGTTCCAAACTGAATCGATGAAATTATATTTTATCTGACGATAGTAGATTGTTTGTTTATTGGCATTTTTCTAATTCCAAACCTGAGACGACTCTATTCTACATTAATCTCAACTTTTATACTAAAAAACGCTCAAAAGTATCTATACTTGTATTCATGAGAGAAGGTCGCCTACCAAGTACCAACTAAATATTTTCAACACTTCGGTATTACATAAAGGCTCTGCAACGTGAAGGATTTAACATCTCTGAAATATACAGTTGTGTTTCTTATAGTGAATCTCGTCATGAAAAAATCATAATCTCTCCAAAATACTACAGCTTTACAAATATAACGGTGTTATATTATGTGTTTGTTATGTTGGTAGACGCCCTTCTTCTTCCATACATACTAGTATGTGACAATATAATCAGGGTAATCAAAGGCTGCTGTATTTATAGCTCCTTAAAGGTCCTCATACGCTCGGAAACCAAGCGTTTGAGCTGCTTTAAGCAGCTGTGACGTATCTAGTTGTTTTTCGAGGGCGTCAAAGAGACCGTGATGACGACACAGATTGAAACTTGAATTACATCACAACCTTCAAACTAGATTTCAACGAATAATGGCGATATTCATTTCCCTCATTCAAGAGAAAACTAGAAATTATAATCTCAATTTCAGAAATTATAACTGATTCATTTGTCTTCTAAGACCCTATCCTTTTTCTGATTCGTGACGTAGACATTACTCGATTATGTTCATGTTTCTATACAGTATCGGTAATACCTACGTCATAATTAATGGTCTCTGGAGGACGAAAAAGTTGATCTGACTATTTTTAGTTTTCTCTAAAAATAGGGGCAATAATACCGTCATTATTCAAAAAATCTAGTTCTAGGGCTGTGATGACCTTTAACGAATAACTATGACTATTTCACTGCTCTCTTTGGTTGCTATGACAACGGCAAAATGTCACGTGACAGTTGGGATAAGTATTGTACTGTTCAATCTAGTGGGGTAAAGGCAATTACAGAAGACCTTGTGAGTCGTTCACGTCAAAATTTACAAATTGAACAATATTCATGATTTTAGTATCAATTTACGTTACTCACATTGTTTTATTGTAATCATTTCTTGACTTTATATAAAGACCCATTTTCGTTTTTATTACTGCGTAGTGAGCCCACTAACAACCAGCTTATATGGGGTACGAGTTAGTTATGATGAACAACAATGCAGTGCTGATAGTTCGTTTACACACAAATAAATAGTACACTGTTTGAACAACTTGATTTTTCTTTTATCGAAGGACATTCAAATTTTATTTGGACAACGATAATAATATAAGATATTTGATTCGCCACTGTTCCGATCTCTCCAGCCCATATCGCCTACAGTCCATTGGGTACCAGTTTCACCAGCACAAGTGCGTGGTCGATACTCCGCGTCATCGGACATAAGTTTTCACTGAACCAATCGTCTGGAAAACTCCAGAACAGAACTTATTATTACATATATATGTTTACCCGAAATGACGGCACGAACCTCCCGTGTGCTCGTTTTTGGATAGGGGGGACGCCCGCTCGGAACCGTCATCTCTCTGAGATACAAGTTACACAAGAGAAATGAAGGCGCGAACCACCCGTCTGCTAGTGGGTTTGGATAGGGGGGACGGTCGCTCGGAACCGTCATACAATTGTACAAAGCCGCGGATCTCTTTCGTTTTAGCGTGGAATTTCAATAGAAATACTGTCAACGCCATTCTTTGTACTGGTTGTGTCTCGTCTGGGTTCGAGACTTCAGTAAGAGATTTTCATCACGATGATGAGAATAGATACGGGCATGTGCTGTGAATACGCAATTGTCCTTCACTCACACGAGTGTAATGCTAGACAGACATACGGGGAGACAATGGACAGAAAAACAGAAATAGACAATTTTTTTATATTGTTTCAGTTCAAAAACTTCCTATTCATATTCGATGATTATGTGTATAGGCCTAGGTCTATATGTGAGTGTTGAAAGAACTATCGAGTGAGTTTCTGAGAATTGGAGTAATTATACGAATTGGTACGGAAAACTACATAGCTGAAGATTGATTTTCAGATAATTTAATAAAATAGGGCATGAGAATCTATATTGTTTTGAAAATTGTGTAACTGTAGGCCTATAAAAAAGTAGTCAACCAACTTGAAGCTCTCTTTAGACATTAGTGTCGTACCAGAATGGATTGGGATTGCATTTGAGCATTTGCATACTATTGCAAATTTAAAAATCCCATTGAAAGTAGCATTCAGTGAATTTTTGATTCTTTCAATTTCATTCGATTGAAGTGAAATTGTAAGGGGATACCGGTATTATTGCTTGAATACATGTATCAAAACTGTACAATGTGTACTAATATTTAGGCTCTCTAGCACTTACGTAGTTCCAACATAAGATCTCAGAACGCATGCGCTGCGCATTCCTATAGTTATATATAGCTTTCGCCTATGGTAAAGGAAATACACAAGAAATAAAATCGGGCACTTCCACCATAAATACTTGACAATTCCATTCTATAAGAGCCAACCGAGTGAGATTTTCGAGAATTTATATTTAATATGAGCAAGGATCATATTGATGAATGTTTTTGTAAGTCCTCTCTAATGGTGATGTGAAAATCCAATAATGTTTAGCTTTAATCTGGAACATAAAGTATGGTATGTTATTATGTAAGCTCCCTCCTGGTTCTCTAATACATAAGACAACAATCTATGTTCTACATATTCATTTGTTCTTTAAAAAAAATCCGTTTTCATATTTCGAATATATATTTCAAACGTAGAGTACCGGTAAACTAGAGGTTTAAACGTGATATTTCCATAAATCACTGAAGGAGGAATTGGGTCAATATTTATTTTAATTAAAAATAAATCATTGAGCTAATCACTAATCCCTGTAGTGAATAGGATGTGGAATAAAGGATCCGAAGAAATAATTTCTCCTCAGTTTGGAATGTACTAGCAAACATAATCATTTTTAATCCAAAATTTATATTCACTGAAAGCTGTTGTTTTCTGGTGGCTATACGAGCAATATCTGCTGTTGACAAGTTAATGGTTTTTATTTTTCATTTTTTCGGTATGCTAAATCTTATATAATTGTATTACATAAAATAAAATAACAGATCATCACCACAGTCTTTTGTTTCACGAATCTCTCTCGTTTCCATCACATTTTCTGGCTCTCTGCCAGATAATTCATAATACAGAGAAATTCTTGACAACAAAAATAAAGAGAAGTTCAAATCGTTTTAACCAGAAAAAAACTCACACGTTGGAATTGCGCCTCTGGCCTATTGGATACTCCAATCATCTCCTATGTGCCCCCGTGGGTGGGCCTGGGGAGAGGGGAATGGGAGATGTGGGGGGGGGGCGACACATTGCATTTCACCCATGGTGACGTTGACTCGTAAAAGTTGATCTTTCATCTCACGCACACTCCGCGACCCCGAGATGCTGTGAGAGTAACCTGAATGGATAGTGTGAGGCTTTGATATCGAAACTTAAATTCACTTTCCATGTCGCCGCCATATTAGTTGTTCAATGGATTGATTGGGCACACTCCAATCTCAATATTGCTTTTCAGTTATTAAGAGAAACAATGAAAATCTAAAATAATACCGGTATTTAAATTAGATGTCCAAATGAAAAAACCTGATACCAATGATTTTCTTGATGACATTATTGTTTGCCGTAGTGAAGTTTAAAACAGTGATTGTCAGAAATAAAATTACGGTACAAAACAAATTATAATTCAATCAACAATAAAGTTACCTTATTGAATCAATACAGTTTGATTGTGAATTGTTTTACTCGTTTTCTTGTTTTGTGACTGAGATGGAGAGTGAAAATAATTGAAAATGAAATTTATAAATGAAAATTGAAAATTATTTTCCAGTATTCTAGTTTTTTATTACAAATGAGTGAAATGGGGCGATAGATTGCCTTTGTGGATTTCTTTCATCCATAGACTTAATTGGGGAACAATGATTTTGTATCAAGTTTCGATATTGATGAAATAACATTCCAAATGAATTATGTATCTCCGTTAAACAATGTATTGGTCGAGACTTGAACCCACGGCCGATTACAGCACTCAACTTTGATGTCGAATTGTGCGCTGATTTCAATGATTTATCGTGCTGTGATTGGCTAGACTGGAATTCACGGTCTCGTAGGTAGCAGTGGGGGAGGGGGGGGGTGGGGGGGGGTAGACAAGACGTGTTAGATGATGGATGAACCAGAAGTCGAGAATCAAACACACAACACTTCGGTCAAACTGGTCAAGAATGTTTTGTTCTTTTTCAGTAATCAACTCATTTATAACATGGGGTAAAAGCATCATTTGTCAAATTTACAACTAAATAAAACATTTTCCCGAGTCTTTTCGTTTTCTGTATTGTATTGAGGTTTAAAGGCGAACTGTGATGATGACGAGGATGTATTGGCGTCGGTTTCAGTTTTCAAGTTGAATATGATGGAGAAATGTTTGAAGTAAATTGTGATGTTTCGGAGTAAATATTCAAAAATATAAATCCGAAGTCTTCTTCGATCAAAGAACGTGATCGGATATATACTCTTTAAATCTCACTTATTGTTAAGTCAGTGGTGTTACCACATTTTAGGGCAGAATTTCTCCTATTCGTTCATTTCACTTTCACAGAGTCCTTTTATATCATTTTCTCCTCACTATCTTCGTCTTATAATAATAGAATACCACACTAGAAGAGTATACAATTGTAGAAACGCAAGTCTATCGTAACCAAAGTACACACTCTGCTGTCTTTAATCAAACTCTATACGCGTCTATGTAATTGTAAGCTGGTGTGTACGAAATAATATAAAGTGCAGGGAAAGTAGAAACAATAATGTAAATTATATGAATTACTTTGTTCGGTGTCAACTATCATTACAAATTCACAAGAATTGTTTACGTAATTCGGTCTTGTAATTTGTTTGTTGTTAGTTTTGGAACACAATTACAAAGAGTACGCCGTAAACTATAAGTGTCGGAAAAGTTAAAGCACTCAACTAATTTATTCTCGCGTATAATTCCAAGTATAATCACTTTCAGATAATGTAAACATTGAATAGTCTTCATGCAAACTTTCATTTCTATGAATGTATTGACTTCACATCGGATAGTAGATAAGACCGAAGACGTCTGCTACATTCACGTTGTGTCGTGAATAGGCTACTCTCGACCGTAGTTGTTGAAATATCTTAGAAAGTAAAGATGTTAAAAATTGTGATAAAATTATAAAATTACCTACAGTTTATATTACTGGTCTACATCATTTCTTTTCTCTACTAGACACAAGTAGATTATTTAGTGAATTTCCCTTTTTATATTTGTAGTTATAAAAACAAATCCTTTTCTATTAATAAATTCTATTCTTGTTAGCTACTGAAAAGTACTGAAAGTACTGAAAGTTCTCTGTATATCCTATTATATGTACACAATACACAATCTTTAAAACGGATCAAAATTACAATAAACGATATCTTTATACCAATTTGTGCTCATATTTTTTATACATAATTGAACTGGGTTTATTTTAATCAATATATAATGTCGATAAAATCGTCGATTATATCTATCGTACCGATGGATAGGCAATTCAGCGTTCCAGAGCTGTGCAACCAGCCATATATTCAAAATGAAAAATGTGCTGTTACCGTGGTACAAATTACACCACTCTCTTACATGTTGCACTACACATTTAATGTATAGTGGAAATGATACACTTTATAACTTTCTCATGCATATAAACAGAAAGGCAATATACGTGATCACGAAATATTTTCGCTCAGCATTTCATCTGCCTACATTGAAGTCTTCTTTTAAAGAAGATATCGCGCACAAATGGGAATAAAACTGTACACTACTCGATCATGAAAAGGTCGAGTATCACAGTAATTCGATTTGAAATATAATTTGAACTTTAATCCCCACGTAAAACTGAAAGATCTAACAGTTCACCCTCATATTTCTCAGCTCTGGAGAGAGTCTGTATGAGGAATATCAACGCACTGACCACGCGCGCGATTTACTGAACAATTCGTACCCCTCTTATGCGCTTCAATTAATTTATAATTACACAAATGTTATATACGTAACTCTCCAATTACTGGAATGTTTTATTTTAATTCCAATAACATCATATAACCTTTTTTCATTCCTACAAAAATAAATACACATTAAATCGAAGGGTGTAGAGTGAATGAACAAAGTATAGGTGAGAAAATAGAATAGTTACTTGAGATTTGATTTAACTTCTACTTCTTTTTACGTACTGCGTCTTTGTTTGTTGGTTTGTTTATTTAGGAGTTGTCCGTATTTGAGGTCTGCTAATTGAATTCCAGCTAAGGATCAAGTCTCAATGATTAGTCTTGAATCTCGAACTTCGGTTCCAAGAAAACAAAACATCATAATAATACGTCTACTTCTATCAGATAAACATTTTGATTATTTTCAGGTTTAAATATACATACAACAATTAAATGTTATGCAAGGCGATATACTGATACTGATAAGCTTGTAGATCAATAGTCAAGACCATCAGATTTCTTAGCCACATCAATTTGTCGGATATGTTATAATTTTCGATATTATTTCATTCATCATATCGTTTCTCTATTATCTATATTATTCTGACCCCAAAATAGTGTATCAATTCAATACTAAATAGGCGCAAAATGACCTATCTGTCATTTAAACCTTTAAACCTCAACACTCATTCCCAGAACACTTTTTCAAAGTGTTCTACTATAAAACGTCGACCTCTGGTTGTCAACTGGGGCAGAGTGGTATTGTCTAAGTTCCATTAATTACTCATGGTCTACCGCAATTTGTTTGAATTAATAAATTATCTTGTTATCACGTTCGCTTTTATAACTCGAATTACATGGAAAGAAACTACACGAAAAGATGAAATATTACTATTAGAGTTCTACTCGCAACCAGAGAAAAGCAATCTGTCATAAATTGTTATAAATGGCGGGTTTGGGATCTGTATAAGAATTATTATTTCCAGAAAGTATGTATTTTTTTTAGTGTGAAAGTAATATTCAACTAATTAATTCTGTACAATCACGTCTGTAATATGAGAAACCTTTAGTATAGTACACGACGAAAAAGATAATTCAATTTTCTCCTTCATGGTTGCGGATATCTTTACCACCAAAGAGATCTTGAATGAGTTCGTTATGAAAACAATCTTGACGTATTTTAAACTTGAACTTTTCGTATAAGGAAAAGTCCGTGCCACGCGATGCTGTATGCTGTTGAACATGAAATAAACCAACAGCCAACCTGACCCACCTCAAATTGAAAACTGTTCAACGGTAATTTTATAAAACCGTATCGTGTAACATAGCCAATCATAATCTAACAAGAAATCTTCGAGTATATTTATACAGGTCGAGGTATATAATTGGTATTATCACATCAGCAAACAGAAATTAAATTTATTCTGATCCCTTATTGCTTGATTTTCAATTCAATTTCAGTACACCATTAACGTGTTAATTTAGAAACCATCCCTCTTCCCCCTCCCTCTCCCCCTCTACGATCCATCTCTCTAAATACCATTACGTGTGTTTAATCGCACATGAAAGTCTGGAGTCTCTAAGAGCAACATGAGACGGGAAGTTGGTACTATCACGTGACTATGGATAAGTTCTCCAGGAACCGACTGGAGCGTAGGTGTTGGACTTTTTATCTTGTTTTTCTGGCTGAAACTTTGTGAGTGGTTTTTATTAATACATTAGTTTTGGTGGATCGAGACGGCCGAGCGTTGGAGATTAGTAGATAATGGATACGTCTGCTCGGAACCGTTAATATGTGGTTGTAAGGAATCCACAAAAAAAGACGAAGGACTTGCGCGCTAATGGTGTGGCATAGGCGGGACGGTCGATCGCAACCAGCTTCTTTGTCGTGAATACAAGTCAAGTTATATACATATATATATATATATATATATATATATATATATATATATATATATATATATATATGCATAATATATATATATATATATATATATATTTATAAGTTTAAAACTTTTTTCCATTATGTATATTTGTTACTGAAGACATCTTCTGGGTATTTTCATGAATCACCATTTTATTAGCTAGAATGATATCGATTTCTTATATTTTCTTTGAAAATAGTAATGGACTTTAATTAGTTGGTTCTGTTAACTATTTCAATTTGACCCTGATGATACCCGGACAAATACGGGCTAAGCTTTGGTCGTTTTATAATAAAATGGTAATCCATGAAAATATTCAGAAGATATAATATATCACACGAGATATTTCCTCGGAAGCCTTGTTTCTTCAGGTCTTCAAGAACAACTGTTCACGATTATACATTCCTTTGACTCCTTTTTTCCACAAGATCAAAACACTTATTAAAACATCCTCGACTATGAACACACAATTTCTTTAAAATCAATGTTTTTATTTTCAAATTTATTCATGAATATTTCCGTATCAGTGTTTTTGTTTAGTACATTACAGATTCACTCCTTCTTCTTCGTCTCGGTTTCCCTCTTCTTTGAACTCACCACAATTGAGGTCAAGGGTCACGGTTGAAGAAGACACATCGCATAATTCCCGACTGAAGGAAGGGAGCTCCCGTATACCACCCACTAACCTCTATAACCCGTCCCAAGGGAATAAACTGAAATAACTTGAGGTTAAAAGGAGGAATGGGGCTTGTAATACAAGAGACTTCGCATTAGAGAAACTAAATTGTAGCTCGTCTCAAATGAACGTCTTTATTAGATAAGATCCATCTCTTTAGTATGTATGGAAACATTTGTTTGTTCTCCTTGTGTAATTTACCGCAGGAACGCCATAGGTTTTTTCATGTGAGGGACGAGTATGGGGAGAATATATTTAACAATTTAAATATACTGTGGTATGTTTGTACAAAGTTAGCTCCATACCTATAAGTTGGTATGAGAGCATAGACCATTCAGTACAGTACATGAATTAATGAATAGAAATTAAAAACATATCAAGTAGGCCTATGTAACAATTCGAAAAAATAACGATATCAATATTATAGTTAGCGCATTATATCTATCTATCAGTTATTATGGAAGTATATATCATTTAGCACGGTACATAAATAAATTGAATTAAAAATGAAAAATATATCCGGTCATACAAAAGTAGCCAAAAAATTCACCCTATATGAGTAGAATACCAAGAATATTATTAGACTATGAGTTAAGTGAATGTATATAATCATCGCTTCGCTCAATTTTTTTTAGCTATATCCTGGGAATCTAATAGGCATCAACGTCAGTAACAATCTTGGTTGAAAAAGATTGAAACCCAATTCTCTCCATCTTGCTGTAAACCATCGTGAGTGACCACAAAGGTCCATATATCTCATTTTTAGCGAATTTAATAGGCGGAAATTGATATATTACCCAAAATCACAAACTTTGAAACTCCATTATTATAATATCATAATGAAAGAGGAGAAAATTAATGAAAATAATCCAGATTATATGGAGAAAATTTAATACATTTGTAGTCTAGAAATAACGGTGGAGGTGCCGGGTTTTCATCAGAAGTGAAACAAGCAACTTGAACTGCTCAATTTGTCATTAATGATTAGAGTCAAATAAAAATCATCGTGGAGATCGCGGAGTATAATATTTTGGGTCCAATTATCAATATATTCATAATTATATCGTAATTAATATGTGATCAAATATATTATAAAAATATATTCGATATATGGGAAGTTGAAGAGAAAATAACTGTAATAAATAATACAACGCAGGGAAATTGATTCATTCAGTGAATGGAGTGAAGATGTAATTTCAGTTCACATGCATTTCATTGGATGGATTTAAACTTTTGTTGCGAGAACCTGATCATGACAATTGTTACAGCACGATAATAATAACAAAAGTTAAATATCTATATTGAAATAATTCAATTTCTACGTTTTTTCAATTCGAACCAACTGTATCAGGTCACAACACAAACAGTAAAGCTTAACTATTTTACATTTTCCTCATTGTTAACCATATCTATATTTAGTAATGATAATAATAATAAAAGTAATAATAATGAAAAGCAAGTGTTGAAATACAAGTGAAATTGAAAAGCACGAGTCAAAATCTACAATAGATACAATCAGTCAGATCAACATTCTCATTAACAATAGAAACGGCCACGTAGAAAATACGGATTAATTCAGTTCAGTTTTGAAATTGAGTTTCAGCCAATTTTCAGTTTGTTTGATAATGCTTTTAATAACGATTCTGTTATTGTTTGTATGATTGTTAATCACAAATTGAAAACGAAAAGTTCTTTCATCTTTCAGCATTCAAGTATATGATAAATAGATAAATAGAACATTGAATCATTCTCATATATGTATACGTATATATAAATATATATATATATATATATATATATATATATATATATATATATATATATATATACCCAGTAAATAATAATAATAAAAATACAAAAAACAAATGATACAACATTGATAATAAATAACACAAATATAAAATACAATATCTTCAGAAACACAATAGGTCTTTGAAGACGATATTCTCTTCAAGATGATGAAACAATACCCGCTGTGCAGACATTTATTCGGAAACAAATAAATAGATGTGGGAGTTGATTTGATATACCTCATAAAACTACATTATATACCCTTTCATCTTATTCTTTTTGTACAACACTTACTTCCGTTGTAATATAAAACCCAGTTCACTTTCTCAGAAAGAATAACAGAAAACAAAGAGAAATCAAAATTGTTACTTTTTGTCGAAAAAATATCACATCAAGGAAACTGAAAAATATCTACCCACTTTGTTTTTTGCTCCAACCTGTTTCAAATTGCATCAACCTCTCTGACCCACTTTGACCCACTCACTAAAGCAAAGACAAAAATCCTGTTACGGTATATAAAGAAAGATTAAGAAGATGAGATTTTCTACCCCCGGATGTATAAAGTGATACAACCTATGACCCAATGGGGTTGACTCTCCGAAGGAACGTAAATGGGGTAGTAGTTTTGGCAGAGTAATTTTCCCGTTCGCAGAGCACGGCGATTGATTACATCAAGCGCGTCTAGCACCTTGTGTTCGGGGTGGGGTTGTGGGGGGGGGGGGGGGGGGGGGGGGGGTAAGAGGAGGTTGAGAGGTCGATGGGGTTGATGGACAACAATACATGGCTCACATTTCAAGTGGATTCATTGTTGTTTAATTATGTTGATGTAAAGAATTATCTGCTATAAGTTGTCGTAATCGAACGTCATGACTCTATAAGACGATAAATAAATCGTTGATAGAAAGTGGTGTCGATTTATTGAAATTTAACTGTTTTTGAACTTAAAATTGATTTTGTAATTTTTTCGTCGATAGATGCTTTTAGTAAGTTGATATTTTGGTACTTATAACAAACAGAAGTTGAAAATATACCAATCCTGTAAGCCTATGTGTTTTTGGATGTTATGAGTAAGATTGGAGTAAAAAAAAACGATTTTTTTTTAGCTAAAAAGTGATCTTAATCGGCAAGTCATTATTTTTTCATTTTTAAACTATTCACTCATTGAATCGTGCGGTTCATTTATATGAGTTATTCGGACGTTGAATAAGGTTTCACATAGATTTTAAATTCAATCCTTGTAAAGGAATAATTTTCAAAAATCATTTGAATAAGTAGTTTGATCAGAGTAGCCATTTTAAAACAACCATTGTTTCTATAGAATTGGAATTTGCATCTCTCAGCCCATTATAGCTATCATCAAAAATACCAAACTTTTCCTAAATTGGCTACAATTTTTTCTTGAGATGTCGACGGGGTTGGTGTAAGGGGTTGATAGGCAACCCTGCTTGACTTACTTGTCAGTTGGCTTCAATAGATGTACCAAATCACGCGCTCATGAGTTTTCCAGCAGGATCATTGAACGTTTGACGCTTTGAAACTGATAGTGATTTCTTCTTTTCTTAATTGATAAGTATGTTAAAATAATAGCATTTTAATTAAATTATTAATTGAATGAGCGAAGCGAAAATCCAATCTCACCGTAGTCGAAAGAACGAATATTTTTTGTTCACGATCCAAAAGTAGAACATATTTTTATTTATGAAACTTGACGTTCACATACGTCATCATCTAACTCGATGCCAGAAAAATATTTTTGAAATTTTGAAAAACATCATCAGAATAATGAAAAAAGTAAGGAAAAAGCATGTATGAACAATCTAACAACAATTATTAAAATTATTATCAACATCAAAATACTATTTTAAGTGAGGTATGTATTCATTTAGTGTGTCTATTCATTTTTTATATTCATTTATTCATTATTCAGAAATATATAATCAACTATTTCTTTGGGGCGGTAAGATCACCCTTTTGGTACCCCGTTTAGACGTTCCTGAACTTTTATCCTTTGCCTTCATAGGGAAACAATGTCTTTGTGTCAAGTTCTCGATGTTATTGGATTTTCTTTCTTCTTCAGTGTACGCATTTCAAGTTTGAAAATTGATTTGCAATGCGTATAAAGATCCGTTGTCACGCACAATAACCCACACGTATGCGTTTGATTACGTACACGCATTTTGTAAATACAGTGTTTAATTGACATGTCTACACATTAACGTTTGATTCATCACCAATTAGACCAATATTTACTGAAAATCAAGTTAATTAAGGGTTATCACGTTGAACTTGAAGCAATAAGGGTTGATTAATCACATCCCTCAAAGTTAATGGCATTGTCATTATAACACGCTAGCTCATCATATCTCGTAACCAAAGCAAATTAATAAAATTCGTAATTATGATATAGGATGTTGGTATATACTGTGATAATATTGCTTTGTGTATACTTGTTTCCACGAGAGAAGAAGATCGTGTACCAACGTAGCAAACACAAATATCATCGCGAAATTACATTTTGTGTTGCGTGTCGCAACGCTCGAATGCGCATAGTTTAGGTGATACTAAAAGTAGGATATCTGTTGTTTTCTGATGGTCACCATGGTCGCCAAGCGAATCATCATCAAAATCTTATGGTTCACTGCCTTCTAGATATTATTGTTGCGCTGATCAGAAGCTGTGTATTCGACAGGAAAAGTTGCTGGCACGCTGTCAGTGGGAAACAGTGGAACTTGTAAGAAGTTACAAAATAAAAAGTTTACATATCTCAGCCTGACATTTATTAAAAATATAACATTGTTGACAGTTTATTTGTAACTTTTCGTCGGCCATATTGTTACTTTTGTGTCGACTATAGTCAATAATGTTTCAAGACGAGATTCACGATTAAGAACACAGCTACATCTTTCGGTAGCGTTAAATGTTCAAAGCTGCAACTATTTTCTGTACAATTTCCGAAGTTTTTGCTAAACCATCTTTCGTGGATATAAGTATTTAAAAAATAAATAAAATGCATTGCCAGTTTGATTTCTCTAATTATGAAATCCTTGAATTGGATTCGAAATGTCGTTGACTTGAAAGTGGAATGAGCTGTGTGGTGTATATAGAAGACGGTGGAATGAAATTACTTTTTAAAACTTTTGTTATTAGAAGTTGGCTGCAATGCCACGTGTTGAATTTTATGTGGCAGAGCTGCCCAGATGGTGCCACATTAGGTCAGAGGTCATCGGGTGGTTTGTAAGGTAATTCTATAAATAAGACCGGTATTTTGAAGCTGTTATTCACCGTTGCACAGCCGCTATTCAGTTATTTAAACAGTTATTAATCGAACAATCTATTTAAACACTACCCTAGGACAGTTGCCATTGCGATTTTTGTTCTTTTTCATCAACTATCACATAACTTTTCTGACTATCCATGGACTTCATTACCTGTCCTCAATATACTCGAGAGTTCTCGTCGTGTGGTTAGCCGAATTATAATGTGCTTTAAAAATAATTGGAGTAGTTTATTAGAGTAGTTATTCAACTATATTGAACAAGTGTATTCAGGAATAGGTACTTATATTTATTTGCGCATAATTCGTCTTCAATAAAACTTTTTCTTTCTAAATTGAATGGTATTATTTTGTGTATAGGCCCTATTTTGATAGTATGTTATATAATAAGGAATTGTGAACTTGGTGGTTGAATGTTTTGATGAGAATATTAACAAATTTGGATTGATCTTTCTCAAAATTCAACCCCGCTAGGTCTACTATATGTAGCTACCATATGTTTTGAACTATCATCTGGCACACCACTACGAATCGACTGACACTTTTGTCATTATGATGAATAGACTTCAATTAAATACTATACCTAATCTATGTTTTTGATAGATTTTTATTTCATTACTCAGATGCTCTTGATATAATTGGTCCACATTTTTATCATATTAACATTTATGAAATCACTATTTTTATATCGAGAAAATTACGATTATACCAAAGTCAGTGAAAATGTTGTACAACTTATAACTAATTAATATTAACTCTATTATCATTCATCAATCTTTACATATTAAATTATCATCTTTTTCTATTTGTACTTCGTAGCAGATTGTTATTATGTAGACACCAAGTGTCAGGACTTTATGAAGTTTTATACATCGAGTTTTTATGGTAGTAATAATAACGAAGTGTTCCCTGTAAAACTATAAAATTGTTAAGAAAAGTGTAAAACATTATTCTGTCTAATATACGAAAGCTGAAAATAAGTTCACAGAGACCAATAATTGAAATGAATATTAAAAACTTATGGTATGATAATAAAAAATCTGATTTAGATTAGTTGATTAAAGATAACGGATAAAAAACACGTGCCTTATGCGGGACCCGAACCCAAGCCCGTCTTGATGTCAGTTCAGCAGTGCATTAGCTGAGTGAGAGGGAGGGGGAAGTATTTCATAGTATATTATAGTATTTTCTGGATCACAGCATCCCATACGTTCGTGAAGTAGGCATATGCCTCTTCATTACACGAGCGAACTCCGTGAAGTCAGATTGTAAACATAAACGACTGGAATTTGAACTTTATCTCATTATAACGTCAAATAAATACAAAATCTCAAGGGGTGCATGCACGGTTGGTGTAAAAATAGAATATAACTTTTTCCATATTCACGAACCGTTGTAATTGAATACTAAGTTATAAATACTAGGCAAACGCAGGATGTGCGTTGTACGATGAGCGAGATGTCTATATAAAGTATAATCGAAAACTCTACAAACCTTGATCATTTGAAATGAACTTCATCCAATGTCAATGAATCTAGAAAGCCGTGACTTCGACAATGCAACATTTTTCAACTAATATTTCTATCTTTTCGATGAATAAAATACATTTATTATATTATTTTCTCCGAAACGGCTGGTCCGAATATCAAACCAAATTTTTATTCATGTATATTATTCTTGTGTTCACATTTGTGGAAAATTTGAATCGTATTGGAGGGATTTTTTTTTCAATTTTTTTCCGCCCAGCCAAATCTTATGGGGTTTTTAGAAACTTCTAAATGATGTTTCTCAAAAATGGTCCAACCGATTAGACCTCAAAACTATACAGTTCTAAGTTGGATGAGTTTGAATATAAAAAAAAAGTTTCATGTCGATCGGTCAAACCCTGCGACCTGTGCAGTGTTTACAAACAAACAAAAAAAAAAAAAAAAAAAAAAAAAAAGCACAGACAAAGTTCCGTAAGAGTTCAGTGAAAATCTTCGCTACGCTCATCTAATAAATGCCCCAAGACAATTTTATTTCCCGAAAAAAATTATGCCATTCTAATTTTGTGAATTCAACAGTTTTAAGATAATACGTCAATGCATACCAAGCGTACCCCGAAGCCCATGTCACACGACCAAGGAGGTTAGATTACTAGTAATCTAACCTCCTTGCACACTACCGAGTCGACTTTATTCACTCTTTATTCAGCGCCCCCTTGATTCATTGAAATCTAGTTTCAAGGTTGTGATATCCTACACAAATCGAGAAATTTTTCTTCACTATTTTTTCTCATTTTCAAAAACCAGTGTAATTGAAAAATTCACATGTCGAAGATAATTTTATGCTCTTTAATTTTAATGTGGTATCTAATTTTTGTGAGTTCAATCAGTTTTGAGATAATACGTCGATGAATTTCATCACATTCTTTTCATTCATTGACGTATTATCTCAAAAGTGATTGAATTCACTCGAATAAAATGTCATATTAATTAAAGAGCTTACAATTATCTCGGAACTTTTCATTCACTTATACCGGTTTTTGAACATGGACAAAAAATTAGAGAAGGTGAATTTCTCTAAATTCATAAGCACCGTGCATGAATCCCCTTAAATCACGGCCTAGACTTTCTATTTCGTTCAGCTTCCAGTGCATTCAGCAAAGTCAACGCACATATAGACTAATCTTCGTCATCAATCACGTGCACGTAATGACTGGTCAGGTCTTCGTCTGCTAATCTGGTTAGTCCCGTGCGGTCAATTCACGGCAAGTTTTAGGCGAAGTTATTAATCTGTCGCGAGTTCCGTCATGACGGACTACTGACCACAGCCAACGCGTTGGCCAACGGCTCCAGCGTTGTCCGACAACAGTGAGAACAACACGACATCGTGTGCGGTTTAGGCGTGGTAATGTTTCGTGTCATTAATTACTCCAGTGTTATCAGGGGTGTTTTAATTGAAATTAAAACCGTTTTATTTTTAATTTCTTATCAATCAAACTAGAATATTTTCAAGCTGAAAACAAGAAAATATCTACCTTTTATAATTTTATGTATAGCAACGAAAACTATGAAGTTATAATAAGTGAAAGGACATTTTCAAAAACTCATGCTCAGTGCGGGACTCGAACTCACGTCCTACGAGGACATACATACTTCAGTTCAGGTTCAGTTCAAGTCATTTCATATTTTCGTTATCAGTTGCGCATTCGTACCCCCTCATAACCCAGCTGTTGGTGGGTTGGTTAAGCAAACAATAATCAATCATTGAAAATGTGCCCTGAAGCCATTGTTTCCCAGTATAGGCAAAGGATGAAAATTCAGAATCGTTTGAACGGGGCACCACAGACTCTACAACAATCTTTCATCATGTAAATCAATCGCATTTTTTCGAATCAGACCATTCAGTACGTAAAAATGATGTTCATGCAAATGATGTTTGCAATAAGCATATAATATGCGAAGTATAGAGACCAAATGTTTCTTTGCACAGACTGCAATGAGACTCTTGGTTTGATATTCCTCCACAATTTTATTAAAGTTTTACGAGCTCCATATTTTATTAACCCTTCGAAAGTTTTAAATGTCAATGCAACATTATGAACTTGAACCATAAAAATAAATATATTTCTCATTGTTCTTTTTGCATAATTAAGAAGTTAAAATATCCTTGAAAGTCTTCTGTGAAATGATTATTTTTCCACTGAAGCGGAAGGAGTGCCTATTACATGCAGCCATACAAACCTGGGTATGTAGTTATTGTTGTTATTAGGTACATACTAAACTGAACCTGAACCCGAATCCCCTTTAATTAGCCTGAATCAACCTAATAGTGATATCTAGCCAAACAATTGTCTTACCTAGCCCAATCAGTAGCCAACATGACTTGAAGGTAATTTAATATCATCTATACCAACTAAATGTTACCTGAAACCAACTAAATGTCACCTGAAACTAGAATAATATTATTACCCAAAACTAGCTGAATCTCACCTAAACTAGCTAAATCCTACCTAGAACCAGATGATACTCACCTAAAACTAGCTGAATCTGACCTAAACCCAACTAAATCTGACCTAAAACCAACTTAATCTCACCTAAAACTAGCTTAATCCTACCTGGAACTAGCTGAATCTCACCTAAAACTAACTAAATCTCACCTAAAACCAACTGAATATTACCTAAAACTAACTCAATCTGACCTAAAACTAGCTAAATCTTACCTAAGACCAACAGGATGTCATAGAATAGATACAACATATATGGGTGTAAATAGCCACTAATACTCTGGGTGAGTCATTTGTTCTTAGTAATTCCAGCACATACAATATAATACATATCACTTCTATTTGTAACTAAACTCTTCAGAAGCCACGGAATTCGATTGTCGTACGCGATCATTTAACTTAGCTAGCTGTCGTATCTTTGTCCCCCAATTATGAATATGGGAGAGTGAAATGTACATGATTGTATTCTATATTTCACAAAATGTATTTCACTGAATGATTTAAGTGATACATCACTCGCTTGCACATTCATAAATGAGGAAATTCAAGGTACGACAGTTGGGTTAACAGATCACTGGCGACAGACATAACATACAGAAATGACGCCCCTGGTTCGAACACATTGTTCTGATTGTTCTGCACAATAAAATGAACAAGCTAAGTAAGTCAACTGAACTGATGAACGAGATTCAAGTTTTGAACAGTGCCTTGATAAATGATGTAATATCATAATATACAAACTTTACGAAACATAAATGCAATTAATTACTTTCTGTTTCAGATATTTTCCAGTCTGGTTTTGTACCGAAACTAACAACATACACAGATCATACGGGGTAAGTTTGTTATTATATTCAGTTTACCTCGGCAACAAATGGAGTGCAATGACAAGTATAATCGTATACGTGGCTTACAGAGTCTAACTTCAGTTGTTAGCGACACAAGATTAAATTGTTATTATTGTGATTTTACATTTCTACTATAAAGTTGGACGAAAATCGTTATATTCAGTTTAAAAAGCGAAAATCGAAAATCACATATTCAGTTTACGTCGGCGACAAATGGAGTGCAATAACTAGTATAATCGTACGTGAGCTTACATAGTCTAACTTTAGTTGTTAGCGACACAAGATTGAATTTTTATCATCATGACCGATTTTACATCTCCACTATGAAGTTATACGAAAATCGTCTCTATTGATGGGATTGGTTATAGAGACATGTAAACATAGCTTTTATTGATCCCTTCGATTGCATTTTGAATTGGAAAAGTAGCACTTTGGTGTATCTATTATTTGAAACATCGTGTTTCGCAGCGCAACAACAAACTGTATAGAGTAACAATAGTATGTACCGGTAAAACCATTTGACGTACAATAGGCTTCTGTCAACGTCAAGTAGCAAATAACTAACAATCGTTACCATAGTAACACAGAGAACTGGTGGACTAACACAGATTGTGACTGGTATATTTGTGGACATTGTTGGTTGTCTTTTCCAACAATGAGTGGCGTCTCTTGACAGAAGACTATGAGGAACACCCCAATATATAATTTTGGAGAAAAGAGTGTCCATCAGCGGGGTAAACCTAAATTTGGATTTTCCAAATTCCCCAATAAACTTGACCTTTTTGCACCCTAATTGATATAATTATTGAAAAAATAGCATCGATAACACTTTAATTTTGAATATCGTGTTTATATCGCCAATAGGCCCAATGTTGGAACTTTTATTTTCTTAATAACATCGAAACTTGATACAAAATCATTGTTCCCCAATCAAGGCTGAGGATGAAGTAGGATCGTTTGGACGGGGTACCACAAGGGAGATCTTACCACCCAATTTTATTTATTCAAAACTAATTAATTTCAATACCAAGACTGCGAAGTCTGTGACCACACTTTGCCGCCGTATATAAAAGTCTTTCAGGTTCCAAAAGTTGAAACATATAGAATAATTAAACGTTTGTAGCGCATTGTCACCTTCTCAAAAACGTGATCAAACAACATTAAATGTATCGAAATATGAAGATATATTAGGAAAAGATAATTATGGTATTTTTAAGTCACCACCGCTTTTATAGCAATTGCTATTTTCACATTTGTCTAGTTATTCATGAACATAATGTAGAAGATTCGGTATCGAGTTCAGCAGAATGATAAATCAAAATCAGAATGGTGAAATTGGATATGATAATGTGGTTATAAAATTTGTGGGTATTTTGCCAACCTTGCCTTTTTAGACGGAAAATGAGAAACAATTTAAATGAGTGGATTTACTCATACGAAATATTTAATACATTCATTTTAGATTTTACTGCATTGATTGTATCAACCGTAGACATGAATATAATAATTACCTCTGTATGAAGCTATAGTTCATGGTTATGATGGTCATGGTTTGTATCTGGTTGATTCCAAACTCTTTCAAAAAGATATACCAAGCCACCATATTCGTTTAAATTATATACATATTCAATTTCACAATTAATTTCGACGCAGTTATGAAATATTCTCCAATAGCGATTTAGGGCACAACAAGAGCAGTTGATATTTCAGCAGTGGACTTGAACCATTAAGAAGAATACAAGTATCAATGAATACGAAATTCTATTTAATATAAATTAAATTAATATAAAGCAATTATTTAAACCTTGGCAGAAGCCTATGAGTATATTATATTTATTAGGGGCTAGTACACACATTTATTTTAAATTGATAATGAATAGCTTCCACTGCATCGTGTAGGGAATGACGACGAACAGTTGCAATTGCATCTTTGAGTATAAAGTTTGGGCATTTAGGCAGAGGAAGAGAATTGAATGTACAGAATGAAATGTTGTTCGGAAAGCAAGATAAACGGTCTGTTTCTAGGACTAGTGCTTTGAGAAATATTTCAAGTCAATAAGTTTATTGCAAAGTCACATCTTATTTGAAACTCAAACGATGCGAATGTAAATCTTCACTTTCCACTCTAGTTTTGATTTGTATTTCTGTGATGTTGCCCGTAGTGGATAACAAACTAGAACTAGGTCATGATCTAGATGAGAAATCTGATCTATAATATTGGAGATTTTGAAACTAACGTGTACAAAGATTCCGATCAGCTTGTCTAGATGAAAACATGTAGTTTCACGGGAGATAAAGTTTAATGCAGTTCATCTATACACTCGATCACTTGAAGACGCTAAAATATTTCCAACCGGTTTTCAATACGAAATACATGGAAATAACTCGGATTGTGATTGAGGAAATGGATCAAATGTTATTCGATGATAGCATTAAAGTACATTCCAACCCTGAATTTAGATTTTAACGAGAAATTACGTTATTTGTTCCCCTAATTTCAGAAATTAGGAACTAGAAATCATGATCTCAAATTCAAAAATTATGAATAATGTTTTTGTCCTCCAGAGACCATGACTCATGACGTAGGCATTACCGATTAGGTACAGAAACATGAAAAGAATCGAGTAATGTCCTACGTCAAGACTCTGAAAAAGGTCCGGGGGTCTTGGAGGACAAAATTACATTAATTATAGTTTCTGAAACTGAGAGGATAATTTCTAGTTTGCTCCGAAATCGGGGAAAAAAAAATATCATCATTATTCGTTGAAAAGTTATTGGTTATTAGAAACGTTATTGGTAGTAATAGGTTCTTGGTATTAGTTGTTCTTGAAATTCGGATTTAGTTGTCCATAGCGATGTGCACTGTATTCACCGAACTTATTATAATTCACTGACACAAAGATATTTGTTGCGCATACCAAGGTCAAAAGATTTAATTTTCCCGAGCAAGTCAACGAAATTTCTTGAATGTACCATTAGTTTGCGGTAAACCTACGTTGTAAAATACAAATCATAGTTCACTGTACTGTAATCAAATGCCAGCGAAGGTAGATAATTCTCAATTACGAAGAATAGTACCGTATACGAACTACAGACCACAATAGTACAAGCCTTGGTAAGACGACAATATTAAATTAGTGTCAGTGGTAATGGTTAGATGTTGCTCATCAAATATGCTCTGAAGGATTCTGTCTCCATAAATGAGAGGCGGTTAATTTACCAAATTTAACCTCAGACAAAGACATTTCAGGAATGACGTATAGTACATGAGTTGTATTCTGTCACGTTGCATTATCCCTAATCTTATTAGTTGATTATAGTTTGACCATCGAGTAGTGTATAAGTACTATCGTACTAGAGGTATAACTCCGTGTTAAAAACTCGTTCCACTTGATGATATTAAATAATGGGTAACGGCGGCCATGTTCGTTGTTCAAGCTGATTATTGTCAGGTGTAGGTGGTGTAGGCCTACCGAAACTTGTGTTATTTTTAGTGCCTAAATTCATGGCTTTCTATATTTTTACATAATATGTAATAATAAATAAGGCCTTACTGAATTACCAACGTGGAATTAGCTCCAACTGACAGTTGAAAAACGAACATGGCCGTCATTTCGAGAAATATCGTAGTAACCGGAAGTACGTGATCTGGTACACGGCTCGTTGCTGGTATAGACCTTCATATATACAACTCCATGGTTTCACTTACATTATGATGCAATAGTCGTCTATTTGATAAAGGTCTATTGTTATAATACTAGGAAAACGCCTTATATGCGTTGTGAGATGAGCTTAGAAGTATGGAAATGTAGAATTAAGAACATTTTGTCAGCTCAATGTACATATAGAGGCCATGGATCACTTCGAAGGTTTGAAAACCACGGCTGTCTGTTGGTATATGGACCTTGGTTTCCCAACAATGGTACCAGTGCCTCCTTGATATCCATCACAGATTTTAATCGTTTTAATTTATTGGTGACACTTGTTGCTCACATTTAATAGTTCCTTAATTGCTTTCAATTAATTGCAATTATTGATGTGTAAGAAAGTACTTTGAAAATGAGTCTTCTTCCTTATTTCACATCCGATTGTTCCATAAATCGCTTAAAATATGTATGATAGTTCTTTCCACATTCAGTATAAATTTGAGAGATTTTGGAAAATTTTTGTTTTCCAAGTATTTCTCCCCTGGCCTATTCTTATGGGGAATATCCATACTTTCCAAAAAATTTCCGGAAAAACCGTTTGACCGATTTTTCTGAAAACAATCCCAACCTATTCAGGTATAACACCAATTTGGGAAAAAAGTTTCGAGTTGATTGAAACTTTTTCCTGACCTGTATGCCGCGTACAAAATTACACACAAAAAAAAAAAAAAAAAAAAACAAAAAAAAAAAACATAAAAACCAAGCCCAAAATTTTTCGGTATATGGAATGAAAATCTTCGCTACGCTCATCTAACAAAATTGTACCTATTTGCTTTTGAATTTGATCACAATTTTCTAAAATCTAGACCCGCGTGAACACTTTTTGAAAGAGAGTTATGCTTAGAAGTAATGCGTATTTACTGAACCTCTATCAGCCACCGTTGACCCGGTGTCGATCCAACGATTCGTTCTCCGGCAATCGCGTATCAAATGTCGCTTATGGGAAACAATGTTAAATTTTAGTTTCTGCCGCCGTGCAGGAACGGAGATTCACAACTAGATGGGTCGACGAAATGTTCGTCTCGTCAATACCTATCTGCTGGTATCAATAATTCGAGTCTTCTGACCATATTTTATTTGAGGATTCAGGCCCATCCATGGACAACTGTCATCTAATAACCAAGAAATTATCAGAGTGGATTGATTGATTATTGTTTGCTTGATGACCCCACCAACAGCTAGGTTATACGGGGGTACGAATGAGCAGGTGATTATGAAAGTATGAAGTGATGATGAGTGAAAGGACGTTTACAAAAACCCATGCCTTATGCGGGACTCAAATGCACGCCCAATGATGACTTCAGTTTCAGAAGCGGTGCCTAAGCTGACTGAGCCACCGAGGTCGGCTATTACAGTAGATAAGATTGTCTTTCACAGTGAGGATTTCATTGCAGCTGGCACGGGGATGAAAATCCCCCGTTCGTACGGGGAAGTACTAATTAACTCTCACTTATTTATTGAATATATTTAGATTCAATTTTCGGAAGTCTTCATTTTTGAAGATGGTAAAGATTTATTCTTTAATAATTTACTCATCGAGGTTTAATTTGTTCTGGGTCAAAGATCTGAGAACTGCGATCCATTGTCGTCAGTGATGATGGATAAAACAATGGGAAGATGCGAAGTTGTTGGTACTTAACGATCCCACCAACAGCTAGATTATACGGGGACGCGAAGTTGTTTTCTAAGGTGTTTCGGACGGACGGTGAGAAGGAAGCGGTCGTATCTTGATTTCCAGTAATCAGTTAACGAAATGAGGCTAATCACAAAAACCGTTTCCATGATGGTCGATCGACCTTGGCGAGTACAAAAACGTGGTTGCCCGAGTAATGATGGCGATCAGTGTTTAACGACTCAACCGACGACCATAGCTAATGGGCAGTCACTCAGGCGTTGGTGCACATGAATCATTAGAGATAAAAATGTGGAAATTTCTTGTCCTAAGCGGTATTTGATTATAAGTTTTGACGCGAGGGGTAATTTAGTTTTTAGAGCGATACAAAGCGGGAACGACAAAAGCCTTGCCAAAATTGCTGCAAGAATATAACGCCTCATTTTTGGAATGAATGTGACTTAGATTATGTACGATACTTCAGTTAATGTATTGTTTATAATAATTCATGAAAGCATACTCATCATGTATTTGATGAGCATTTCTATAATTTTAACAGGTGAAATATTATTTCAACCAACATAATAATATATCAGTACGGTATGTGTTTTAAATATGAAAATTCGAAACTATTATTATGAAAAAGGAAGGTAAAATGTCCTTGCTGTCGGTGTCTTCCACAAAAAAAAAGTATTTCTGAAATAAATGTTGACTAAAATGGAATAACAATTCTGCTCACATGGACTTTCGATAAATTAATTATTTCACATGATGAATTGAAGGAAATGAATGTGTTGTATATCATTATTTTATTTCATATACGCTTTTATACACAATCTAAGTAACAAAACGTCCATTTAGAATAATATTAAAAGGGCCGAATTTTATAACAAGATCATAACTAATTTTTTCCGTATCGTAGGCAAATGAAATTCGAGAGAAATAGCTCGCTGCTACACAATTCACAACAACAAAAACGAAAGTATATAACCATCTACTGTTTTTGTACAGTATTTCCAGAATTATTTCCTCAGTGGAAATAAGCCTTCATTAAGCCGCACAAGTCTTTCTATAATATCATTGCCGTTGGTGGGATGAACAACAAATCCAAACAACTCCCAGAACCCTGATTGCGGGCGAGGACTGACGTGGCCGCTGCTCGCTCGTGTGCGTGTGCGTGTGCGTGTGCGTGATAGCGAGACTTGAATACTTGGTAATTCGATTTATCACCGATTAAATCCGTTGAGCCAGACGATACCCGGTTGGTTGAATTCTCGACAAGGCTAAGCCGGCTTTATTTAGGTCTTAAGTTGACCAATTGAAATGTATTCTGAAACAAGTTTGATTTGTTGTTATGTAAGGACGTTAGAAATTGAAATTATTTGCTTGAGAAATTTTTGGGTCGATCACAGAATTCCAAATTCGAAAGTTGATGAATGATGGAATTTCATTGGAATTGAAATATCTGAACTTAATTTTGTTAACTATTGCCAATTATTCGTCATTTCCCTTGTGTTGTTGAGATTGCTCTTATTGTGTCTCGTCCGAACGATCCTACCTTGTCGTTCTCAAAGCTTTAACAATGACTTCGTGTCACGCGATGGATGTTATATGGATATCCACGAGAGACGGTGTACACTACTTGTGCGCCAGTGGCGTGGACTAGTTTTCATCCCCTACATCACATCCCCTACATTACATCCCTACATTACATACTATTTAAGATCCCCCAACTTACATGCTACTTCACTTCCCCTACATTACATGCTGCTTCACATCCCGTATATTACATCCCCTAAACATCTATTACATCCTACATTACATGCTACTTCACGTCCCCTACATTACATCCCTACATTACACCCCCTACATGACATGCTACTTTACATCCCCTACATTATGTGCTACTTTACATCCCATACTTTACACTTTCTACATTTCATCCCCTACATTATATCCCCTACACACCCTACGCCCACGAAAAAAAATTGGTTAATCACCCCACATGAGCAATGTACCATAAACAGGACACGAGTTTCCACAGAATAGTCGACCGCGGTATTGCGTTTCCCACTTAAGTCAATCATATGCACAATCATAGTCCAGATCAGCGCTATTTCCAGTAGGTTTAGGGAACTCATAATACGAGTAATCTGACTGACTGCAGATTTAACAAACTCAGAAATACGTTCAGAAACAAAAACGATTCCAAATTTTTCCCTGCTGTGGTGCTACGTATACATGTACCAATTTTTCACTTGAGTCATCATCCTTCTCAAAAAATCTCAAATTCTTCCACTGTAATTCATTAGTACCCCCATAAAGACTAGCTATTGGTGGGGTCGTTAACATAACAATGGCCATCATCACACCAGTTATTCACGCACCAACCAAGCAAACCTCACAAGAAATCTATTAATTTATCACTCGGACGTCTATATAGTATCTATATCTATACATTCCACCTAATTAGTTAGGCTGACCCGATACTTGTGTGGTTAACGAGGTATTGTGTTGTGCGGACGTCACAGCGATATAGCATAAATAGCATAGCATAATAGCATGGGACAGCATGCTAGTATTGTCGTAACGTGTCGTTATGGATGGCAGAAACAACATTACCCATTAATTATACTTGCTTGGCTGTTACATGTATATATATATGCAAGCTTATTGCGGCTGCTTTCCCGTATTAATTAACAAGTTGGATAATTTATTGCTTACAAATTTAAGGCATTGTTCTCAATTACTTGTTCAGTAGACGAACGTTGAGCAATGTTGGTTTTTTGGTGATTTTCCAAAAATTATATTTGGATTTTCATTTTGAACTATTCGTTAAATTACTATCTTTGTTGGTTCAAAAACAAATGATTTGATTTACTATTATTGCATGTTCAACTAGATTTCTGGATCTGTCTTATCATATTATCAGTATATCAGTGGAAATGACTCGAATATAGCATAGTCTATGATTTTAGGTGGTAAAAAAAAACAGTCGAAAACAATTTATAATCAAGTATATACCACACATGTTCACATTATATTGTACATAATGTGTATATTATATACACATGACGTGTACATATATAGCACCCATTTTTATTCCATAATTTGAATATTCTCATATTGTTGACAGCTGTGTATGGTTTATAAGTAACACTAGTTTTGCCCATTCCGTATTTACGATGCTATCTGTACTCATCCTATTCACTCAGCTGTTCCATATTATGTTCTTACATACACCGTTTTCTAAAGCTGAATAACAAGTCCTTTTCTCACAGATGTCTCTCTTCTTTGACTTATTCAAACAAACTATTCTGTTGCCAAGCAACTGTATTCTCTGCACGAACCCTTCATGTGTTCCGGTGCTTCCTACAACAAGCGACACGGGCTACCTGGTTCTAGTTTTATGCACACTAGACCGGTCGGAGATACGAACCAAGGGACTTGATGAAGTATTACAGTCTACCCACCCGACCACTTTACCGTGAATGTATCATTCCTTTTTTTTGGTCTTTCAAGGGTAAGTTGAGATAGCTGTTTGAGATATAGGTCAAGGTTTTTTCTTTGTAATGGATTCTTTCTGGAATTGAAAAGATGTGTGTTCGGTGTGTGTAAAGAATGTGACGTTTTTGGTCATTTTGTGTTGAAGTGCGAGTCTCAAGATTCTTTTACTTACGCTCTCTTATTTATATTCTTGTTGAACCTGACAAATTTGTTACTCCTTAGATTTTGTAAGGATGAGATAAATCAAATGACGTATACGCCTTTAGAAAATGTCCGTCATTTGTTAGCGGTAAAGCGAATAATTTAGGTTTGATGGATGTTTGCACTTGGTAAACGCACGCACGCAATGTACAACGAACATACAAATTGTGTTCACAATTTCTCAAAAAACGAACATGTAATAATTAATAAATAGAAAATTAAAACGTATAGTTAGTTGTCGCATGTTGATGAATTCGGAAAAAAATATTTCATTTCTTCGAAAAATATTGTTTTTGTAGAAACAAATTTCCAGAAAATTTTCCTCACTGGAATTGATCAAATTTGACTTTTTATAGATATAAAATGACTGGAACTAATGCTTTGTGCACAAGAATTCTTTTGTGGGCTGATTCGAGTGTTTGCGAATCTTTTTGATATATAGAGGGTGAAGAGGGGGTAGGGGTTGAAGCATGTACTAAAGAAACACTCGGAGGCAAATTGCCTTCTCAGTATTCACTACGCCCATCCAGTACATTTTTCATTATCAATTTACTCTGGTTTGAGAATGCCAAAAGTTTTCGTTTCAAGATTTATTAAATACCGGTACCTGTAAGTTTTTCAAAAATTAAAATTAAACAGAAAAAAAGCGAAATTCGATATGAAAAGCGGTTATTTTCACGTTGGAAAAGTTTGTAATTAAGTTGTGGCCGGTTAATTGCGTCATGGAGATGATCAAAAGCGTCACGCGGGAAATGGAAATGAGCGATCAACCATGACGTATACATTAAAAACTTATAAATTTTCCACCGCATTTTCACCGCTGCAGAACATTATAATCTAGTTCGAAAGACATTTTTCCCAAATTTTACTTTTCTAATATTCTCTCTTTTGCTTTCTCAGTCGTTCTTAAGAGAGTATGAAAGTCGCTTAGAAAAATAACAGTTTTATGGCGATAACTTTGGGCTGCTAGTAATATCTCTAAAAGCTTCCCGTCTGGCTAAGTCAGTCAAAGCCGGCTTTAGAGCTGAAGTCAAGTCAGGTGTGAGTTCAGCGTCTAGCTAGTGGTGGGTTTGTTGAACTAACAGTAATCAATCAGATATCAGCATTCACACTACGACAGAAACACAGATATTTAAAATAAGATAACTTTTTTATTGTCGTAATAACCGTCTATTTTTCATTGGTATGAATGATAGCATGTCTAGACAGGTTTTGAGAATGAAAATGTAATCTGAAAGTAGGCATTATGCTTATTTATCAATTAATGTCGAAATGTTTGTTAATTTTAGAATTAATTATTATTCAAAGAGGTGTCATAGTTCTTATGTGATTTATTCTCGTGATGTAGACGTAAGAACTTCTCAATTATAGCTTATATTGTATTAGTATAATATTCACATATATACAGGGAAAAAAATATGTTTTTCGGCTGTTTATCTGAAAAAATTATAGTATCTACAGTAACTATTGCTCATGCATATCATCTTGAAAAGGTAAAAACATATTTGTTTCTATAGTATTAAAATTGTGTTATTTCCCACAGTTCCGATTTTTTTTAAATATCGTATATTCTATACCGAATCGACTCCTATGCTCTCTGAAAGTTGAAGTGTAGTTTGAAAGTAATAATAAAACGCGGTCTCAAAAGCCTTTTGTATCTAATTAATCCCTTTCAGCACAGGAATTCACAAATTAGTTTAGTTGAAAAATTCATTTCTCGTTAATCTCACATCTGGAAAATATAAATCCGAGCGAAGACATTATTATAATCAGGAGCAGATAATTAGGTTTTGAAAAACTTTTTCTTATAGATATATATACGTGACCTGTGTCAGGCTTTTTAATATGGTACTTGGTTCATATCGCGTGGTCTTTCGTCGTATCGAGATACGTTCAACATTGTTCTCTTGGAACTTTGTCTAAAAATATCGAGAAATATGCGAGAAGAAAGAAAATTCTAGGATCAAATTGAAAGTATGAATGATTATGCATATGAACAAAGGACCATAATTTTTTTCCTGATGAGACGAAATCATTTTTTTAACTGTCTTATTCAGTTACAGTTCCCTTTATTTATTCATCATTATTCGAAACGACGAGCTGTAGGCCTACTGATAACTACGATCTATTGACGTCGGATGAATGATATACTAGATGATGGGATGATGAGATGGAAGGCTATTTTAGTAGATGTTTTTGGATAGTGGGGAGAACTCTCCCAGGATTGACCTCGACGACAGAGGGAAACCACGAAAAAACCCTTTAAGGATGGTCGACCATGGCGGGAACCGAAAACCGATCTCCTGAACGACGGTTCGCTTTGCTAGTCACTCAAAAAACTATAACTGCAATTATTCGAATTGGTTACTGTATCATTGCTGTATCTGCCCAGGTTCAGAATGACAAGGTGTACAATTGTTCGGACGGGACACCACAAGGGTGATCTTTTAACCCAAATCGAGTGTAAACATACTTGAAATAGTAAACAAATGAATTCAACGTTTTTACTGAAAAATGTAATCGTTTTCATTAAGGGATAAAGTGAATTATTATGGAATAAATTAATAATCATAACCGATAACGGATCAGTTCAGGATGCTATTTTTTCTAATGGAAGTGAATTTCGAAATCTTCTAATTTTAAGTTATCCCACAATAAAACATGGTTGTAACTCCGAAATAAGGAAGTTGTCTACCAACTAAATGGTTATTAGAACTTTGGTGATCAGTAACAGTGCAATTTTAACGTTTCAACTCTTTTGAAAGATGTCGTCATATAAATCTCTTTCCATAAACCGTGAATGTCGTTCTAAAATATCATGATAAATTCAATATACCACAGTTTTACGAGATATAACGGTGGTATTCGTCTTTGTTATATTGGTAAACGACCTTCTGTCGCTTGTACTTTAGCTCTAACAATTGAAACTTTTCAGTGCCACGTGGCTTCCTATCTGTAATATCAAATCTCCTAAAGTATCTCAATCATTGCATGTACAAGGCTATCACCGTGCACACAAGTTTGTTGGCTAACTGGAAGATGGCCTTAATCCCGAGTAACTTACTCATGAAACTGTTAAGTCACTATATCATGTTTTGTTCTACTAATACCTCACAATTCAGCGATGTTAGCGCAAGTAAACATAGTTCTCAGGATGTGGATACACTACATAATTATGTACATAAGTTTCATATGCTAGTTTGATGATCGTGGCCAGACAGTTGCTTGTGTAGCCATAGACTAAAGATATACAAGACAATTCACCCAACGTCAAACATCTCCGATCATATCCCCCCTCATTTGCCTCTACCCTCCCCACATCCCTCATCCTGTTGTATCGTCGGTCACCGCTAAGAGTGCTGAAAATCGTTTCAGCAATTGTGCTTCAGTCGACGATAACTTGGATGTTTGCCTGGATGTTTACCGAATCTTCAACTATAGAGTGCTATAGTAGCGTTCTAAGAATGAGTATAGCGACGACTGTAGTAATTTTAGGCGAGAATCAAAGATTTTTCTTTCTCATCAAATGACTTAAATGGGACGTCTAGAGGTTAAGCATTGGCTTGAAGACTGAAGGCAAGTCGGGCGTGAGTTCGAGTCCCGTATGCGATTGTTTTGCGAAGCGATTCCTGATTTATGATTATTGTTTGCTTAACGACTCCTCCAGCAGCTAGGTTATACAGGGTTACGAGTAAGCATGTAATAATGAAATTATGTATTGATGATAAGTGAAAGGACGTTATTTTAAGTGGCAATCGCGGTAAGGGTCCAGAATCCCATTCCGTATCCAACATCCAATAGTAACTTCGGCTGCTAAAGCGGTGCCTTCGTTGAGTGAGCTACTAAGATTTTCCTTGTGGGATTACAATTTTTTTGTTACACGATGTTGGATCCATTCTATTACTATGCTAAATCATTCACAATTTGGGTTATTTGATAAGTTTGGAATAGTTTTTTCCGTTCAATAAATTTGCAGCATTTTGTAGCATGAAATTGTCCGTATACTTCAATTTACATAGTCCCATTAGGAATCTTGTACTGGAACCATAATTGCTTCTCGTTCGAGACAACGATTTCTCGTTATTATTTATGTATCATCCGCTCATTCTTACCCCCATATAACGTAGCTGTTGTTGGGATTGTTGAGCAAATAATCATCATCATCATCATCTTCGAGTATGGTAGTGAATTAGGGAATCTGGAATTCTGATTTCTGGAATCTAGAATTCTGGAGTTGAAAATTACTAACTATGTATGGGTGATTCCCATTGAACTTGTAAACACGGTATTCCAAAAATTCTCTTTACCTACGGTTCTGCTTTAATATAATTTTATTAGGGAGAAAATGATACAGCCGTGATGCAATAAGCCCCCTTGATTTAAAGGTCTTAGGTCTACAGCTTATCGTTCTTTGTTGACGTCATGAGAATCAATCCTGTATGCTCCATTGTCAACGTTATTGAAAACTATTCGATGTTAAAGATATCATATTGAAATAATAATGTGTGCTTCATTCAATAAATACAAATATAAATTGAATAGTTTCAAATGGTTTTCCATTAGTTCCGTTCACAAGAATCACAGATTCTAACAAGTAAATAATCATTTTTTATCGGACTTGCGTATACTCATGAACTGTATGAGCTATGCAAACATAATCATGCACGATAAATATTCAACAATATCATTTTAGTATCACAGAGAAAACACAGGAATCCTTTTACTAATTCTATATGTTTAAACTTTATTAACTATATAAACAATAACTAGTTTAACACATCTAAGCCAGAGTATCATTTTATCTAACCCAATTTACCCCTGAACACCCTTTGCACAAAGCAAAGTTGTTTATGCAAGTATGAAAGTAGGAAGCGGCATTTGCTTAATGCTTTTATGCGTCGAGAAGTTGCGATTACACACGAGTAGGCCTGGTATGACGTAATGTGGTTCTGAATTAGATATTAGGTAGAGATTAGGCAAAATATATCATTGTCGTTACTGTGAATATACCTACTGTGAAATCATCCCTTTTTCTAAATGTTGCTATGAATATGTGAGAATTGATACAGAATCGTTGTTTCCCAATTAGGGTTAATAATGTCAAGATAATATCGTTCGGACAAGGGCGAAATTACCAAAACGGAGAATCAATTATAATTATTAAAATATATGTATTTTTTTTATTCCATGGGACATATACATTTCATGATTTATAATGTAACATGTAGGCCTATGGAACGTCAATTGATGAATAAAAAACAGTCATACTGGTAACAACAAATAAAATAATTGAAATTCAAGTAAACAATCATTCGTTATTTTTCATATAACACACATTTATTACTTATATAGTCGGTGTATTATAAAAAAGTATGAAATACGGCATAAATACAAATATGCATAGCTGAATTGAAAAGAATAAGATTGATTCATGTCTAGATGCTCCTCTGGTTGTTATAGGTGAGAGGTGAAAAAAATAACAATTAATGATACTCATTTTTTAACAAACTTCAAGAGTGAAGTAAAACAAAAATAAAATCAAGAAAAACAAATTGTTTTTCACTTTATCTATATACATGGCAACTCTTTACTTATTAATTTGAGAAATATAATGAATTTTTACATACTTTTTGTAGACAATTCGCCTAATTATTACCTAATTTGGTACTTAAATTGGCCTTGGGATCATAAAATATTGTATTTTCTATATTTCCAAGAATAAATCTTATATTATTTTATTCTTCTTTGTCTCTTTCTTCGATTGTTTTCTTCGATCAACTCTGACCAGTAGAATGACACAGTGTTCACAAATTGACGAACCATTTTTAGTAACTAGAAAATATTACAACGTAAATTCTCACACCCAATTTGAACTAATTATTTGTTATTATCCGTATTTATGAAAAGCAAACACATGCTGTAATTAGTCAGAAAACAAATTATTTATGTAAACACGTAATAAATGATGATTCACACCATTAATAATATCAATGTTATGGTGTTATTGTGGTGTGTGTGTGATTCATTTCGTATTTACATTTCGGCTTGCCATTGGTGATATTTCTGTTGAATAACATGGAAGGTATATTTAATTGAAATATACACAACATTTATCATTGAATTGGTTCAATTGGTAGGACTATCTATATATAGACAACCACTTATTTTTACCTTATTCGCGTTGTGACTCTATAAAATATTCAATCAGTGATAAATCAACCATAACGTATTTAATTACAAATTATTGTGTGTACGCACAATCGTGATTGTTATCGACAACATGAATTAGTCAATATCGGCATTACACATTCTTGATTCGTCCGTCCACCTTTGTTTTAATTGGAGATTTATTACGTGTCACGATGAATTTATTTTCATTATCTCGACTGAAAGGTTGACGAGAAAGTTGGTGCAGTTGTTTTGGATGAGGTAAAGGAAGCGTGTGATTGTTTGTGGTTTTTATTTTTAGCAATAATATCTTGTTACAAAGTCACTAATGATAAAAGAAGGTGGTATCGTTCAGAAGGGAGTGCCATATCGTGATACGAGTGCTATACGAGTGCCATAAGAGTGCCATATGATTGCCATATTACCATCATCACAGACAGAACATTTAATCTTTACTCATTTAACAAAGTGAAAATAGTGTATTGGTCGATTCCGAAAAAGTGAATTCAATAATAACTGAAGTGAACATTGAAGATCTTCTTGAAGATTTTCACTTTGATAAATGAGCACGTTAGACTCCGTTTTACAGGACACTTTATAACGGGAATTATTCAATTTTTGGTCTGTTATTTTATATACCTGGTAACTCATTATCCATCAATTTGAGAACTATAATGCATTTTTTCATACTTTTTGTGGACAATTTGGATAATTATTACTTGATTTGCTACTTAAAACTCTACAAATGCTATAGATTAGGGATTATGTTGAGCATTTGTTAATATTTTATATTTCAAAGTTTTCGAAAAAAAATGAATAATACAGTGAATTTTTTCTGTATAAAAGCAATAAAGAAGTGATGAAAACACTAGTGTTGGGAAAAAACACACTTTCAGATCTTCCTCTCAGATTCTCTTTATATAAGCTCATTAGTGTGGTGTTTCTCAAATTTTGGTTCCCATATTATTTTATTGCTTCATTTTATCGTCTTCTTTTTCAACATTTTGAATTTTTGAACATTTCAGTTTCACTTAGGAACAGCTAAGTGATTTATATTCCTCTTCTATATTCAAACATTACATGAATTACCTACAATAAATCACACCGTTATAAACACAATTTCTTCGACTCTTTTTTCCTGATGAAATTGAATTAAAAAAACATTATTTTCGTGGAGACATTTGAAAATAGTTTTTTAGTCGCCATTTTAGTCTAGCTTGCTGTCTATCATCTATTTAAGCGTACACAACTCTAGCTATATACCTAGCTCTATCTCTTAAACTTTTTTATAACACTTTTTTGCTACTTTACTTGCTCATGATTAATTTTCTTTGTGCTTATTTTCATGAGCTAATAGAGAAAAGCAAGTTTTTATAGTTTTAATAAATGATTACGGTACTTTATAATCTCTCTTAACACATTTCTAATGAGGTTTTAAAAGTTGTAATATATTCTCGTATACCAGTGTACCCACTAAAGTAAATCTTAGTACCAACTGAATGAATATAAAACACTTCGGTAATAACATAAAATCGCTTCACCTTCAAGTTTCGTGTTTTGTCCGACTTTTAAAAAAATGATAAAAAATGACACAAGTCAGAAAAATCACTGGCGAATGCAGCTCGACATTGCCGCCAGCGAAGTTTCTCATTTTGTCCGACTTTTCAAAAATTGGTTTATAATGTCACAAGTCGAAAAAATTGATGATTTAACGCATTTAAAAGATGCAGTTGCCGTTCTTATCGAGAGTATTATCATCACGTTCAATCACAATACCGTTCACCCAATCATATGCTGGCTGGTAGACGACCTGCCTCTTTCGTGGATACAAGTATAAAATGTTTCTCTCTGTAAAGTGCTGAAAGTGCGTTCTTTGTCACGCGTTTTGTGCGTTTTCCGCAGCTCACATATCGTGGGTCAATGGTGTGTAAATAACCTTATTTTTCATATATATATATATATATATATATTGGGTTCAACGAGGAACTGTAATGAAAACTAAGATCTATTGGCGTCGAATGAATGATTAATGAGATGATGGGATGGTGAGATGAAGGTTTCTTAGGAACGATAGTGGAAAGGAAGCGGACTTCTTGACTTATATTTTAGAAACCATTACGAACCATCAGAACCATCAGAGGTCAGTCTTTATGGCAACGAGTGTATATTATCTTTGAAACCGTCAGAACCACTCGTGAATTGAATGCATTTCAAATGAGACTAGCTTTTAGAGATGAATAAGTTTATAATCTGCTTCATAAAGATATTCAGTTTCACCAAAACGACATTGAATAATATATTTCCTCTCTGCCTCCATGTAGTTCGTACAACTCGTTTGTATATTACTCGTCCGAGATTTAAATTTCAAAGCTGTTAATTTTGACCGTGAGACTAAGCCGGGTGAAGTAGTAAACTATTTAGCCATATATGAATTCAGAAAGAGGGTTTCAAAATTGATGTAAATTATCTGAAAATATCATATTTAAAATGCAAATTTTATGGATAACGAAATTATTCTGAATGTCAACAGCTTGTATTGAATTATATATACTTCCATGAACGAATTTTAATTGGAAGTTGTGAGACAAAGTGCCGTTACGGTAAGATGTAGCTTGCTATTGTTTTCTTCCGTGTATTTCACCGAGTTACTAATGTGTATAAAGAGGAAAGAATTCATTGGCCGAAGTCTTATTCTATTACTACAAACGAAATTTCTATTACTACAAACGAGATATTGAGAGAGTCAGTATGTTGCCCACTAGTTGAATCTAATATTTTTCGATTAGGTCAGTATTGTCATAACATTAGACCGATACGTACTAGTGTAGGTCCTATCAGCTTTTTATATAGGTGGAGGTGCCAGGTTTTTAGACAGTAGGTTTATCTCATCTATGCGATACCGATGTGTGGAAGCAATTGGAATTAATCAGAATAGAATACATACTATTCATTCTATTTTCAATTTTATTGTGTCATATTCATTCTGTACAGTAGGCCTACTTTCAATAAATTTAATGGTATGTAAAATATTGTGTATAAGATTTCAAGTGAATGGATTTTGATGGTCGGTACAATTTGATAATGAAATACGTTACACAACAATAAAGCTACCGAAAAGTCATGAACGTACTTTCACCATTTATTATTTTATTAGTCTATGTTGTCATTAATTCACCGTTTCTAATGGATTCTAATGGAAAATTCAGTTTCATCGTCAGTTTTACATTTTTACGATCTATGATTCATGTAAATCCGGATTACTGTTTTGTTGATTTTTCATTGTTAAAATGTAAATCATGTCAGGAAGTTCATGATCATAAAAGAAGGCTGAGGGTAACAAGGCAGGATCGTTCGGACGGGGTGGAAAATCGCACAACAAGGGCGAGTTTATACTCTCCCAAAATGAAATAATTAATCCTAATGTATTTCATATTTTAACAAACTGCGATTAGTACACTAATTATTTCAGGTATAATAAACAATTGAATCATTTGCGTCACTTAAATAATTTATTATCCTAATAATCTTATATATTTGTCATGGAAACTAAAAATAACAGAACGGTTTTGCCTAATTCCTAATTATCATTGTCAAGTAATAACAGTGTTGCATGAATGTATTATATTCCAAACAATCCTCGCTGTGGAACTATAGAGCACCATGCATGATGGCATGCATGTATTATTGTATCTTTCCTCCAAATCCATCACTATATATTGAGGGGGAGGGGGGCGGGGAATTGTGTCACATTCATCACTACAATCCCACTAATGTCGTAATTAGGTAAACCGTCACGTTTGACGTATTATTACGATCTTTTCTTGGCTCCCTTGACTTGTTATGATCACGGAATTCGGTCATCACCTAATTCCGTCCTTCCCTTTCACTCTCATACATCCGTGGTATGGTCTTCTCTTTCGTGTGGTCGGCTCGACCCAGTTCGAGAGTATGCGACAAAAGATGATCTATGTTATTATTCTATTGGTTGGAAAACCGGAAGTGAACGGAACAATCGTGTTGTCATTTCCGGTAGCAATAACTCTTGATTTGTGGTTCGGATACATATATAGAAATTAAATATTTTTATTATTCTTCTAAATAGGAAAAGCAATGAAAGTGATTTGTCTTTTCAGGAGATTGGAAATAGAACTTTGATTTCAATAGTAGAGCTTCCTTGCTATGTTCAGCTATCGATAACGTGGTAGTTTGTCACGTGTTTGAACTCAAAATGTCCGCCGTCCGTCAAACTGAAATACGTCTGTGATTTATATATTATAAATAGAATATTGACAGTCGTACTTAAATTGAAACTGAACACAAATTAAAGATGGATTCTTTGATGTTTGACTGCGACAGTTTAGCGACGGTTGACTGTCAGTTTGACCTAAATAAGTGAAATGGTTGCAGACTTTTGTAAACTCGTGAAAAGGTTATCTATAAATGTTTTTTCTGAAGACAACAGAGAAATTTATCATTCATGTTTCGAAATTTAGAACAATTGTTGGGTTATAGATTCTAATTTCCGATACCAATAACAATACCTAGATTTTGTACCCAAAAAGTGTATGAATACTGAACGTATTATTGTAGTTAATTCTTCATAACGAATGTAAAATTGTATCAAACAAAGTCTCATTTCGACTTGAGACTATCTAATTACTATAATCATGTGAATTTATTTCCACTTCACTTAGATTCTGCAAAAAATACCATCATAAAAAACATAAAAATATATTACTCATTTTAAGACTCTCACGCATTTTGAATAGCTAGTATTTAATGTAAGAGAAAGTGTAAGATGAACTTAAGGATATGGGTCAAGATAGAACAGGGGACGTATAATTAATTATTCCACGCGCTGAATTGTCTAGACTCCTTGAAATCGTGCCGATTCATCTCATCCCTAGGGATAAGTATAGTAGTCCATGTTAGACAGTCGCTGGCACAGATAGAAAGTAAGAAAGGGCATGTCAATGAGATTCTGATAAAAATAACCTATCACAACGATTAAGTGACATTAAAACTGTAAAGTCGACTATGGTACGTGAAAACCGCGAAAACAATTAAATGTAGAAACCGAAAAATAAGTGTGGATGAAATGTGAGCATAATATACGTGATCTGATATTTTTTACAGAGTAGTAAAAACCTCTAAAATTTGACTGGGCAAGAAAATTAGAAAAATAAAATCTCTTCAAAAAAGTTTTCCTGAATGTAAACATAAAACTGAGACACACTATCACAAATTTGTATGCAAGTCGACATGCCGTTTTGGAGAAAATAATTTGATGCATGTTTTTTATTCATCAAATATCATCAAACAATTCATCAAATAAATACAAATGTTTTCAGAACTATGTTGGGGAGATTCGCGGCTTCTCAGATTCGATACTCACCGAATGAAGTATGTTTTATGAATCAAGGTATGTAGAGTTTTCGATTATACTCAATGTAGATATCTCGCTCATCTTCCAACGTATATTCTGCGTTTGCCTGGTTTATATAAATATTCAATACATTATCTATGTATATGTAGGCCTATGTTCTGAAGGCATGTGTTCGAGCCCCGCATTAAAGGCATTAGTTTGATTAACATCACTGATCTGTAGTAATCATCCGCTCATTCATAACCTCAAATAACCCAGATGTTGGGGTTATTGAAAAGCATTAATCAAAGTTACATATAAAAAGTAGCCCCCATGTTATTGATATATTCATATAGTTTCACCTATTCCACTCATTCTAACCCGAATCCGTTGATAGATGTGCCACTGATTCAGTTCCCACTGTGACGTTATCTAGTGGCAATCTATGTGATATATCATCATATCTTCGATAACCTTTGACATGGATATATTTTAGAGTGGTAACCAGACATCATAAATTATTAAAACTGTTTATGACAATGTTTTTTTTTTCATTTCGAAAATATTCCCGATAACTAAAAGGAACTAGTTACCAGGTTTTAAAAAATACCGGTAATGGAAGACCTGTTTGATTTATTCACTGATATTCAATTGATTTATTCAATTGTAAACAATAAAGAATAATGTTGCTATTGTGTTAGCCAGCACATTATTCGAAAAAATATTCATGTCTGTAAATAATAATTGATATTTCCATCAATGATAGGCTACTCTCAATGTTCTTGCTTTTTTTTAATAACATCGAAACTTGATACAAAATCACTGTTCCCCAATTAAGGCTAAGGATGAAAGGCAGGATTTATTTTTACTACCACCAATTTCATCTCAGAAGTCAAAATGCCCGAAAAGTTACGAAATTATTTTCCGCTGTGGAAATGATGAATGAGATCTCGGTTTCATACTCTAGTTCCAGCACATAGTATATTGCATATAATAAAATGTATAAGGAAAGATATAGGCCCTCGAGATCTGTTTCCACGCAATTATCATTGTTATGTAACTCAATTCTAAAATTACCAACATGGGAATAACACTAACTGGCAGTTAAGAGTTGGTTACCCATGCTGTTTGTTTTCAATAACTCTCGGAGTAAGACTAACTGGGCTTTGTAATACCGGAACTTATACAAATTGTTGTTTCGTTGAATGGGTTCAGCCATTTTATAGCTTTGGGACTTTGTGTAGTCCCATACGACCTCGCCCAGCTTCGAAATATAAGTATAAAGAGTTTTTAGCAAACGTTCATAGAGTACGGAGTCGATTTAGAGAAATATCATTTTTTTGGTTATACATTTTGAATTTGAGAAATCAAGATTCTAGTGGGAGGAAACGCAGCTACTCTTGATACCTTTAAGATGGTATAAGTAATGACTATTTTACTCATACCGCCTAATTGTCAGGTGAATACAGCGGAAAAAACACATTTTTCATCTGTATACGCTTGACAGTTATGCGACATGAGTTTTATATAGTTTAATTTGAAGTCATCTAGAAATTATTAAAAATATCTGTGTTATATAGCTGTGTCATATAGCGTTTAATAGCCGTGTATAGCATTGTTGAGCATGTATTGTTGTTTTGTATAGTACGATATAAAAGCGATAGTTACGCTACAAGCAAATGGGCATATTCAGATTCTTACCCCGGAAATATTTCACTTTGAAGAAGCGAGTCGGTACACATTCTTTGTGTAATACTAAAGTCTGTTGGTATCACTACATCGTGGCCATTACGTAATTGCATCCTGAACTTTACATCGTAATGGTGGATCTCAAACTAAGCACTGCAAACAAAGCTCGGACTATCTTCCTCCTTTTGTTCTTCAAAGAGCTTACCTACCAATGTTTAGAAACAAACATTCAGATAAACTAACCTCATTCGTCTTCACAATTGACGTCTCCGACGCCTGGATATAGACGTCACGACGCAAAGTCAAGTCTTGACAGGCCTTAATTACTTTCTGAACGTTGAGTTAACGAGATCGTATCGATAAAATGCCGATCCGATCTTTGAAAAAACAACCGCTCAGGATTGATGAGAATGCGACATTTGTAAACAAAAAGACAAATATACGAGCTAACAATTTATATTTCAGAGTAAAGCGAGCTTGGATGTCGATTCAGGGCTGGTTTTCACTGATCTGTGACGAGTCCATCAAGGTAATCAACCTATTAGGCTCGGTTTTCAGTAGTTCAGTAGTTCGTTAAGGCACCAGTCACCAGAGGGAAAAAAATTTCCGCTCTTTCAGGTACGGCTTCAGGTATGCTGAAGAAAAATAGCTTAGCTGATAGAGGAAGGTTTACCTCATCAACGTGTCGTTTTCATCCAGATGCAAACTATCTTATGGTTTTCGTGTATGTAACGGATTAACGTGTTTATCAACTAGTTTTTCCAAACTTTTCTTGGAATTTTCAATTTTTTTTCAATTTCAAATTTTCAATATACTATTTCAACCTCGATACATCAATAAATAATAGAATATTTGATAATAGAATATTGGATAAATATCTGTGGGAGGATTCCCCTTGAAGCTAGTCAACTGTTAACTTGTTATCTCCCTTCGTTACACGCGCTATTTTATTGACTAATCAGTCGATTAACCTAACGGTCTCTTTAACGAACCATTGAAAACCGGGTCATGGTCAGTAAAATGGCACTTGTATAACCAAGGGAGATGCAGAGTTTACAGAAGATCCACTTTTAACTTATCATCACCGACAAACCGGCCCTCAGTTTATCAGTGTATAGGTGAAAACTTCGAAACGAAATATCAAAAGGGGAAAGACTCCGTTAGGATAATCATATAATTTCCACGAATATATACTACAGATAAAATATCTTCCTTATTGTGGAAAACTTTCGAAAATAGTTGGGAAAATGGAGCGATATATATATATATATATATATATATATATATATATATATATATATATATATATATATATATATATATATATATATACAGAGAGACAGAGAGAGACAGAGAGAGAGAGAGAGAGAGAGAGAGAGAGAGAGAGAGAGAGAGAGAGAGAGAGCACGAAAGGCGTTTAGTTTCATTAGGGGACGAGTTTACTGCCAGAAGTGAATAGTTTTCTAGGCCAAGGTAGATCAATCAGTTGATGAATGGATGATTCATTATCTTAATTCACACACGTTTTAATGGAATGACTGGCCAGTCATTTGGAATAATTCAAATCATTTTATGAAAATAATTATTGTGAGGACCAGAGGTAATGGTAATAATTTATAGATGAATTAAAATTAATAACTTATTTCAATTGTTCGTTATTTTTTTTAAGGCACATCGGAACTTGATTCAAAATCGTTATTCCCCTATTAAGGCTAAGGATGAAAGTAGGATCGTTTGGATATAGAAAGAAATATACAAACATATTGTATATAGCGACACGTTTGAAGGTTCTTGAAAATCCGATATTAGAAATACAGAACAGTTAGATAAACGTATGGTTATTTTGCTTTAATATATTTCAATTTCAATTAAATTTTACAGAAAATTTGTTTGTTTAGATTATATACCAGCTACTATTTAAATGTTAGATGCACTCGAGTATTATATAAACACATATAATTTATATTCCGAGTGTTTACTTTAGGATTTTAGCATGTATGTAATGTAGTTCACAATATTTCTATATATCATCTAGGTCAGGTCAGATATATTTAAATCCGAAGCAGATTTATTAGCACTTCACTCGTTAATATACGGACAAGCATATTTATGTATTCTTCTGTGAAAAATGTATATGCATATATTTTATAGATGAAAAACAATATTATTCAACACTGTACGTACTAAAATGTGACATTACTTGTTTTTATTATAGTCTTTTATAATATATTCACGGTTCGGAGCCTTCTGCATGCAGTGAAAAATTAAAAATGTCTCGTTCATTTTTGAGACGAGCATGCTGTACGGTTAAATATTCTTTGTCATTATTCTTTCCGTATCGAGTTTAATATTCAGTGTAGATTATAAGACGCGAAGTTAATCTCAGATGACTGCTTTTTTATCTATTACATGCCTATATTTAGTACTATATTAAATGCACTCGTCACATCAAGTTTTTCCTTCAACAAGAAAACAAAACATATTTTTTTGCCGTGTTCCTTTTGTATAAAAGTCGCCCGTCTAGGTCATCTAGCCCGTCTAGCCTGGGCAGTGCATTGGGAACGAGACGTGGTTTCGAGGCCCGTATTGGGTACGAGTTCTTGTGAATATTATATGCATCGTTTCATCCCCTTCTCATTCGTACTCCTGGAGCCTTATTCCTGAGATAAATCAGATGTGAGAAAATAAAGTGAGGAAATTTTCTCATCTCATTTCTCATCAGATTCAGTATTCTTGATAGTGAAATACAATACAGATGGTGAGAAACCATCAGATTCATCAAAATAGGAATTTAAATACAAATTGAGATATGAGAACAAAAGGGAGAAAAATTGATTCAGGAATAATAATTGGCCATTTCATGTGAGATAATCATTTTCTCACTCACTTTTATTTTTCTCACATCTCATTTATCTCAGGATAAGGGTCCTGAGTGAGCTTGTTGTTGGGGGGTCGTTTAAAAAAAGTTATTGTGAAATCAAATCAAGTAGACCTTATTTGTATTGAATTTATTCTCGCCTATGAGGACTACTTGTTAAAGCAATCCTGAACTCAGTGATTTGTATTGATATTCTCTCTTTTTATTTTCGTTTTGTTAATTCATTTCATTCAGTTCATTATGTGCAGTTACATTATAATTGCATTTTTTTGAAGATTTTATTTTTAGAAAGCGAAATTGTTTGAATATTATTCTTCAAGTTCCAATCCATATTTGTTCTGCCTGATTTTTAGTATGTGCCTGATATTAATATTTCGCCAATCAAACTAATATGTTGATAATATTCATCCCACTTATTTTACGAAATTTGTATCGGGCCAGGGAGTGGATTCAAGGGTATTCAAGGGAGAACTGCTTCTTCCCTATCTTCGTCATCCACGTATTTTTGTCTTCTCACGAATTTCTCTTTTTTCCCACGACCTATCGTCTCTTACTTCTTCGCACTTTATTGTTTGTTATCTGCACTTCGTACGTCTTGAACTGTCCTCTCTTGATCTTGGAGTAAATACAATTCTTGGTACAATTATTATATATTTCATTGAAATGTTTTCACATATCATAAGGTCTAGCTAGTATGGCATAATATCAATATGGAGATAACTTGAATAGTGATGGTCCTCCACGCAGGACCTAACTAAGTTGGATCATGGCCAGCGATTTTTATTACTATTAAATATATATGGTACAACTTATATATTATCTCATATTTTTTTAGTTTTCAAACCAATCATTTGTAAAATATCCATGATTCATAAAAGTTTTGAAAACTAGATTTTCTCCATTGTCAAATCGTTCGAACGTTAGTTACGCTTTATTGTTTCTGGCACGAATTTGTTCGACTCTTATTTTCATTTCTTGATTCAAGAAATTTATGAACCGTGAAATAATCAGTTATTATACGTTCTCTTCGAGAAGACTGTGAACTTGAAAAGTTTTGTGAATTACTTGAACTCTTTTTACTCCTTGACCTTGTTGTAGAAGGCAGTGGAAATAATATTGTGCAGGCCGGCGCAGCGTGGGCAAGGCTGCGACGACAATAATTGTGTTGGCCTTTGTTCAAAAGATGCGCTGTGTTTCTGTATAGCGGAAAACCACTATAAACTTGCGAGCGTTGGCAACAGATTGCATTTCCATTAGCGCACACATGACGGACCGACTGGTGGAAAGAATTCTTCGAGATTGCATTCAGAAGTTTTGAATAAAATTTCCTTCTGAACGAAAACTATTACTAAAAGTGATTCTACTATTTATCTGAGAATGTATTTCTGATGTTATTGATTTAGACTAGCTATATATTCATTTAAGATACTATTATTTTGCAATAGGCCTATATTTCGTTTTCAGATATACGATTCTCTGTGTTCTCAACTTTTCATCAACTTATATCAAAATAAACTTGAATGTAGTTCGAACGTATACTCAGTAAAACATACAGTCCCCTTTTGGTAATAAAGCAAATACTTTATTTCAGTATTTCGTACTTTGAAAGATATCTTGAAAATGCTGAATGAATCAAGACTACAATATTGAATAACTGATAATAACGTGAGAAATCACTAAGCCTGAACTACCAACGTGGAAGTAACGCTAACTGGCAGTTCAAAGTTGTTATCACCATGGTTACCCATGTTGTTTGTTTTCACACACTCTTATATAAAGGCTGACTCGACTTAATAATACTGGCCCTCATTCTAATATACAAACTTGATTGTCAAATTCAAAGTTAATCTCTAGATTTTATAATACAGCATTACAAGCACTGTAAATTGGTTCATATTTGCCTTGTACTAGTATTAGAACCAATGTGAACCACACAGGTGAAATCGTCAACACAGAAACCTATGGTTTCATGTACGAACTGGTACCAAGTATATATCTGGCAACAATTCGGTCCATTTCACAAATATCTCTGCCTCTCAGCCAGTTCGAATTAATGACCCATTTCCCTTTCTTTGTTGTCCGCACATATTTCTCCGGCAAACGATTTTCTTTCAAATTAACAACAACCTTTCTATTTAAAATGCAAACATCAGTCAGACGGCTTCAGCATCATTTCTTTTTTTATTACTTTACCCTCTTATCTCTAGCTCTATCTAGTACACTCGCTCTCAAACACAATCGAGAACTGAAGAATACTTTCAATGAAATAAGTATATATATATATATATATGTTGATTTGATATTTTATAATCATAAAATGTGCTGCTCGTGTAATGGGACATTTGAGCGGTACCCCGGACCTCTTAGAATGTACCCAACGCTCTACCCACTGAGCTAAGCTAGTTTATATATTTATATATATATATATATATATATATATATATATATATATAAATTGATATATTTGATAAATTAAAATATTTTCAAAAAACTGATAGTCACATCCGTCCGTATATGGCTCAGACACTTGGTTGAAGCAGGTTATATGATAATGTCTCTGGTTGAAGCCCTGCATTGAAATCTGAATCACGTACGATCACGGTGCGGGTTCGACTCCCGCTCATGCATGGGTTCAAAAATGAACATGTACTTTCAGCTATTAACACTTCGTTATACGCCGCGCATTCGTACCCCCATATAACCTAACTGTTGGTGGGGTCGTAGAGCGGTCAAGTCTACATTACATTTCCTGGGACAGTACGTCTCAGATGTTTTGCTTATTCCGGTAGTATAATGGGTTTACTCAACCCGTACTAGATGTTTTATTAGATGGAAAAGTCGTAATTCGACATATTTTGTTTTTGCAAGTAGATATATATCTTGTGTCAATCTCTAAGGGTGTTAGCCGTCGGGCGTGACGTAGTTTTACAGTTTCTTGGCTTCAACAATGCAAGTCGTAAACACGTGGTTGGTGGAATGAGATAACTTGTCTGGAATATTCCATTTCCTTGAATAGTTCAGTCAAAATGTCTTCGTTTTTTTTAGGTTTTTCCATCAGAATTCCGTAGAAACTAATCAGTTATAGATGTGATGGTTTTCATAAATGGGAAATAAATTTTGAATAAAGTTTCTGATATTATATTTCTTCTTTGAAGCTAATTTTCATTTTCGGAATATTAAGCGATATGCACTTATTTGAGAAGAGTTTTTGAGAGAGTTGCATATTTTATATGATGATAACCCATGAATTGACAATTGTATGCTCGGAAGAGAAGGTTCACTCTGACGCTTCGAGGTTTGAAGGTTGAGATTTGAAATCATTTCGAATTATTTTTTCAAAATCTCAGACAATTCGGATTTTTTTAGTTTCGATTTGATCTTGTTGCTCTACAATATGCTCTATACCGCAAGAAAAACGTGGGTTCGAGTACCGCATTGCGTTAACGCAGTGGGAGGTATGAGTGAGAGGTACGTGACAGGTATATATATGATACACGTACCTTTCACTCTTCTAACACTGCCCACTGGGTTATCCTTGTTGACCCAATGCGGTACTCGAACCCACGCTCATCTGTCCACAAGATTTATGGCCGTGTGTCTTGCATGCTTGTGCCAACTGGGCGGTTCATAGAATAACTGTATACGGAATTGATTTGCAGATCGCGCGTGAGTTTGCTACGGTTTTCCATTTTGGCAATGCCCTTGCTGGGCGAAAAACAATAGGGCAATTATAATGAATTGCGAGTCGAAAGGCGCAACGCGAAGCACTTTTCATTTAACAGTTTTCTACGATAGAATTTATTTACCAAAAGCAAACATTATTCCAGCTTTAACAGATTTATATTTTCTACCGTTGGCAATTAGGAATTGTAATCTAAATAATTATTCAATTTCAAATTCAATTATATAAAGAACACAGCCATAACAAAAACACTATTATACAGAATTTCCATTCTTAATCTAATTTGCTTATTTATTATTTAAATTCCATTCTCATTTTTTTTATCTGTGATATTCAATGTGCAGAAACTAGAAAATACTTTTTTCACGAATAATAAATAATTTCTCAGGAATATTTCATGATATTAATTAAATAATGTATCATTATATACTAGGCAAACGCAGAATATGCGGTGTGTGATGAGCGAGATATCTATATAAATTATAATCGAAAACTCAACGAACACCGTGATCATATAAAATATATTTCATTCGGTTACTATCGAATCTAGGGAGCCGTGAATCTATCACTGCAATATTTTTCTGCTATTATTTCTATATATTCAATGCATAAGAACATGTATTACATTATTTTCTTCAAAACGACAAGTCCGAATTGCATACAAATTTATAATGTGTATATCATGCTCTTGTTTACATTTGAGGACAATTTGAATTATATTGGAGAGATTCTATTTTTAAATTTTCTCAGCCCAGCCAAATCTTGTGGGGTGTTTCTAAAAAAAATTCCAACCGATTCGACCCTAAAACTATACAGTTCTAAGGTGGATGAGTTTGCGTGTACAGAACGCTCATCTAATGAAATGAATATTTGAATCAAATATAAAAATGTTGTCAGTAAATTTGTGTACGTAAACCTAAAACTTCGCAGAAGCCTTACAATGAAAGATGTGTGTTTATTATTGTTATGTTCGCAGACAATCAGTAAAAAAAAGTTACTGTTGATGTTTCGAAAAAGCTGTAATCAATAAAATATGTATTTTCCACTCGATCCAATTACTTGCATTATTGATTTCTAAAAGATGACGTCGTCATTTAACGATGGTTAGTACGTCCTATGAATATCGTAAACTTTAGTCGACTTGATTTTATGAATTATCAACGAAAATTGTAGAATGCACGCGAGTCTAGAATAACACGCCATTTTGTGAAACTACCGATTGTAATGGCTAACTTGGTATACGTAATTTCGTCAATTGAGTCGTTAGATCGTTTTTATTGGGTCATTTTATAGTTTACATCCGTATAAGTGTGTTGCAAATAGCAATCATATTCTAGTTTTTTTTTAGCATTCACTGCTCATTTTCAATTATTTTGCCAACACCAGCTTTGTGTTTAGCACAGCCTTCTTTATTGGATAGGATACAGTCTCTTATCAGAAAAGAATGATCTGAATAAAGAAGGCTGTGGTTTTTAGTAAGGTTATTTTCATCTTTGATTAGTAAATTGTAATACTGAAATACTGTCGTGAATTATGGTTCCATGAAGCGCAGTCAAATTTCTTTGTTTCATACTTTAGATTATTGAAATTATGTGGTGTAAGATCGCTCTTGTGGTGCCTCGTCCAAACGATCCTACTTTCATACACATAGCCAATTGGGAAACAATGATTTGGTTCAAGTTCCGATGTAATTTTTTTTTAAATGAAGAAATAAATGTCTGCTCTCTATGAAAAAGCGAAAATTCAATTTATTGGAGTATCAAATAATTCACTTCAAATATCAAAGTAATTATTCTTGCTCTGTTACAGAGTACAAACATCCCGTCTGGTTATGTGATACAAAGTTCTAACCTAACCAAAGCTAATCAACTTGAGTATATAGTAACACATCCTGAACAATGAGAAATATGTAAAAACCATGTATGTCGAATGAACGACACGACCTCATTTCAAAGTCCATATTTGTTGAAACGGAACAGACTCCAAACTAAATAAGATTCGGAACGGAACGGAACGGTATGAACATCTAGAACGGTGATAATTGAACTTATCGAAATTTTGGTTCTAGCGAACGTGTACTTGGTGTTGTAATACGTTCATACAATTTCTAGAACGGGTCGTACATTGCTACTTTTACATGCATTTGATATATTGGAAATTGTTATTTTATTGTTATTTTATTCTGTTTTACCTCTGCATTTTATGAATTGAATAAAAACTAAATAACTTAAACATGTGGGATCTTCAAATTTTAAGATATACACAATGTTTGATTGATAACACATCTCCATCCAAAAGTTGTTTATAATTAAACAACACTAGCTTATCTAATTAGGTCGTACGGTGTTTGATCTGATAGAGTTTGACCTTTTGATTTACGTGAAATCTATGAGAAAGCTCGACTGTAAAGTGATAGGCTGTAACAGCTATAGAAGGTGCATATTTACTTTCGCGTTTTAAGACACTTAAGTGGGCTTTTGCCTTTCTGCGAAACGCACGTCTCGAGGATTATACTACGAGCAGGCAAGTTCTTCATACAAAAACACGATTATTTAGTAATTATAGATTAGTAATACAGAACAACTGATTCACTTTTCTTCACGGGAAATTAGCATCATTCAAATGTTATTTGTTTTTAATTTTATTATACTTATTTATTTATTTATTGAAGAACACAATTTGGGGAATATCGTTGCCATTTTATTTCAACAATGGTGATATTCACTTGAAAGAAGCCTATATCAGTTGCCTTCTTTGTGTTATAAGGATTATTATATTTCATATAAGAAATACTTCTCATAAGCCGTCAAGAGATTTTAACTTTCCGTCAATAATGTACCCAATCATAATTTCGTTCGTAAAATTGAAGAAACTCTACGGAAAACATAATTTTAATTATGCCACAATTTTATTTTCTACACTGGCTCGACTCCCCGTAATGCATTATACTTAATTATAATTTAATGACCATTTCCACAGTTTTCCGGGCGAGAAAATCCGCTACACTTAAAACTTGCAACTGACTATTAAGTCGTCACGCGGAATCCAAGCTGTAACAACTTCATAACGTCTTCTTCATAGAGCCTAGTTAGTGTCCCCTCCTTCTTTCCTCCCCCCTCCCCCTCACCCGCCCACGCAACCACCCCCGCTCGTTACCAACCCTACCAAAAACAAAGTCGTCAACATTACAAAGTTACATTTTCAAATTAGAGAAATGTCATCGGCACGAGCCTCCTCTCTGATTCTAAAAACAACAATAATACTTTATACAGTCTTCAATTACAGCCACCAGAGCGAAGCACACGTCACTAGACCAAGGTCGTCTGATTTTGTTGCAAAGAAGTGAGGAAAGTTTCAAAGATTGGTGATAGTGTCTCTAGGTCAGGAGGTTGATTTTAACTCGCAATCATGTTGAAGTTGTGTATTTGCTGTTGCATAGAGCTGTAGTGTGAACTGGTGAAGTTATTCCTAGTTTTGACAGTTGAACCAATTGAACTATGTGTACTACATAGACGACATGCTTCTAGACCATCTGAATGCAACTACAGTAATAGTTAATGTCGATAACAAAACCATTTTTTACAATAAATTGCATGCACTTCCTCTGAACGATGAAACAATCAATAGTTTCATAGCAGGAACAATTCGATCGAGAATGTCAGTAAAGCACGTATAAATTTGATTGTATTTTTAATTGACACATTTGACAATATAAACCAAAAGAGTTAAACAAAAAGTAAAAACAAATTGGATTAAAACTATTAAATATGTGGAATGGTGTACTTGTACGCTTTGCAAGGTATCTTTAGCTTTGAGAAATTTTAAATGCCTTACCTTGTAAACGTCCTACTCATTGTAAGAAGTAGATATTTTGAGCATTTTTCAATAAAAAAATCACTCAAACTCCTTATCGAGTTGTCAACTTTAAGAATTGCTTATAAATAAAAAATTCATTTTTGTAAAAATAAAATATATATCAAGCCCTTGTGAAATTTGAAATGGTACAAAATAGGAAAAGCAGTGTTTTTGTTGTTTGAAGTTGGGTCATTTGTCATATTTCTTCACACCATGGATATATATTACTCGTAGATATATATTACTTATATATTATTAATCTATATCTGTGATGCACGATGTCTTCGGGCAACTTTTGAACAATTATTCTCGTTTGGATTCATTGATGTATCTGAATTACACTATGATGAATACTTCTCTTTTCGGAGATAGATGGTTATTTTTCCTCTTTCCCTCTTTTCAAAGGTTTGAAGGTCCTGTTTTCAAAGGTAATGGTAATGGTAATGATTCATTTTGGAACCACTTTGAATCTCTACTTTACCTGGCTGGCTATAATGTAACCATTTTGGACGCATGCTCCAGTGAATCACTGCTGACCGGATACACAAAGAGCCATGTCATTCATCATGTAGAAGGCGGTGACGCGTATACGTGGCAGTGACGCGGCGTCACACTGCGTCAAACACATAGAATAGCGTCAAGTCGCTGACATTCATCATTCACAGTTGTAACAGATCCAGAGATCGGAATATATGAAACATTCAAATGATGGGCTGCTAATGTTGCGAGTACATTTGACTAAAGAGTACACCTTGGTTCTATTCAAGTCTGGAATTACAAACATGGAGATAGCTCTTAACTGGCAGCTTATGTTACCCATTCCATTTGTTCTCACTAACTCTTGGAATAAATAGTCGAAATATATTAGGCATTTAAATGATGGGCCACTAATGTAGCGAGTACATTTTACTAAATGAGCACACCTTGGTTCTATTCAAGTCTGAAATTACAAACATGGAGATAGCTCTTGACTAGTAACTAATTTTGACCCTTCTTTTTGTTCTCATCGAAATATATGAAACATTGAAATGATGGGCCGCAAATGTATCGAGTATGTTTGTCTAAAGAGCACACCTTGGTTCTATTTAAGACCGGAATTACAAAGATGGGGATAGCTCGTACTGAAGGCTAATGTTGTTATCGATGTGATAACTATTGCTATTTGTTCTCACTAACTCTTAGAATAAGGGCCAATTTTTATGAAATATGGATGAGTAGATTTGGCGATAACAGCGGATTGGAATTGTCGTATTAACTTTGTACTACCCGTGGGGATCACTGCTATCATTGAAGGAATTTTGCTTTAAAATTCTCGAATTTTCAAAGCTTGGAAAAATAACACTTTCATTTTTCGTGAATAATTGAATGCAGAATCAGAACAAATATTTCATCATTAGCTCCAATTTTTGTATTGAATGTAATCATTGACATTCTGTTATCGCTTTAATACATGGCAATTTTATATAATTGCGCTAAAAATGTTGTTTTGGAAATAGTTGTTCTATTCCACGAATGTTGACGGAGCGACACTCCCAACCGTTCAAACTATATATCAAGTCCTTGTGAAATTTGAAATAGCACAAAATAGGGAAAGCAGTGTTTCTGTTGTTAAAAGTTGGGTCATTTGTCATATTTCTTCACACCATGGATACATATTACTCGTTGATTTATATTACTTATATATTATTAATATATATATCTGCGATTACACGTTGTTTTCGAACCAGGACGGGCAACTTTTGAACAATTATTCTCGTTTGGATTCATTGATGTATCTGAATTACACTATGATAAATACTTTTAATTGACAGAGAAGACGATCGATCGGAAATGGAAACTGTCTATCGACACGAAATATCGTTAAAAATCGTCTAGTTTTTACGTGTAAACATTTCAGGGAGATAATAAAATGACAATCGAGCATTAACCACTTCCATTTCGTTCTGTACTCTCGAATCAACATGTGATATTTGTTCAAGAAACCCATGGGCTGTTTGCGTCCAAAACATACATAAAAAAAGAAGTTATTTGGTCAGTCCGTTGCCATGGTTACCCATACGCGTACTTCTGACGTCATGTGGCTGGCGACGAAACCTCCGCAAGATTTCCTATTCATCAAGTTTCAGTTCGTGCGGTTTGGTAGTTTGATAGAAGTGTCGACTGTCGTCTAGACATTGTCCCCAGCTAATACATGGAGGACACTAGATCCATTGTTGATCGTCAGTGTGCTCAATTGTTGATAAGAGAAGTCAATGGAATGATTTCAAATTCAGTATTACTGAGCAGGATTGTAGAAATGAACAAACTTATATACTAAGATGTTATCTGAAATCTATTCAAGGATTTAGGAGACTGGGTGGATTAGCTACAATGTAGACAATGTAGTGTTCGGCAAGCAGAACACGGACACAGCCTAGGTCTCTGAACACTCTGAAGTCTCGATCGAAAACACCAACACTGGTGGAATGAAGTTTTAAATTCAATTTTAAAATTATTTTTATTGAATACTGATATAATAATTTGATATCACAATATCAGTTTTCACCTCACGTAAGAGATCTACTTGAAATCGGAATATTGGCATGAAGTCATTGTTGCCCAATTGAGGCTAGGTATGACAAATAGGACTTTTGGGACGGTGCACCATAAGGGCGATCTTACCACCTTCAATGAAGTGATAGGTTATTATGTAGCTTACTTTTATAACAAAAATATGAAAGTGAGCCTACTGATTCATACAAAGATACTGAAGAATTTACTTCTCATTAATTAAATTCAACTGGTATGTAAAATAAACATGAAGAATGTAAATGAATATATAATATACAATGAACTACCCTGACCAACCTATAACCCAACCTATTTGAAAATATGTAGGCCTATACTGTACATTATTAAACATCGTCGAAGTGAAAATATTTCAATTCAATTTAATATTTCTGTAAATGAAGTCTGATGACGCGCGCGTGTTGTATGCTTGCTGCATTCCATTACTTGTAATGTCGACAACTTTGTTTTTAATTGTAATAAAAGTAATAAAACAATGATCACACATGAAAGGTAATCATCAAAGTGGACTAGTTGTTCTCAGTGAATGATTCTCTAGCGTATTGAACTCGATTGGTCGATTTGAAATATTTCCTTCCAACGGCGATTAGCGTTGTACATCCTTTATAATATTTTATACTGTCAATCGTGTCATTGTTTAATCGTACTTATTGTTCGTTCATACAATATAAAATGTAAAAGTGACCGTAGTGATTGTGATTCTTGTTGTGATTCTTCCAATAACTGTGTTCTTTGGGGGGTCATTATTTTTTTGGAGCTGATGACAGACAAATATGGTGTTCAAAAAAACTTGTGCGAACTTTATGCGGGAATCACCCATGCCCAACTTGACTTCAATTTTCAGTACCTTAGCTTCAATTTCTAGATAATTTTCCAATACATTATTTGATTATTTCAATTTTGTAAATAAATTTCAAAATTGAATCTTTTTCAAAAATGCCGGTATGAAATAATACTCCGACTTGACTTAAATTTTCATTGCCTAAGCTTCAATTTTTAGAGATGAATTCAATACATTATTTGTTAATTTCAATTTTGAAATTGAATTTTGAAACTGAATCATTTTTAAAAATGCCGGTATGAAATAATACTGATGCGTGATGGATTTCAAGATCAGTTTCTTCAACTTTTCTACTGCAGTAAGTGTTCAGAGTGTTATTATTATAAAGGGGCCAAAGAAGTTAGCATTGGTAACGAAGGGAGATAAAAAGTTAATGTGACTATTAAAAAACGACCCTTAGGCTTGAATCATTTTGAATTCTGCTTCGTTTTCAACCTGTAGTTATGAAAAAAGCCATCATATTTACGCTTTTTTCCTCTGGGTAGGGTGCAGTTCATTTGCCAGGAAAGGAAGGGAGTATATAAAGTATGTTATGGTTTTTTAAAGTACCAATTTATTTTAACTTCCTGGATTTTTTTTTAATTTCATTTATTACAGTATGTGTCTCTACGACTATCTATAAAATGATTCATCAGGATTGGATGCAACCTCAAGAGGGTGCATCCACGGTGGCTACAAAAATAGAGAAATCCATATTTACTATTTTGTCTATGTTTACGGACTAGTGTCATTGACTAAAATGTATAATAACTCCAAGATAATGTTATGCTCTTCAATTAAAATATATATTCTATAAGTGTGCAAACTTATTAATTGCTCTAATTGCGTAAAACTGCTCAATGACAATCAAGAAGGAACTATAGTATTATACTATACCGTGATTCTATAATTACTCTCACTTGAATATTAACTCTAAAATCTAAATACATCACCACAAATGCATTGTGTTAATTAGTTTGTGAAACTTGAATATAATTCGTACATACAAAAAAAAGCTTTTGCTTGATATTTATTACGTTTATATATGATGAAACCAAGTTTCCCGTGTCACAGATTTTAAATAGCAGATAAATTGCTTGGAATATTTGCTAGTTTTTTCGTCGATCCGCGGCGAACGTTCCATATTTGAATATGTAAACAATAGTTTATTGGTTCTTGGGATCAGATTGACGTTAACTTTACATCCTAGAATTTCCACAAGAATTTAATACAAGATTCTATAAGTTGCGAGAGTTTCCTTTTTTTCCTTTCTTATGTAGTCATAGTATACAAGTTTCTCTGCATGACCTGAAAGAACTTTGATTTTAGTTAATTCCAGATAAAATATATTGAATTATCAAAAAAAACGCTTGAATATATTCTAAGATGATGAAATGATATGACACATTTTTATCTCTGTACATTGAAACCATTGAACTCTGAAATTTCTCGAAGTTTTCACTCTATAAAATAACAAAGGGCATTTGATATCATTTTATTCTCTCACCAAACATGTCTTGTTCACTCATAAATAGTTTTAGAGTGTCGGAACCAGGGTGGTTATTCTATAACTCCACAACGAAAAAAAGGCGGTACATCTTCGTTTTATTCCTACAATTCCGTATTCTTCAACATGGTTTTTCATGACGTCGGAAATTCGCTTTCATTTCGTTTCCAATTATATACACCGACTTAATCTGACTTAATTTCGCATTTATCTCAACTTTTATACTCAATTAAAAATACTTCTAGAAAAATCTTGACAATTTATTTTTCTAAAATGTCCGTTTCTTTAACAAAATAATTTGTTTGCTTACATTGCTGCGAAATTTCAATCTTCCTCATGGTTTCCTGTATTTTGAAGTCAGATGGTCTTCCTTTAAGTGTATTTTCCGAAGCGATTGTGTATTTCCCCTAAATGCGTCATCAAAACGGCATTCAAGTTTCGCATACATTAATATTTAATGGCACCTTTTAATGTGAAAACGCATTAATCTTGTGTATTATTTATAGCGTACAAGTGCCAACGTTTAGTCTCTGAGAATGAAAACTTCAGACAAAGTTTAAAACTGGTTTATATTTTCTTTCTATATTTCGTTACCACTCAATTTATTATTATATATATATATATATATATATATATATATATATACAGCCATTTGCAGTGCTTATAAGATGATTCATTAGGAATACATTTTAGGATCTTCATTTTGTCAAGAATACTCCGGGGGGTACTCCACATACTATACTCAATAAAAATTTAAACATTTTTCCAATAATATTTTACGATTTGATGGGAATAGATATTACAAATTCATCATCTATCAACAATGATAATATTTTCAAAAAATCAAATTAAATTTGCTTTTGATCTTTTTTTCTCTGGAAATTATCAAATAAATTGGAGTGAATTTACCTATAAGGTTGTCATTATATTGTTTTGTTCTGAAGTTTTGGAAAGATCGCTCCTGGGGTTCCCCATCTGAACGATCTTAACCTTGTAATCATAAACTTATTTGGTAACAATCATTTAGTTTGAACTTTCACACGTCAGTTTCTGAAAAAATGAATGTAGGCCTATATTGTATGCATAAAGAGGTGATGTATTTTTATGTTACACTTTACATGGTCACTTTTGTAATATTTTGTAGGTGTAGGATTATCCTACACCTACAATTATCTCTCGTCCTCCTCCCTCTGCCCCAAACAGTTCCAATTGAAATACGATGTAGGACACAAAGAAAATTATCAAAATACTAGAATAAATTATTACGTTTAGGTAACGAAAGTGTACATATAGAATAGATTTGGAAGATTAATTTTAAATATATTTAGAATGAATAATTTATTAATTGCAAGAACAGCCTTTAATCTTCAACGAAACGTGATATCACAAACGTCCAACTCCCCCCCCCCCCTCCAAAGTGTGACGTAATTTAAGTACAGCTCCTGTAGACAAGAAAGTCTAATTGATTTCATCTTACTGGAGCTCGCAGTTCGTAAACAGACCGTATTGACAAGGAAATAAATTAAACGACTTCATTCATTTATATATATCACTAGGTTAACACCCAATTAAAGCCTCGAATTAACTGTCGCATCTCAACACGCATGCGCCAGTGACTGTGTGAGGCGTGTGCAAACTGTTCGGTATTTTTATTATGCTTACAATATGGTCACGTCGAATGTAATCCTGGCCGGTAAAAGGAAAGCGGATGTTAATGGTAGCTGGCAAAGGCAGTAAATTGCATCCACTCCCCCACTCTTATTAGACCTCTCTCTCTCTCTCTCTCTCTCTCTCTCTCTCTCTCTCTCTCTCTCTCCCACTCTCTCTCTCTCTCTCTCTCTCTCTCTCTCTCCCACCCCTCTCTCTCTCTTTCTCTCTCTTCTCCTCTATCACCCCTCTTTCTCTCTCCCCCCTCTCTCTCTCTCTCTCTCTCTCTCTCTCTCTCTCTCTCTCCTCTCTCCCTCTTTCTCTCTCTCTCTCTTTCTCTCTCTCTCTTTCTCTCTCTCCCTCTCTCTCTCCTCTCCCTCGATCTCTCTCTCTCACACTCTCTCGTGTGCATGCCATACGTCAGGCGAACTACACGTTAGTGGGCAGATGACTGAAAGTGTCACGCAGGAATACAACATAATAGAGTGAAAAAAATGCAGCAAAGTTGGTTAAAAATTGAACGCATGCTTTGAAGAATTTTAATTATCTTTTGTGTCGTATGATAAATCATGTTGATAGAGTATATAATACACATACACATATAGTTGTATATTCAGACTATATAATATGTAAAATGATATATTATCCCCACTAACAAATACAGCAACTGTGTATGCATATAATATTAAAATGTGTGAGTAAGTGTGTTTGGTTTATTCCCAATATACCAATGTCGGCATATCCGCATATATCACAAATGGTTTATGCTTACAATGTGTTCCGGACTTTTGGAAACTGAAGACTTTTATCTGCGGCTAAAAAGTATGACCACAGACAGTGCAGTCCTGTGTCAAAGTTCATTGTTATAATGGTATGGCAAGATCGCCCTTGTGGTGCTCCGTCGAAACGACACTACGCTCATCCATAGCCTCAAGTGGGGAACAATGAATTTGTCTAGTTTCGATGTTATTAAAAATTATATGTATGTAATATATACAATCTTCATATTCTTTGGAGAGTAATTGCGATTATGGGACATGAGCAAGTTTGTGTAGAAATTGTGAAATGTAACAGACAGCTATTTTCTATGAGTGAACTCAGATTTCACAAATAATACACATTTGTTGATTAATCTATAATTGATGGATTAATATATGCTATTTCATATATTTTATTGTTATATTTTTATATTTTGTTGCTCAAAATTAGGTTAATTGACACATTTATAATATTGGTGACATACGGTCTTAATTCTGATCAAACTGATACGCCTTTTTCAAGTGGTCACAGGCACACATTGTTAATTGTATAGGTCACTACTTCAATGTTTTTTTTTCTCACAACTTTTCTAGTTGTTGTGTCAAGCTGACTAACATGTTATCTCCTTGTAGACTTGTATTTCGAGATATGAAATATTAGAATTGTTTTATGGCAGCTTAAATCATTGAAACGTGCGTTATTCATCATTTCTTACTAGTTGGTATAACTTGTTCTATCTCGTAAGTCTCAGACATTTATAGCCTACAAAAGTAACGTAATTATTATTATGAATTGATATACAACAGTAATAAAATAGTGAGGAATATTTATGTGTATAGAAGGTAAAAGATTTTGATGAATGGTAAAGTCTACATAGTTGCCACTTGCCAGTCGAAGTCAGGCAATATAAATCAGGAATCAGCAGAAAATGAATGACTTTATAAAATATTTAATAACAAAATTGAGATAAGTGATTGATTTTTCATTAAGGTCAAAATCTGGTTAGGGCCCATAAAACCAATAATAAAAATGTGTTAATCAAGCTAATTGATCAATTGCAGTACAAAAATAACATTGGTAACCAAGGGTAATGACAAGCTAATCCACTAATTATCGCTTAATCAACAAATTTATTATTTGTAATACCGGGCCTAAGAATACAAATGTCAATGGAAATCCAGTCAAGAAAAATACTTTTTTTCCTCTGAAATATGACTGGTCCGATTCAATACGTACAAATGTATGATAATGTATATGCCATTGTTGTTTTCGTTTTCCTTAATTTTTTTCTAAAATATTTTCTTGTCTGGTTATTATTTTTCTTATATGAATAAATGGAGATTATAATAGACCGTCGTTCCAAATCTGTAACACTTCTTTTCACTCAATCACCATGTACTGTGTTAATGGTGGTAATTGCGCTGTTACTTGCCCAGTGCATTGTCGTGGTGACCACCCACTGCCGTTCAGGCGTCGCTGGCGTCGCTGGCGTCGCGAAGCTCTTTAAACGCCTGACTTAACTGGACAGCGAGCCACTGGGGGGGTATTAGAGTGGTAACGACCTTACACGCTCTCTCTCTCTCTCTCCCACGCCTCTCTCAGCTCCAATTACATACCACGCATTAGAGAGTGAAAAGAGATGTTAAAACAATCAAATATGATTGGTCAAGAGGGTCTCGGTTGGACGTTGCCAATGAGGAAGGAGGGAAAGCGGAAGGGAAACACAGGAAATGATAGTGGGAAAGTTGAAACTTTTGAATGAAGTCCGAAATTATCAGTACGTTTTTCATTTATGAATCTGTTTACATTGAAGCTTTTATTATCATTCACTTTCAGAAAATCCATCGAATCTAAAATATAAGAAATTAGCATAAATTACTTAGCGGTTGTCTCACCATTTTTTGGAGCTCTTCTCATGAATCGAATTGAAAAAGCAGTTGGATCTTTAACATGATACAGTAATCATTATTTTCAAGACAAAAGTTTTCCAGAAATGTACATTATTAGAGACAATCAAAAAGCTGCAAAGTGGAAAGTTTTTTTGTTCAAATCCGAGTGAAACTATATAACATTTACGTTTGTGAATATTTTGTTCTCATTCTTTAAGATTTATTATTAATACAATTCTCTTCGTATCTATTTTTTTATTCCTTCATTAAATGCGGCTTAAAATCGATTCAATTCTACTTTCAAGTTTTTAATAGACTGAAAAAAAAATTATTAAGAAAAACACAATTTTAAATCTTCTCAGTAGCTTTTCTCTACTTATGTTTCTCGTCTGCCTGACGACTAAGATCGTTTTTTTTTCTACAAACGACTCCCACCCTCTCGAACATTCGACGCCATTCAACGTATCTTTCGACCGAGCCTGAAACCTACAGCTATTTACCAAGACATTTGGCTTCAATAGCAATAGAGAACAAGACGTGCACTTAATGCCCAACTTCCCACACAACTACTACGGCCTAATTCCTGCAAGATTAACGTTTAACGTTACTAGATGTACGTTGTAGTCGGGTAACTATTAGGCCACTGGACTTCCGGAATCTACGTTTTCTGATTAATAGAATGTTGTATGTTATTTAGTTCAGCTTCCTGCTTGACAATCTCCATTAGAAACATTTTCCTTCTTTTTTTAATAGCGCTTTTTTAATGGCACAAAAAACTATTGTTCCCAAATTAAGGCCAAAATGACAACATGGGGTCTTTCGGATGAGGTACTACAAGAATGATCTCACCATCTGAAAATATATGATTAGTTAAAATATTACGCATTCAACAAACTGTAGTGATACCTAATATAAGTTTATGGAAAATGGATAATACTCGATCATTTGCATTGGGAAAAAGAAATCTTCTCCATAATTATATAGTAGATATATTTCAATATTATAATCAAAGCTGTGCTTCGATTCACGAGCTGTCATTCCAGCCGCCATGCTGAAAAAACGACCATTCAGTGAAGATAAGAGAGCGGCGCGGGTTTGAATGTGAAGCTCAGGTCAACTTTACCGCTAAGCGAAAGCGAAACGCTAACCGAGTTATGGAAGGAACTATTTTATTGACAGGGAGCACATTCAACCATGCACGTGTTACGTGGACGTGGGTATGCAGAAATGTAGCTTCTTTGGACACCAATAGATCACCTATTTGTAACAATGTAGCTTCTTTGGACACCAATAGATCACGCATCTGTAACAATGTAGCTTCTTTGGACACCAATAGATCATGCGTCTGCAACAATGTAACTCCTTTGGAAACAAATAGATCAGCAATGTAGCTTTATTGAATAAATCATCAATATAGATATATCACCAATTTGGATAGATCACCAATAGATCACACATCTGTAACAATGTAGCTTCTTTGGACACCGATAGATCATGTATCTGTAACAATGTAGCTTCTTTGGACACCGATAGATCACGCGTCTGCAACAATGTACCCACTGGGAAACCCACTCAGTCAGACCATCTTGAGTATCACATTAAAATCAGCTTTGAATGCATAAAAACATTCTATCTAACTTGCCTTTCATGTATACTACGAGAAGTTGCTGTGTCTCCGATAATCCCGCCTGTTTTGTTTCTCATGTCGCCCTCCTCCGTCCTCCCCCGTCCCTCTCCTTGCCGGGATTATCTTTCAATTAGATTCTAATCGGGCTAATCTGAGAGTTAGCTGGAGCTGGAGCTAACGTCTTGAGAGAATTATTGGTCAGACGAAGTTGAACGCAATTATACGAATTGAAACGTAATTATGCGACCTTAATGAGGCAGGTGCGCTTTGGGAAGAAGTTCAGAAAAAAGCTGGGAAAAACTTGAAAATAACAAAAAAATTCGGAACATGAAAATAAGTGAAACATCAAAAATAAGGTTAGAGAAAAATTAAAAATATTATGGAACTGATATAATTCAATTGAGGAGAATTTTAAAAATTGGAAAAAAAAATTACGAAAACATAAACACATGGAAATAGGAAATTGAGACGAAAATTTGGTAAAAACATGGAGGTATTAAAAAACAACGTATCTTGAGCTCGTATCTTCAATTCAAGCATTTTGCTATGTTTACATATACGTCATATTAACAAAACATTTATGAGTTCAAAAGCAGTATTATACCATCCGTAAACCCGGCACCTCCACCACTATTCATTATTTCCATTAAAATCATGTGGCAAAATATGCAAAATAGAGTAACTTACATCATAAATTCATTCACAAATAACAACTCATAAACCATAACGCATGAAGAGTAACGCATAGCGCATATCTCATAAAACATAGAGTCATCACACATATCGCATCATGCCCAAACCGTATACTACGCATATTTCCATCATATATATTCCAACAGTGACGATGACCTAGAGATTTCACAAGGACATACAGTTTCATCTGTGTGTGTGTGATATTGAACTCTGACCCTTATGTTATCCTTCTTTATTACTACAGGGACGTGGCAGTATGATATTTTATTCATCCCTCATCCCTTCAATCTTATTATTCGAAATAACGGAAAACAATCAAATACAGGTGCGCGTTGGTGTTGAAACATTTTTTTTTGGATGAAGAGAAATGTAATCAAGTATCATTATTTCGCCCTTAGAGATATAATGCTCTTTATTCAAATAGAAAAATCAAAATTTCGAAATGAAAAATGTAACTCGTCGAAATTTCGAAAAAAGTCGAAATTTAACATTCAAGAATTTACGCATAAATTTTCAAAGATGAATAATTCGCAATTCAATAGACATTACGGACTACGACATATGGAAACGATGGGACAAAACGAAGATCGCCTGTTTTCGTTTCATTCACTGTTTGTTGTTATAGAATATGAGGGCCAAGGACTACTCCTGTGCTTTGTTTGGTTCACTTCTCTCGACTTCAGTGCAAACAGATTCTGTCTTCTAACCACATTAATACAACTATTTAATCTAATCGAGGCCAGCTAGTCAGTAATTAAACTAACTCACGGGTTATGACTCCTTGCATCTCGTCAGACCGCTCAATCCTCTCAAGTTCCCTGTAATTGTTAAACCGTTCCGGGCTAAGCTGTAATTCGCTTGTGATTCTAAATGGTGACGTCAGGGGAGGGGGAGGTGGGAGGGGGCAGGAATTGTGATGGACACAGTCCACTGATGTTATAGAGATATACTATCACCTTGAGTTCTAAACTTGAAGGGGTGCATGCACGGTGCTTATAAAAATAGAGACATTCACCTTCACTATTTTTTTCCATATTCAAAAACCAGAGTTAGTGAATGAAAAGTTCACATCTCCAAGATTATGTTATGCTCTTTAACTAATATGGCATTCTATTTCGGTGAATGTAATCAGTTTTAAGATAATACGTCAATGAATAAAAAGAATGTGATGAAATTCATTGACATATTATCTCAAAACTGATTGAATCCACAAAAATAAAATGTCATATTTATTGAAGGAAATAAAATTATCTTGGAGATATGAACTTCTCATTTGATTTCACTGGTTTTTGAAAATGGAACAAAATAATAAAGATAAATTTCTCGATTTCTGTAAGTACCGTGCACGCACCCCCTTAGGTACAGTGTTTCTCTGAGCGTTTGTCTTTTCAACAAAAACAGATAACTCTGGTTAAAAACGTTCATGGGATTTAAATATAACAGCTAATATTATTGTCAAGAAGATATATTTCAATATTTATGAACTTTACTTGTATTCAGTTATTTACTAGTATTTTGTATTTTTAGTAACGTCGTTAAATTCAGAAGTTACTTCGTTTCATTTTCATGTATATTTGAGATCTGTTCTATTTTATAGAATTTATTGATTGTTATGCTGCGTATTTCAGTCACCTATTTCAAAAGATAGTCTTGTCTTGTTTAATCAAAATGATAAACAAAAAACTGATAATTGAGATTGTGGTGTACTGGTTTTAGGACTGAATTATTATGAACATAATTACACGATTGGATGAATAAGTTACATCAATTAATTCATCATGTTAGCAGAAAAAAACTTCATTACTCTATGATGTTAGGAATTCACCTCTTAGGAAGGGTGCAAAAGTCTAATCGTACAGAAGAAGAAATTACTTTTGATGATTTGATGAGATGGTCAAATACTTGGAAACATGGAAAATTGGATGAATTTGATAAGTCAAGTGATTACTAATCGACAGTTATGACTTACAGAAGGCCTATAGGTATTATAAATTCCAGGCGATAAAGTTGAGGAAAATAACAAAAATCACTATGGTAACTGCCAATTTGGACCTTGTTAAAATAAGTGATTCGTTGAATAACTTCAGTCGAGTTTTCATACTACCGATCTTTCAATCCATTAAATATCGTGTTTAATCATTTAAGTGCAGTACATTTAACTAGTTGAGATGAAGTTGAACTTTACAACTCGGAAATGACAGACCATTGTTAAGTGTAATGTGTAGAAAGCAGGGAAAAAAGCCAACCACCTCCATTTCTCGAGCTCTAGTTTACATATGTAATATTTATGAACAGCAGCAGTAAATTTCTCTTTCGAAAATCTTGAATTTTGTATACCAGCCCCGTATTTATCTCTGTATGCCATATATAAACATTTCACCAACTGCACTCCTTTTCTAGGCCTTCCCGATTGTTGCTTAAAGAAATATGAAAAAAGAACGGTAAAATACAATTTTCAAAATGAAACTTGCAGCTCTTGACTAAGTAACAACAAATACATCTACATATTTGAAGTATTGTGCAAGCTAATTGTGTAGATCAATTATATAAAAGTACAACTAGACTTTCTAAGTTTGTGTCAGGAAATTTGATAGATTTATAGAATGAAGAATGTAAATATCATGAAAGCCACTTTATTTAATCGAATATTGGTATTGAAATTCAATATCATTGAAGCTTTTACAACAAAATCCTGGAGAAACACTGATTGAAAATGCTGTATTTTATAAACGTTGTAATTCCATTTATCTTTGTCTATACTGTGAACAGACACGTTCTACCCATTCTTTCTATATATTATATCGAGTGTTTGATCAACGATAAATTGTTATTGGTTTCATTTTTTAATACGTCGGTTATTTCACAATGAAATCTGATTTGATTTATCTCTTCGTCTGCTCGTGATAAGAAAACTAACATCGATTACTTCCTTTCGCTTTTTTCAGACGTCTTTTCAAATAGATTTCAAATACGAATACATAAAAGCTTCATTCAGAAGACCGGGGTTCGATTCTCGACCATTCTCACTGAGGTTTTTCGTGTATCGCGTTTCGTGTATCGTGTAGTCGTTACGCGGTGAAGTGATCTAGTACACGGATTGTTTCCTAGGAACCGACCATGATGGTTTCATTATCCGTGTCCGAGACTATTAACTGTCTGATATTATTAACCATCACAGATGAATATTAATTAGCAATCAAATGCGTCGTTGAGAATAATATTGATTACGTTATCAACACCATATTATGGGGTTCCAATGATTACTTGAATAGATTAAACGGCATTTCAGTTTTTTCTCATACATTTTGGACTGCATATAAACTAACAAACCAAAAAATAAATAGTAAAACAGTTGATGTTTCAATATCTATGAAACATAACCATTCTATTATGAGAGAATATATTCGAGTATAATGTATTCGATATTGGCTACTCGATGAAGATATCTGAAAATTGTATTTTAATAATTATCTATTTTCAATTCATTTATATCGGCTATTACAAATTCAAATTTCAATTTATTATACTGGATCTGCATGATTGATAAAATATATCAAATAACCATTTATCAATTATTGTTTTCGTACCCTCTTTGGAACCAGAGATGCATGTTATACCTTGTGGCCAATAGAATAACATTATTTCCGAGAATGTGGTATTCAATATTCCCTTTGACTCTGAAGATAGCCTATATGGGAACTGCTATTGGAGTTCTATTGACAAGTGTTTTCTGTAGATATACAGAAAAAAACCTTAAACATTCATGAGGAAAAAACTTGGAACATTCTCTATTCCGTGTACCGTCTCTATATTGCCACTAAAGGAATGTACTTTTCTATATAAAAAAAGCAATAATAAAAATACCTTTCTTTGCCTGAGTCGATATATTTATGATCGATTAAGCGTACATCATTTCTAGTTTCATGCAATCATAATTTGATCATGAATTTGGAAACAGGGTGAAACGTTCTTGCCGGGAGCCGGGGTGATTTCACAGACATAAATACATAAATACACATACATAGATATAAATACATAAGACACAGACATCTCATAATACTTTTTTCAGAATTTGTATCTAGTCCTATCTCAATATCAATCTTGTAAACCGATCCGTCTTCTTATTTACTAAATGACACCATGACAAAATAAACATTACCTTTATTGCATAGTTTCAAGTATCACGTCACACGTTGACTTTCTGTTGACAATCTTCCTTCTTGCTCTGAATACACCTCAAAGACAAGTGTTTGCGTGTCGGAACTCCTGGACGTTCATGTTAGCTTATAGGCGAGACGGCAAATCGTAACCGCAAGCACTCGAGCATTCATGTGCATATACTTGTATTCACGAAAGAATAAGGTCGTCTACCAACATGAAAAGTATAAATATAATCGTTAAATTCGTAGTCGGAATTCATTTTTCTCTCTCACAAGTGAGTTTTTAAGTAGGAGAAGCAAAGAAGATTTGGAAGGAACATGAAAAAAATCGAAGAAAGAGGATATCTAAGAAAGAAGATTGGAAACTTTTTCCCCCAAAAAATTTGAATTGTTAATTATGCCTTAACATACCATTATAATTTCTGAAATTTGTTGAATGAGCTATAATATATCCATATTTCTTTGGGGTGGTAAGGTCACCCTTCTGGTGCCCCGTTCAAACGATCCCAAACTTTATTTGCCTTCATTGGGAAACAAAGACTTCATGTCAAGTTTCCGATGTTGATACCAAAAAAATGTATCTGTGGTATTTTGAGAGTGGAAGATTTTCCAAATCGAGATTTACGATTAGCAACACAACTACATATTTAAAAGAATTAAATATCAAAAGCTGTGCAGTGTTTCTCTCGAGAATTATCAAAGTTTTCACGTATTTACGTAAATATATCTTCGGTATTTCTGAAGTGAAAGATTTTCTAGGCTGATTTTTACGATTTAGAATACAACTACATATTTCAAAGTGTTGAATATTCATATCTGCAGTGTTCTTCTCGAAAATTATCGTAGTTTTTTCGTTCATTCAGTTGGTGGACTGTCATTCATCTCTCGTGGATACAAGTATACACAAGATGAATACGAAGCAATTCGACGTGGCTTCTCGATTCATCTGATCTTCACCACTTTACAAAACACTTCTCGACGTTTTTATTCGCGTGTAGCGGAACACTCGATGTTGCACGATCGCGTTACTGCGCATGATCACGCAGAGAAAAGAGCTGATAGGAGAAAAAAGCATCGAGAAAATAAAACTACATTTTGATGCTATCGGTTTGGTGTTTTTTCCTTCGAAGGAAAGCGGTTGCAATCAAGATCTTTGGAAAGTGCAAGGCGTAAGAAAGAAGAAAAACTTATGTTGTTCTGCTTGAAAGCAGGAAGAATCAAATGATAAGCAATATTGTTCTCTATAATATATCAAGTGTTCACTCTACCCAATAAAATACGCATTTTATATAATATATGTAAGGTACTTTTGGATGCTCTCCGCTTAATGTTATCTTTTTGCGAAAAAAATAAACGAGTACATCCATATAAATATATATATATATATATATATATATATATATATATATATATTTATTTATTCATTCATCTATTTATTGAATTCAAGGGAATAATACGTGGATGAATTTCATCACATTCTTGGTATTCATGCACGTGTTATCTTAAAACTGATCGAATTCACAAAAATAGAATGTCATATCAACTGAAGAGCATAAAATTATCTTGGAGGTGGTATACTTTTTCATCCAATGACACTGATTCGTTAAAAAAAAGTGAAGATGCATTTCTCTATTCTATTGATCCACGATCTAAATGCAACGGTGAATGATATATGAGATGATGGGATGATCAAATTAACGCTCATTTTATCAGGTGTCTTTGGATAGTAGGGAGAAGTCAGTCGTGGCCTCTTGGTAATCAGAATTATGAATTTACTTCTAGAAATTTACTTCTACTTCTAGTTGTTATAAATGTAAGAGATCAACAATATAGAAAATCCTGGCACCTCCACTGTTATTGTTTAAGTGTAAGTTCCACAGGCGTAACAATAATAATTGAAATAATATTCATAAAATAATCCAGTAAACAAAATCATTCATAAATGTCTGAATTATTATTTGTCAAATTCTCATTCCACTTTTTTCAACGCAACCCATTTCTTCTCTTTGGAAAGCATGATCATGACCAAAATTATTGGACGTGAATGATGAAAAGGAATTTAGCGTTATGATGTTGATGCCTCTTATACGTTCCTAATGTTATCAAAATTGAAATTTTTGAAATTGCCATCTTTTTTTCAAAGAAGAGTCTATCCCTCTTATATTTTCATTCTCATTCCCTGTGCCATTAGCACTTCATTACACACTGTGACAAACATCGTTATGATCTTACCTAATCTGCCTTATCTACATATTTATATGTTGACATGTCTTGTATAACCAACCTTTATTGGAACAGCACAGTGCACAGTCTCTTGTTATCTGAATGAATACATTCATATACTTACGGTGTCGATTCATTCTTCACCCTTTGACGATCCTATAACCTATATTCAGCTAAAAGTATTGCATTCAAACTTGTTGCTCTAAAACTACTTGCAAGGAGTACAATAAACTCCAACGTTCTTTACATTTCTACTTTATATTGTCTCGAGCTAACAGGCCATCGGTCAGCACTGGGTGGTTGTTGTTATTGTTGTTGTTTGTTTGTTTACCCCATGCGTCTTGGTGGCCTAGATACCGCTCGAGACGGCTGTGAACTCGCCGAGAACAATCAGGAAGTTAAACCTTACGGGTTTATATTTTCCTACAGCCATTTCGAGACGTTTACAGAATCGCTAAACTGTCTGGAACACATACAAACACAGAAAAAGTCTGTCTTTTTTCATATATATAAAGATTTATAACGGATTATTCATTGATGTTTATGTTTTTTGTTCGTTTTTTTTCTTCTAGATTCGTATGCTGATGTGTAGACGTCGGTTTACTTTGATTCAGCGCTTCGGTGCGGTCATTTCTCCAACTGTCAACTAGATCCAAGTCTTTTCGGGTGAGTTTCTGACACATTTTCGAGTATACACTATACTTCTGTCGCCGGCAACCATTTCCAATTTGCATAACAAACCACGTGGCAGTTTTTACGAACTGTTTCACGTCCTTTTTTTGTTTTTTCTGATAAATGTACATTTTTTTGTTTTGGCAGCGATTTAAAATGCAGACAATTCTCTTCATTTGATGGACATATTTTCATTCTATTTATAGTATTTTCTCGGCTGTTTTATTTTATCTACGTGCGTAGACTGTCGGGAAAGAAATTCAACTCGATCCGTTATCTTCGCACAAAGTTATCCAATTTGATTATGTGTATATATCTGCTATATTTGCTGAGAGTGTATGCAAGACAAAGTTTAGTAAATTGAACATTCGTGTGTATGTAGTATATGTTGAGAATGTAACTTGATAACATCTTCATTTAAAATTGGCAAAGTGCATGCATTCTACATTCCGTTTCTGTGTTCAAGCAATCACATTTATTTTTCCCTTAGTTTAACAATATAGCATTCAAAGAATGTTTTGAAAAGTAACGATTATTCAAAATTATGTATATAGCCAGAATGTCTTCTCAAAAAAACATGAACCAAAAAACCAAACAATCTTCAATAATGCTGATAATGATAACGATACGTTTTAATTCTCTACCAGAATACTTGACGCTGTTACATCGAATTAGGCCGTATTATTGGTAGTGCTAATGAGAACGATACGAAGAAACGCGTGTAGCGATGTAAAGCTTGGTTTTTGTTTCATTCCGAGAAGCATCTGTTGTTATTTACTATTTACTATGTAGTTCACTGTAAGGCTTCACTGTAGGGCGTCGCGACGCACTGAAGCGTCGTTTCCGCCACCAGATCAGCTACATCACACAATACGCGTGCTGGCCTATATAAGTACAGAGTGATTGATTTATGTGCTGGTTAAAACGTGAGAAAAAACATTTGTTGATTAACGTTTGAACTTTTTAAGATGATTGGGTGGATGATTGATTGTTGCGGATATTTTCTAATATCAATTAGTAACCATTTGTAGTATTTTCATTGATGTAAAGATCACACAGAATGTGCAGTTCATCTGAGGCATTTAACAGATAGGTTCAATAAAATATGAACGAGTAGGCTTTTTCCAAGCTATTTCACAAATTGTTGTGATAAAGTGTGAAATAGTGTCCCTCGAATTGGGTTCCCCGATTACAACGTTTTTTTTTCTTCGTGTTATTCTTATGGGTATTCACAAAATGTCCATCATCAGTTTTTCAAATCATACGTGAAAACTAAACATGTCTATTGTTATGCAATTTTCCATTATATTATATTTCTTATGACTTGTGAGTTTAGAAAAAAAAAAGAAACATAAATGGACTCGAATTGAAGTCTTTGCTGACGCTCATCCAAAAATAAGATCATTCCTCAAGTTTTGAACTCTCGGAACAAACTCGACCGCATCAAATATATGCTCACTTTTATCCGCGAAAGTTGAAGTGAATTTGAGATACTTAGTAGATGAAACTCGATCCCATAGCCCAGAGCACTTACGAGTTGAAGATAAAACAAGTTTCCCAACTGAAAGATAGTTTTGTCAATATATACATCTATGCTAAACGCGTTATGTAACGGGTATTTGACAGGACTAATGTCAGTGTCGATAAAATAGTCCTACCCTCAGTTCTGTGTCACTTGATCGACTGGGAAGCCTGTAACACGGGAAGTATACAATGTCAAACCTTCAGGCGTGCAGATTTTGTTCCCGATTAAATACGGGATTGTGCAATGAGAGGTGAATATAGCTCACGGGAACTTACTTCAAAGAGATTCCAGTGGCCTAAAACCAGCTAACATGTCATCAAAATTCAAAGGAAAACCAATTTTCATTTAATCAGTTCAGCCTGTCTACCTAAACACATTGTCTCTTTGAAATATGTCACGTGATAGCCCTTGTGGTACCCTGTCCAAACGGTCATCTCTTGTTCTCGTTAGCTTTGATTGGTAAACTATTACTTCACATCAAGTTTCACATTTTGATAAACAGCCAAAAGCAGCACATGGGTTGTAAGATGAGATTTTTGAATGGATTTTTTTTTTATTAACTTGGTAAAACTTGATGCCGTAAAAGGTCATCATTTCTAAATTGAGGCGAAGAATTACATTTCAGGCTCGTTTGAAAGGGCACTGCAAAGACAATCTCACCTCCCCGAAAAAAATTACACTGAAAAAATGTACTAAAAGAGAATGAAATGAACTCGGAATCTAACTACACTCTGGTTCTGAAACTTCATCACGCAGCCCTCTCTAATTGATTATACCTGTTGATCATTTTGATGGATTCAATTGTTATTGGAAAAATATGTTGTCATTTTTACCTTAAAATAGGCAGGTCCAAGTCATGTAACAATTCGAGATGATGTGTGGGGCCTACCATTCTTGTCTTTGAATTCACAAAAAGTTGGAATAATTTGCCGACGTTTTCACTATCTGGGATATTTTTTTTTTTTTTAATTTCCCAGTGGTTTTCCTACAAAGCAGTCCAACCGATTGTCCCCCAAACTATGCCGTACCAAGTTTGTAAATGTCATACGTGCATGCCAAGTTTCGTATACGTATATTTTTTCGTTTGATCTGCCAAACGCAGGAAAGTTGTTTTCAATTGAAGTACATACGGTGAAATCAGTGTATGGTCCAAAACAATATCACTATAGAATAGAACATTTACAATAGAAATAGTATTGAACTGTCATTGGTAAATGTTGATTCTTCCATTTGAAATCTATACACGTATACAAAATCTCTGTATTGTATATTTATTCAATATTTCCAGACTTCTAATAACTCGCAGTCTATTCTAGTAAAAACAAAAGTGCCGGATTTTTCGGTTTTTCTGTTCCATATCACAAAACTCTTCTAGTTGGAAAAAAATCGAGGTTGATTTTTGATTATTTTTGGAGAGATAATCATCAGTTCATTGAGATGATTCGTTATACCGTAATATCAATGACTGCATTAAAAAAATCCATATATTTGCAAATCCTTCCGAATTAGTAATAGCTCTAAAATCTGATAAACATTCTAGGATCTTGATATATTATGTCCAGCCGTCTAGTTAGACGAGCTTTAGCGAGGATTCAATTTGACATACTGAAAAAAATTGGTGTTCGTTTTTATGTTTTTTTTTTTTTTTATGTTTTTTTGTCGGTCCGTCACAGGTCAAACGGCTACAGCTATCAACTTCAAAGTTATGTTCAATATGGTTCCTCATCCAACTTAGATCTGTATAGTTTTGTGGCATTATCGGGGGGTAACTTTTTTTTTAAAGAATTTTAGAAATTTCAAAAATACCCATTAGAATAACATAGCGGAAAAAAAAATATTTTTATTTTCCCAAAAAAATGAAATTTTGCGTAAATTTGAATTACATTTCGTAAATTTGAATTACATTCAGCTTGATCGGGTCAGCCATTTTGAAGAAAAAAAATAAAAAGTGCTAAATTGGTACCACTCGAAGCAGTTCTTAACCATTACTACCCATACTATTACTATCTGCTCGTCTAACAACGCATATATGGCGTTTTCCTAGTTATATCCCATGTGATATAATCAATGTTATTTAAACCAATCATACGGTTGAACAGTTCGACTGAATGTGTTTGTTATTAGGCATGGTCAGTTTGTTATTCGTTATACCAACATAACAGCTTTAACCGACTGTATAAACATGACTCGCTTGACCTGCATGGAGATAAAACAACACGGGAAAAGCGTGAAGATAAATCGGATTAAAGAACGGATGTCGCTGTCCAATACTATAGATTGTACCATCGGGTGCTGGATTAGTTTGTTTGAGATTTGTTTCCAACCGAAGTATTTGATCCTGATAAAATAAAGGAATTCTGTGACGTCAATAGGAATCTTCACGTCAATCGTCCAGAAAATAAATAATGAATCAAAACTTTTTTGAATAACGAATTGACATCTATTCGGATCTGGTCATTCTTTATTTTTTTCGTGCACTCTCTACATATATGAGAACTTATCCACGAGAAGGCACCAACTTTACTCAACACCATTTGTCCTGAAAATCAACTGCATTGAAAACTAACTGATCTTAAAACCACTTGTACCAAAAACCAACTGACATAATGTTCTACTTCGCCTGATCTCAACCATCACTAGAGCCTACAGAACATTTGATAGGCTGGTAATAATTTGTGATGAGGAGGAGTCAAATTTCAAAATCTCCCTCAATTTTATTTCTGTACAGGTTGCTCAAGAAATATAAGTTTAGGTCAGTTGGTTTTGGGGTCAGTTGGATTTCAGTATAGTTATTTTTAGTGCATTTGGTCGTTTTTTAGCTCGGTTGTTTTTTGGTATAGTTGATTTTCAGTACAGTTTACCAACCCTCTTATCTACATGGAACGTTTTCTGACCAATACACATCTTCTAACTTCACTTGGAATTGTATGATTTTGGGGAACAATAATTGTCAAGAACAATTGTGCGAGCACTTCCGTCCTCAATCACCCCAATCTTTCCCCACTTGCCCCCTTGAAGGAGTGCATGCATATTGCTTACACAAATGGAGAAATTATATTCATATATTCATACTGATTGAATTTGAAGAGCATGAAATTATCTTGGGATTGATATACTTTTTATTCAATTATACTGGTTCGTGAACATGGAAAAAAATAGTAAAGTTAAATTTCTCCATTTTTTATAAGCACCGTGCTTGTACCCCCTTAACTCTGCTGTTCACAACCACGCCACAAGAAATATAGAACACCAGTCTACTCATAGGCCTACTCCTTTGTCAAACGAAGTCCATTTCATTTATGCACCCACATCTATAACCACCTTCCCTCCTTCATCACTCAATCCCTCAGTGACAAAACCTCCAACCACAACTTTGAAGTGTCCCCGATCTAAAATCCTCAGCTACAACAACCTTGATGAGTTCATGCTTGATATACACATCTAACTAAAGTCCTTCTCATTCTGTTTGGTATCATCCAGCGTACCCATCACCTCACTTCAGGCCCTATACGAAATAAGCGTTCTCCAAATGCTGCTTTAGAGCCCTAAATTATATTTTTGTCCTAATTACAGTTCTTAGTTTTAATCCGTTCAATTTCATTTATCTATTCTATTTCATCATCATTTCATGCATTATTACTACTATAAGCATCTTACATTTAGCCGCAGTGGAACCAATATTATTATTATGTACTAATCTGCGGTGAATGAAGAATATAAAACAATACAATACAATACTTATGGGCAATTGTTCATTGAAATTGGAAAATAATCCAAAGAAAAAGATTGATGTATTAATATTCTCTCATATTATAAGTACAACAATGCCGAGCATGTTTGATAAGTTCTATAGAAATCAGGTAAGCGGTTTAAAAAACACAATATCTGAGATTTCCACTACTTGACGTATAAATATCTCGCTCATATCAATTCGAGTTTGAAAGAAGAAATAGAAGATCGTTTTTATTCCATTTGATTAAACAAGAATGTATGACGCGACTCTGTAGAGCAACATAGCAACACGGCACTCAATGCAGTTCTAGGGGATTACGTCCCTGAGTCGGTCGATTCACTGAACAGCATGTACTGAGTATCAGTGCAGAGGACTTCGTAACTACGTAAGTGCTTTTTGTTGCGAACATGTTGAATGTCGGACATGCGGCATTCATTCATTTGTTGTATTTTTATTATATTCACGGATGGATTGGATTCATTTATTTGATTGCATTTATTTAATCTGAGATTTGTCATTGAATACAGGTGGCAGATGTCTTTATTATAGTGATGATGAAAAACTGAGAAAGGAAGAAAAACTTATTGATCATTCAAACCACAACCTTTAAACCACCAACCTGAGGTGGGAAAATATATATATATATATATATATATATATATATATATATATATATATATATATATATATATATATATATATACAGTGGAGTAACAAGGTACGACTAGGCAGGAGTGCAAAATATATAAATGTCCCTTCTTTCCATATTAGCCTCAAGTCGCGAAAAGCACTCGAGTGGCCTATAATAATATGAATGATACATTCTCTTCGAATTTTTGTTATTTCTATTCATTCAATATAACAGCGTTGAATACTTTCTATTGGAAATAAATGAATTGAATTACACCATTCACTAATTGATTGGTCCATTTACACATTAATTGCTATCCAAATTCCTTTTTCTTGCTTCTCTGATCTGCAGAAATGTCTATAAAGCATCGCTAAAATGAAATTCTTGCTCTCTCGGGCTCAACTGACCAGATTAAACCCGCACTGAATCTCTTGTTAATAGTCCAAAAAATGTTTATACTTATAAATTAAAATGTTAGCAATGAACGTGACCCTCCTGAAGTGAATTAAGTGACCACTGTGACCACATATATTACGCCATTGTATCTATGGGCTCGTACATACAGTTTTGCGGCAGAGCTCCACCCACCAGAGACGAAAATTTTCATCTTGTTTTCACCATCTTAGAAGCCTGTTTAACTAGTTAGCGTGTATTACGACGACCCTAAGTGATTGTGAGGATGTCAAGGCATATATAGTGAGGGCTCAGAAACATATAACTGTGTGGTTATCTCCCCTTATCTTCCCCCTTTCTACGCGTCTGGGTCAGAGAAGTGGATGGGGGGGGGGGGGGGGGGGGGGGTGGATCATCATTATCTACGTCACATTTCTAATCTTTCCCAATACTCTTTCAAATTGTTTTTCCATATTCTCTTCCGATTCATTCTCATCATTCGATCGTTTCACTCAATCGATCCTTGATAAGAAGTGAACCCACAATTGCCACAAATTGAATGAAAACAATCATCATTCATTGAATAATCATTCAATAATCTCATTATCTCTACTCTTTATAACTTGAACATATATTAATGTTGTATGTATCAATTTGAAATTCATTGATACTGCTACATATTTCCACGTTTTTATATCCAGCCCGACTGATTTATTCTATTGAATATTTACATCTGTAAATTGGATGTAATCTATCTTATACAAATAGGAACATAGTTTTTTGGAAGGAACTAGTTTTTATTCATCTTCCACATTTCCACATTTCAAAGAGTCGGTTTTTATTCTATACAAACTGCACGTCTATCGCAGAATTTATAGTGGTTTTTCATATATTTTGACTTCTTCCTACTTAAATTCGAAATCTATAAGTGAGCTCTTATAAAATGTATGCATAACTTCAAATAGTATATATATATATATATATATATATATATATATATATATATATATATATATATATATATATATATATATATATATATATATGTATATATATATATATATATATATATATATATATATATATATATATATATATATATATATATATATAGAGAGAGAGAGAGAGAGAGATATTCATAATCATGTATATGCCACGACGCAATGAGTGAAAATGTCATGAATAATCTGATTCCAGTTTATGTATATAAGGTTTTTATATAACTTTTAACGTATTTTTTGTGACGTTATACATTCCAATCATTATTTTTTTCAATCTGTTGACATGAATTTTTAATGGTAATGGAATAACAAAATACGGTCGATTGTAATGTAAAATATCTCACGGATTTACATCGTAGTCTTATTAAATTATTCTCTACATCTAATGAGCCGAGTGAATTATTCAATGTTTCAACGTACACTTGTATCCACTAAAGAAGAAAGACGTCTACCAATATAACAAACAAAAATATCACCGTCATATTTGTTGAGTTGTGGTTGCTTCAGGGTGTTATGGGGATTTGTTAAAACTCGATTTACGTGAATGAAGGCAACTTCATCTTTCAAACACTTCAAGATCTCAAAATAACACTGTGATTATATAATTACAACAGAGTTTTCATGTATGATCAGCTGATCTATGACCATCTTATATTGTGAATAGCAGTATAACGGAAGCGAATGGTGGAGGGGTGGTGGGGAGGGGGGTTGCTGCGAACACTGACTTGTTGTAGAAATGCGAATTTAAAATGAAAGAATACTATTAATACTCACTTCGAATCGACTAACTGTGTTTTTGTGTATTGTGTATTTCTGAATACACTTATAGGGATCGTTGAGTGTAGCTCGTTCATTGTTGTTTTATGTAAATGTGGGGAGGGGATGAAGGGAGGGGGGGGGGTAGAGTTCAAGGCGTTACGTATTACTTTTGTATTCCGTATCAGAAACTCGGTTTGTTTACAATCTTTAATAGGTTTTTGATATTCAGTGAAAGTTTCTTCACGTTTTCATTACACCCCAAGTCGATGATGATATTTTTTATTGGGTTTTCTATTGCGATGTTTTTTGTTCGATTATCTTTGGCAATGTTCGCTTCTGAATTAATATTATTTCCTGTATCCTTTTTTCATTATTTCATTATAATTAGTCTGTAACAGTGTTTTTTTCAAGTCATTTTAGGTCCTTACATTATCAGAGATAATATAAGATATTAATAGCGAGATAGTAAACAGAGATAAATAAGGGAGAAATAAAAGACAGAACTTGGGAAGATTAGGAGATGTGAAGAGAATTTGTGGGAAGAAAGCAGTCAGACAGAAGATGGTGCTGTACAACCCCTAATCCAGCATTCTATACATAGAATTTTATTCTATGTTCTAAATTTTAAATTTCTCATGTAGATAATTATCAGTTTTCTTCTCTCTCTCTCTCTCTCTCTCTCTCTCTCTCTCTCTCTCTCTCTCTATATATATATATATATATATATATATATATATATATATATATATATATATATATATATATATATATATATATATATATATATATATATATATGTATATTTAATTAACTGGATGAAGATTTTCAGCATGGTAAACACCAGATAGTACTACACAAGGCCACAACACAATACACATGACACTGAAACTTCTCAACGTTGGTATTTAATCGAATGTGATTGCATTCCTTGACCTTTGAACGATCTGTTCGAATTGTCGGCCAGTCGATTAGTGATAAATTTGACTCCAGCGTTCACACCGATAGCTTGAGACTGCGGTTACAAACCAAATGACGTGGAACAGAGTATCCGATGGGAATAATCAAACTTTAATCGCCTTGGAAATTCACTTGTATTGATAATTGAATTTAATGGTCGTTCCTTTAATCAAGTTATATGGATCTTGATCATGGTATCCATTTGGTATATGTTCTACTTGGGGATTGGTTCAATATTTATTTATATTGTGATTTCCAGTTGAATGATATGAGTCGTTAGTTTTAGTTTTAGTTTTAGTCGTTAGTTAGTAGTTTTATATATAATGTTACGCTCCTCGCTATAAAAGGTTCAGTATCCATTTTTAGAAATCATTTATATTCAAGTAAACAGTTAGAGTAGGTGCATATATATATATTTTTTTCATATACCATCAGTAATTTTGTTAGTGTTTGAATTGATTTAGATTCAATTACTACTTTTTTTCTCATAACTTCATTCTTCTATTGTATTTTTAATCATTATCCATTCTTTTATTTCATCATCTGTGTTTATATATTTTGTATCTTATTGTTCTTTTTATTCTGTGTCGCATCGGCAACCGGAATATGGGCAGATAAGATTTTACACACACTAGAAAAATACGTTGTGTGTTTATGTGAGTGAATGTATGGAACAATGTCTATAACATTATTATATTGAAATTCTGTGAAAATTTGAATTATTTCGAGGGGAATTTTGCTCATCTGTGGTTTAAAAATATGATGATATCATGTTCGAAAAATTAACTGTTCGAATGTTCACAGTGCAAATGTAACTGTTCGGTTACAAATTGTCGCTATTGGGAGGTTTTTATGACAAGAACAGTACAATAGTCTTACACGTCATTGCAACGTGTACGTACTTTACGTACTTCGATATATCGCCGTCTGATTGGATATTATTTCTATCATGAAGGAGGGGAATTGTATTGAAATTCACTCTTGGAAAATGTAATTTAATCATGTTTTTATATCCAATTAGTCATATTAAAATGCATCACTTGCATAGATTCATATGATTAAATGTGAGTTTTCATCAGTTTACTGAATAGTTTGAGAAGTGAAAAATAAGCATTTCCATTTCCATTCTATGATACATTGAATGAAATTGAATTAATTCCGTATTTATTACCAAGGGAAACACTTGGGGTGTATCTACAGTTCTTTTTATTTGTTCTTAGATAATTGAAACATCAAAGCAATCAACGAGAACAGTTTTTATATGAATGTAGCGTGTTCATTATAGGGCCTACGCCTTCAAATGCACTCAGTTTCGAAACTTCAGATTTTTATATGATAATATACACTTTTGAACTGAAATTTAAAAAAAAAATCACATTTTAATTATTCAAATGAGCTTATAATTTGAACTAGAACAAGACTGGGACAATTGGAATTGTTGAATTTTGTTTAGGCCGGTCTTACGGATGTTGCATTGAGTAATCAAGTAATAGGGCCTAATTATCGGATTAACCTGTTATCACCCTTGGTGACCAATTTTATTTTAGTACTCTGATTAACAATCATCTCAGTTAACATATTTCAATTTCAGATCGCATTTCATCAATTTATAAACAGTGGAAAACCAATAATTCGAGAATTAGCTTGTTATCACCCTTTGTTATGTATGTTATTTTCGTCCTCAATCATTATTCAACTGACAATACAGTTGGTAAAGCCGGCTCTTGGTAAAACGCAGTCGAAAGAAGCATATACCACATCGTAACTGTAAAGGCAAACGCAAAAGACTTAAACCCGGCACCTCCACTTCACTTTCATTCTCATTCTATCCAAGTCAACGAACTTTTATAACAAGAACAAATACACATTCTGCTGCCACACCACAACATAACTTGAATAAATAAGATTTAAATTTATGAATTTATGGATTTTGGCACGCGATGATGAATGTGATTAAGATTTAGATTCGTCCGAGCGATCACGAAAGTGTAACCCGTTTTTTGTATACGACGTAGAATAAGAGATTTGGTTATAATAGGTGTGAGGCCTGTGAAATATGGCCAGCTATGACGTCACAGAGTAAAGAGAAGAAAGTAAATAATAATAGAAGGCAAATCTAGATTGGTGGTGGTGTTCGTATGCAACAGCTGTGGGTAGAAACGTCTTTCAACTCGGCTATTGTGACGTAGGCGATAATCAGAATGCATTGTAACGTATAAGAAGCTGGAAATAATTGAATTCAAAACTGAGTCTAACTTAATTCTATCACTCAACAGAAGCACAGCGTCACCCAAAAACTTCACTATTTTGAAAGAAATCATATAATTTATGTATGTTTGTCTTGAGGATACACAAAGATGCTGCGTATTAAAATATAATTGTGATTTGTAATTGCTGAAAAATTACGTCACAATAATTTCTTATGAATAAAAATAACAGTAATTGTTTGAGATGCGTAAAATGACAATTTTTTGTGGAAAAACTGGACATATTCTTCAACTACTAGTTGTACATGTGTTATACACAAAAAATAAGAAATACAATTTTGACTTTATGTATTTGAAAGTTGTTAATATACACTATTGATTATCTAGATCATCAGTTATAGGTCGGCTGTTCTTGTAAAAACTAATATGTACAATATGAGTACACTTGAACCATTATTTTTAACATTTCTTCAATTGAATATGCAGTGAAACTGTATAAATTATATAATGAAAATAAAATCATACTCTTTTTTCTATCATCCAATATCTACAAATATCTACAAAGGATGGTTTACGTGGCCCATTAATTATTTTACAAACAAAAAAGTGTTTGAAAATAATACTGTACCATCTGATTAACCTAACAATAAATTACACTTCATAAGCATTGATAAAACACATAGTCAAACCTCAATCATGTCAAAAAACAAAACTGAAAATATAACCTATCATTCGAACCGTTCGTGGCGTTGACTTCAGATTTTCTACGAGGCACTTCTTCTGGAGATTAGACTTTAGATTCGTTTCTCATTTATCTGAATTATGCTGACAAATTGAGTCGAATGCGTGCGAGGGGGTGGGGGGTGGGGGGTTGGGGAGGGGAAGGAGGAGGGGGATATGTGTTGAGCGGTGAGTGAAGAAGAAAAGAGAGGATTGGAGCTCTGTAATGGACGCACTTCTTGCGCTATGGACCGTACTAAAGACACTCGACAATCATTTGAGTTTTGGTGATGAAAAAAAAGGAGTTTTTTCTTTTGGTTAATATCATGCTGATACCATGCTGTTGGAGGACGGAGACTGGGAATGGAGAAGCGCTGACTTTGAATCGGTTGTGATGAGAAATAGAAAGGTATTTGGCCAATTGAAATGAGTGAATTAATCCATTCGTGGAGTGAGTCAGAGAGAGAAAGGGGGAGTGAGGAAAAAGGAAAGTACGAAAATAATGAAACTCGGTGCAATTTGAGGCCGATAGAAACTGAGAGGTGAATCAGGGTTTCAATCTGTGAAGACAGACATTTAATTCAATTCAATCGCCATACTAACTCCCATCAACATAATCACTTAGTATCGGTCGATAATAATTTGCCCCAGTTAGATGTAATTATCTAGCTTTGTTAAAATGAGTTAATGAGATGATGGAAATGGGAATTAATTATTAGTATTTTGAAACAATGAAATCGTGATTTTTTTCATTCTCATTAGTGACAATATATGGAAGGCATATATATATATATATATATATATATATATATATATATATATATATATATATATATATATATATATATATATATATATATATATATATATATATATATATATATATATATATATATATATATATATATATATATATATATATATATATATATATATATATATATATATATATATATATGCGTAACTACCCTACTAACAGCTAGATTATATGTTACAAACGTTATAGGTTATAAGAGCTGTGTTATACGAATGAGCGGGTGATAATGAAAGAGATAGTTCGATGTAGTGATAGGATATTACCAAAGACATGCTAACAGCGGGACTCGAACCCGCTTCCATCTACCAGTTGAGACTGCGTTATATATTCAAGTATCAAACTGACCATTTCTCTTCCTACAAAGTCGTTCATAAATTTCCCCAGACCTGGTTCATATTTCTCATTTAAATGCGAATAATCCTTCAAAACAAAGAAATATTCCTATCATGGTGATAGTGAAATATTTATTTAAGTTTGTTCTCAGTTTTATGACTTACCTCTAGAGGGCGCTCCAAAGGCGTCAACAAATGCGTCACATTTTCTACTCTCTACGCTTAAATAAACCAACTTGCGAAAATAAAATACTGTTTGCAAACTTGACAGAACTGAATAAAGTTACTCCAGATAAATTTCTTAAATATATGGAAGTATGAAGATGAGATATAAAATGATTGACCGAAATATGATTGTTATTTTCTTCTCTTTTGTTTTATTTTGTGATGATTTACAGATTGAATTTCTCTAACCATATGGTTTGACGTATTGTTAAACCATACAAATCAAGGGAAAATATGTTCTCTTCGGAAATAAAACAAAATGCAGAGAAAAAATGGTTTTGTAAAAAATTGGTAAGAATCTCTGTTTCTATTATTTTTCATTGAGCAAAGGGAAATAAGACATAAAATATATAAAACAGACATATTCACCTGATGGCCGTCACACAAACCCCTGAAAGAGCTAGACTGTGATGTGAATATACCAAACCTTATTGACGGAATGAATAGTTTGAAAAGGTTCATATGAAATCTGAAATATACCTAACACAATTTCACTCATTCATTCAATTTGCGATTTGTAATTAAATACAGGTGGCAAATGTTCTTATTCATTGAAATAATTTAAAAAAATTTCATTCAAACCATTTTTAGCATTTCAGCCTTTAATAGTACAAGAAATATTATAAGTATAAGAAATATATTAATAATTATATAATAATACTTTAGCATTCACTGAATAATTGGTATTTTGAAGTGATATGATGATAATTTGAAGTATAGCATGTAATTTTTTCAATTTTCATAATTTCCATCACAGCTGTTTGTTTTAAAATCAGCTATCATCACGAGTGGACACTGCAAGTTTACCAACTCAATAAAACAAGAAATACGTGTCAATATTGTTTCACAAATTGTTTTACGAACAATACACAACAACAATAGGAAAAAAACGTTCTCTATGTCTTCTGTAAATCACAATTGGTTTTAATTTGCTCGAGTTAGTAGGTAGGTCAAGTTAATTAGAGCTTGATCGAATGAAATGAGCAGCTCATTAGTAAGTATCATTTGAAATAATTACATGATCATGAAACGAGTTCTTGATAGACAATTTAAAGACTCAATGAAGTATTGAAATTAAACTAAAAGACCGTAAAATAGTACTTATAATCAACCCGGAAGCTAAAAAGTCTTCGACATTATCTCGGTAATTATCTGAAGAAAAAGGTTTAAAATTGTCCCAGACATGATCAGATATGTTCACAATTCCAATTAAAATGAAGTTAATGAAGTCAAAAGTCAATTTTATGTCTAAAGGTACAAATTTAATGGCCATATATCACATGAAAATGTTCAAACTTTAATGTAGATGTCACATCTTTGAGATCAGATAATTGTGATTATTATATTGATAACAATTGTAATGAGAACCGGTTTTCACGAACTCCTAGTTAAGTATTAATCATTTAACTATTAGCTAAATTACGGAAATAGTATACGTATAGCCAACACTTATAGAATCTGATAAGTAATTCAGCTAACTAAGCGTAATCTATTAAAACTATATAAGTTCGTAAAACCAGGTCCAAGTCAATGAAAGAGAATCAAAGTATAGAAATCGTTATTAGAGCGTCCCTATGCAGTCTCTATATGACAAAAAGTTTTCACCAGGGTTTTTTCACAGTTATACACGATCATACAACTCTAACAGTGCAATATACAAAATCAACAAATACATCATAAGATGCAGACAATATCGGTCAGAAATGGTTATTGAAAATTATTTTCTAATAACATCGAAAACTTGACAAAAAGTCATTGTTTCCCTATAAATACAAAGGATGAAGGTTTGGGATTGTTTGAAGGGAGCACCACAAAAGCTATCTTACCACACCAAAAATATGAAGCGTCGACCTCATCCTCATCCTACAACGCAAACTGCATCGTTTTCTCATTATTCCGAACTGAGTTGAACTCGATGTAAAAATTGTGCGTTTTTTTTTGTCTCGCTCCACAATAATTGTGACATATGTCACAAAACATTACAGCGAATCTGTCACTACAGCAGCTATCTAATTGGCTTCGCCCGACGACGAATGAAATAATGACATGCCAGTTAGAGCGTCGAATCAAATGATGTGGCATGTTTTCCCTTGTATATCGAACTGTTTCGATATATATCGACATGTATATCGGTTAATTAGTCAGCCTCCGATTCACTTGATTCACGTCCTTGTTTCGTCATACAAGCCATTGTTACTGTCAAAGGTTACGCCATTAAAATGACGTTTTGAAAATGTTCATGTCGAATTGGTTGCATTTAGTGAAATAATGAGATTTGAACGTGGATTCATACTTACCAGGATATCGTTCATTTATTACAATTGTGAATTGAATGCTCGAATGAAGTACTAATTGGTGATGATCTATTTAGTGCAAATAATAAATTATATACATTTTTATTATTCATGTATGACAAAATGGAGCACGTTTACACTGATTTTCATTTTCTTATATAGAATGATTACGTACGTTGAATTTGATTGTTCATTGCACATAAGGTACATTATAATTAATTATTCCCTTTGGAATTGTAAAATCGCCCTTGTAGGGCTCGGTCCGAACGATCCTACCTCGTCATCGTCAGCTCTAATAGAGGAACAAAGCGTTGGTATCATTTTGTTCAATATCCGTGAAAAAATGATCAAGCAACGTAAAATGTTATTCATGTTCGTTAAACTTCGAATGTTGTTGTACTTGTATCCACGAGAGATGAAGGTTGCTATCGACTCTTATTTACATCTGTCTGTCTTTCCACTAGTGGCACGCTTCAACGTCTCTCGTGAATACAAGTATACAAGCTTTCAAGACGGGGATGCGTGCACGGTGCTAGAGAAATTCATCTTGAATAATATCTTGAATTTTATCCTATTTTCAGGAACCACTTGAATGAAAAGTATATTATCTCCAAGATAATTTTATGTTCCTTCAATAATATAGGACATTTTATTTGCGTGAATTCAATCAGTTTCAAGATAATACGTCAATGAATACCAAGAGTGTGATGAAATCCACTCACAGATTATCTTGAAACTGATTGAATTCACAAAAATAGAATGCCATATCGATTAAAGAGCATAAAATCATCTTGGAGTTTTCATTCAATCACATTTCTGAACATAAAAAAATTAGTAAATATGAATTTATCAAGCACCGTGCATGCACTACCTTAATTCGTCGAAACTGTGAAACGTCTCAAAAAAAAAAACTGTCTACATTTCATTCATCTAATAAAATGTGAAATGATGATACATCTTTTCTTCTAGCTGTCTCGACGTACACACTTAGGTGTGACATTTAATTGTTTCTTTTGCACACGGATCGAGATGAGTGTTGTTTGATATATCTGGGCTGTACGCTTTGAAAACAGGTCGTCTATTATTCACGGCTATCTTTAGCACACTGTATGGCACGATCGCATACGTCTACCTAAACGGTCGGGTGGTTTTTGGATCTATTTAATTGTTGGCAATATACAAGTGTGTCTACATTCCACAAGGTGTGATATCAGCGCTTATAAGTATCTATAGTCACAGATGGTTGAAGTCAGACATATCACGGATAAGCTGATAGAGAGAAAAAAAAATCATTCAAAATGTATCGATAAGTCATAATTTTGTAGTAAACTTGCGTATTTCTTATCAAAACAATTAATTTATTGTTTCCTCAAATACTCAAGTGGCTCTATGAATAATATTAATGATTCTACCTCTAGAACATCTAAACCCTCATTAAAAAGTTGAAAGAAAATATGGCGAACATATTTTTTCAAGAATATAATTCAAAGTTTTGGGTCACTGTAAGACAACGTTAAGTAGTTGTTACCCGTCTCCAGTGAATATGAAATAGGATTAAAATAGAAGAAATATGAACATTGTAAATTACAATCCTGCCTAGAATTACGTTTCGTTCCAATTGGTTATTGATTTATGAGCGGGTTTACGTTTCATATTTCTGTTTTATGATAGCTATTAATTATTAAAATATTACTCTACCGCTTTATAACCTTCTGCTTATATATATATATATATATATATATATATATATATATATATATATATATATATATATATATATATATATATATTCTGATTCGAATGTTTCAATTTAATTCCTTTCTCTTGATAGAAATTGAATTATTTCTCTAAATGAGAATACAAATTAATATATTAAAGAATGAAAGGAATACAAAATACTTCAATTTTCCGTGAAAAGGTTTTTCACATTTTTCTTCATTGTAGGGCAACAGTTGGTTGTTACCTTCCTTCGATACCGCACATATCGAAAAACTTTCTTATCAATTGAGTGGAAATCATTTTATGAATTGAAAATTGAAAACTAAGAAAAATACTATAAATTGCATTTGGTGTCAATTTTTGTGATTGGCTATTAATTGTTTTGTGATGGCTATTAATTCTATAAATTACTACGCTCCAGTTTCATTGAAATCATGACTATAAAAAGGGTATCAAATACAAATTCAAATGTTTTAATTCAATTCCAGTCTTTAGATAGAAACATTATTGTGATATTAGAGAGTGGCACTTGACTATGAGAGGAATGAAGCAGGCGTCGGCGACGACAACGACGTTATAAGAATTACAGGCTAATACCAACTGTGCGCGAAGCTAAATGTTCTAAGCTTGTTTTAATTACAAGTGCCCAAGTTATTAATGAATTTAACTCGCTTTCCACGTTGCCAACTTAACTCTTCTCTTATTGCTTTTAGAAAAAGAGCACACGTTGTTTTTCATCACTCTTCGTTTTTTTTTTATGTTCTTTTTCTTCGTTTTTTTTTGAGAAGAACAAAAGGCGTCGTAACATACTTTTGTATATCACACTTGTATGATACTTAGATACCTACATGCTATTCCTAATGATCTAATTAAAAATATTGAGGCGAAGAATTTTAAGAGAGGAATTCTTTCACCTGTATATTGCCAAGTGTCTATTTATATTAAAGATATGACCTTACGTTTCATTCGATTGTAAGGTCATGCGTTATAATTTATATCAGTGCCAAATTACGTTGGATTGAAAATTAAGTAGGTTAGCTGGAAAAGTACCTAATCAATCTTCTATTTCACTAATATATATGCCTACATAAGAACAGTAATTTCTATTAGTTTAAAAAACGAAAGCCATTTAAATTGATTTTAATAATATTTCCGTGGTTTAGACAGACGTGATATAATTTTCGGTCATTGGTTTTTATTTTTGTGATTTGTTCTTCACTTTTACGAAAAGCCCAAATAGTTTTTGGTGGAGGTGCCGGTTATAGTTGATCTACTCAGTCCGGTTTTACCAAATAGTGGATTATACCAGTTAGTGGATTATGCGCTAGTTACCGGATTAACTTGTTATCACAGTTAGTTTTCGTATCTCAACTAATATAGTTAGTTGATTAACTTTTGATAAACGATTAACCAAATACTTCGAAGATAATGAGAAAAGCGTGCAATTGCACTTGATAGCCTTGTGACGTCATGGAAAGGCAATATTTTGACAAATCTTCGTTTGTCTACTCAGGCTGAAACTTGTAAGTCAATTCTTCGATAATTAGAAAAAACATCGTATTTCTCTTCGTGAACTCGATTATAAGAAACAACTCTTTTTAATTGTGTATTTCCAACTATAATATTTACTCAAGGATAAAAATACCATCATATTATCTGATTACTACAGTTGTTATGTACTATCAGTTCATGAATCTATATCCTAGTCTTGAGACACAAATCTAGCTTAGTTCATAACGACCCAGTGTATCTCTAGTTTTAACATCGCCAATTAGAAGAACGTTTTTTAACGAATCCAGTCATTTATTTTCTAGAATATTCCCCAAGTGTCCCACGTGATGTAATTTACGCATTTATCAATTCAGAATTTATCATTTTTTGTCTTAATAAATTATATAGATTCCATACTATTTTTTTAGAAAGCCCGCACACGGGACATTGTCTCACGCGTTTTTTTTCCTTTGCTTCTGTATTCTTATTTGATTCTTTTTTATTTTTGATATATAGTAGTATTCAAATTTATAGATAACAATATATTACTCCGTACTTCTCATACACTCCATGCTTTTCTTATGTATATATACTTACAACTTGTTACTTACTTATGTTTATATTTAAGTTCATATTTGCTATATGTATCAATTAGACAAAATACATTTTTTTCAATAATGCTTAATTATGAAAAACTTGTAATATCAGTGATATTAATTCTATAGTTTCATGATTGATGGCACGATAATTATTATCATCAAGATGTTATTGATCATATCAGTTATGATCTATTCAATAATGTCCTTGGAGACACAGACATGAGTCAGGTCATAACGACCAGTGGTATCTCAGTTAATCGCCGTTAGAATGAACGTTTTTAACGATACATCACGTCGCAGTTATTTTCGAGATATTCCCAATGGTCTCCACGTTGTAGTATCATTTACGCATTCTATCATATTCAAATTATATTTTTTTTGTCTTCATAAATTATATAGATTCCATACTATTTTTTTAGAAAGCCCGCACACGGGACATTGTCTCACGCGTTTTTTTCCTTTGCTTCTGTATTCTATAATTTTTTTTTTTTTTTTTTTGAATATATTAGATATAATTGCAAAATGTTTATGAGTAACAAATATATATTATTACTCCGGCACTATTCTCATACACTCCATACTATTTCTATTATTGTTATATATTACTATACTAATATTGATTATACATTACTACATATTTTCATTATTATATAGATTATCAATTAGTGTTGCATCACTATGTATCAAGATTTAAGAATCAAGAATACATTTTTTCAAAATTGAATTGCCTTATAATTAATGAAAAACTTGTAATAATTCAGTGATATTAATTGCTATAGTTTCATATTGATGGCACGAGTGAATTTAATTATCATCAAGATATTAATTGAGTCAATAAATTGCACTCAGGCAATTATTGTTTTAATAACATGTTGCCTTGGAGACGTGATCATGACATGAGTCGAGGCGTCATTAACGAGGAACATATCGGCATATGTCGCGTGTAAGCACTCGTTAATGTGAGGCACGTGACAGCGATCAGCTGTGAAAGATGAATGCATCGACCGGGGTCGGCAGGATATGTTCGGAAGGGGGGGGGGGGGGGGGGGGAAATCTAGCCAAGTCTCACACTGAGTTTGTATGCTATCATCCAATTCGACTGCCACTTCATATATATATATATATATATATATATATATTATTATTATTTTATTTTTTATTATAAAATGTTTTTCATGGATACATAATAGACACTTATCAGTTATCAGTCACTTATATCTATGAAATCACCCTGGCGGGAACTTTTTGTCCTATTAAGACTGCGAGCACGTTAATGAGAAAAACATCTCAAATACCAATGTACAAGTGCTCTATAATATCGCTGCTAATCAGGTGGGTGGTGGGGTTGGAAAGAATGTGGGGGTATAAGGGAGGTGGGGGGGGGGGGGGGGGGGGGGGGTAGATAAAACATTGTTGAACTATGATATTTCGCTCGCATATCTATAAACACCGGCACAACTATCGTTGAACTATCCGCAACTCTCGACAAAGTTGGGAAATATTTCATATAAACAGCACGCTACTGAAGTGGAACTTTCTGTGGGCAGGGAGGTACGACGGGATCGCCTTCGGTGATGAAATTAAGGTCAATACTAAATAATAGTTTATAAAATAACTCGGATATATTCCAGGTTTATTTTTGTATTCATTACATTGCATGTCTACTGAAGTATTCAATCACCATTTAATATTAATTAGCTAATTGCCACCTGTATACAAACTGATTAAAAACTATCATAGAACCCGAATAGAGAACTATAGCCCTATTCATTTTTTTTCTGAAGATTTTTCCGAAGGAAGAGAATCTTCTAGCAACATGCCAATCACAAATATTGCCGTTTTCCAAATTGTATACCGGAGGTATTTTTAGAGTGATTTGATTTTTTCCGGAGCTTATTTACGACCAGAAACGAAATTACATGTTTCGAAAAAATTAAATCCATGAAATTGAAGCGATATTATACCAATTTCAATGGCTCAATTTTCACAGTTATTTAGTTGACGTTCATTTGATACAAGGATACAAATAGATGACAGTTTGTCAGGTGAATATAGCATCTAGAAAAGTTTGGGTAGAACGAAGTGATAATGAAATTCTGAGAACAAAATTTGTGGAACATATTTGCACACTTATTACAACAATGTGTGGCTAAACTTTGAAGAAGCCTATGGCTTTGAATGCCTACATTTTGGTCGTATTGATTCGCAAGGTTCTTCCTAACGTTTATGGAGTTTGATATTATGTGTTACCAAACTGCCCCCTCGTGTGCAATAAACGTCATGTTAAAGATGAACTTTGTGTAGGAGGACATTTCTTATAAAAACGTATGGGTTTCGAATAGCTTAACCTCTTCGGTTCGCACGTATGTTCATGAGGTTAGATAATATAACCTCATTGGCTGTGAGGTTATGTGAGAGGTATTGTAGATGCGAATGCTGCTTTAGATTAAGAGGCTTCATGCACGGTGCTCATAAAAAGAGAGAAATTCATCTTTACTATTTTATTCTATGTTCAAGCAACAGTGTTAGTGAATAAAAAGTATACCAACTCTGAGATAATTCTATGCTCTTCAATCAACATGTCATTCTATTTTGGTGAATTCAGTCAGTTTTAATATAATACGTCAATTAATTCCATCACATTCTCGGGGGGTACTCGTTGACGTATTATTCAAGAACTGGTTGAATTCACAAAACCAGAAAGTCAAATTAATGAAAGAGCATAAAATTATCATGGGGTTGATCTTTGTTCAATTACTGACTACACAGGGTGACGAACTATTTTTGGTTCAATGTGTCAGCATGAATTCAATCTATTCATAAACTTACTTATTATAATTTACGCATTTTTTGAACAATCAGAATAATAATTGACATGAATTTTCCAGATTTTGAACTTTTGACCAAATGGTGAAACTTCGTGCGAAAAAATTAATTATTTGAAACAAAAGTTTGTGTAACATTTCCAACAAATATCTTTTTAAGAGGAGTATGATGATTAATTTTCCATATAAATGAAAATAAAAATTTCAACTTTGCAATAATTCATTTTTGAATAGACTTCTACGTATTGAATATAAGGAATGTCATATTTTTATCAAGAATATTTTCGATAACAAGTTACACGTACGCGAAAGTGAACGCGTGAAAATGACGTGAAAGGAAATTGTTTCTCAACAAGAAAATAGAAAAATGTCCGCGTTATTTCAGAAGGAAGTAGTAAAAAGATAATTGAATTAACAGAATTACTACATTTGTGTCGAGTATAAAAACCTTTTAACTGTAAGCTAGGCAACATTTTGACGACTCGGCAGTCTGCTCATGTTTGTAAATGTACTTTTTACCTTGAAATGTGTTCGAAAATGACTTTTTATTTTTCTTTCCACTCATGCCTTTAGTTTCTTCATAGCGTGTGGGTTGTCGAGCAGTTTTTAACTCTACTAAAGGTAATAGCGGGATACGATCGTTCTTAAAAATGGAGTAGTTTGAAACCGAGAAAAGTTTCTTAAGAAACTTGAAACTTACGCTGATTTTAGAAAAAAATCTTGTTCTAGAGTTGATCCGTCAAAACGGCGTTTATATTACCTTAGTTGACGGTGTGCTTGAAACTACAATGAGTGAAAAACTAATATAGTTATATTACTGTAATTGTGGTAACAATGAGAAGTAATTAAAGAAGTGATAAGCTTGAAGAAAATGTACCATATTATAAATTATTACAACTTTTCAAACTATGGTTCAGTTATCGCATTCATTGAATATATGAATAAAACTTTAGTTGTGGAAAAGACAACATTTAACTCTTGCCATTATTTCTCAAGCTTTAATCACACATAGTTATAAATTTCGTGACACTTGGAACTAAAATGCATGAATACCCAAGAATACAATTCAAAATAGGATTAAATTGAAAATGATAATACATCTCCATCTACTGATTGCCAGCCTTTTATGTTTGCAATTTCTATAGGCCAAATGTAGATTACCCATAGCCCAGAATGTAATAAAATATACTGAATATAAAATCATCGAACAAAACAAGCACTTACAGAATGACGAGTCATTGTGTGGATGAAACCTTCATTGGTTCCTGATAACATATCAAATCCGGCTGGCAATCAATATTACATCAACAAATTCAAAAATAAATCACGGAAAAAAATAATAGAGATGACATTGAATGAGAAAGAAATTAATTACAAGCATGAGTGAATGGAAATAATGGAAAATATATATGGTTATATCAAATTTAATTGAAAAAATTGAATTGAGTGAATATGATAGTGAATATGATGAGTGGAGAAAATCAATGAGGAACAGAAAAACAATTATACCAAAACTCTTTATCAATTGTACAAATATAAAAATGGAGGAACTATTGAATTCAATACTGGACTTCTTCACATTTGTTCCTAATTTTCTTGATTTGAAATCAGTAGTTTAAATGCCTCCAAGAGAAAACCCACTGTGACTGGTGAGCCATTAGCTCTTTGAACCGTCACTCAGAAAACCAGGGTTCGATTCCCGTTCATTGACCATCCTGACATATGTTCCTCGTCGTTTCCCTCTGCAGTTAAAGTGAATACTGGGATAGTTCCTTAACAACAGTTCACGACCTCTTCCTCAACAATGCACACATAAGGAAGGGGGCACTGAAGAGCGTATACTGGAATAAAGTCGACTCGATCATGTGACATGGCCTTCGGGGTGATTTTCAATGGAATGTGGTTAGGGTTCAGGTGAGGTTGGACACCCAAACCCATGTCACACAAGCGAGTTGACTTTATTCCAGTATCTGCTCTTCAGGCGCCCCTATTGAAGTAATCTTCCATCACATCTTCCCATCATCGCGATCATTCCTCATTCATCGACGATAACGTATCACTTCCTTCCCACTATTCTTCCCATTACCCAAAAAACCCTAATCTCATCATCCCATCATCTCATTAATTATCCATCCGACGCCAATAGATCTTCGCTATCATTACAGTGCTTCGTTATATAAACCCAATATATATATATATATATATATATATATATATACAAAAAAGATAACATATTTTAGTCATCATTACAGTGCGTCGATGAACACGGTGTGAAGATAGGAAAAAGATACCATAGCGATACCAGACATTTAACTTTCTGCACAGTCTACTTTCACATAATAATACTTTTTATGTGATTACGTTCGAAGTTTTTTATCATGCCTGTGTTGAATAACATGACGCCTTCTGCGAGGATGGCGCTGAAAGTTGTGCAAATCGTGAACTCTGGAAAGCAAAGTTAGTTTTGACTTTATTAAGGTATATTGCGCTTGCGCGAATCTTCGGGGAGTTATCTGGCCAACTAGCCATAGGAGAGTTTACAGAAGATTAGGAAGTTCGGTCATTCAATTTGTAAAAGAAATACGTGGATGTATAGCTATATATATATATATATATATATATATATATATATATATATATATATATATATATATATATATATATATATATATATGTATGTGTGTATGTGTGCAGGAACACTGTGAACCAATCCTTAATTGATATTCTTACCTTAATTAGCGGTTTTCTCAGCTTAACTTTGCGTTAACTCAGTCGATTCCCATCAGCCTCACCATAAAAATTTACTAGAAGGAAAAATACATGGCATGTCGTGAGAGACGAATAAAATCATCCTAAATACTAAACTTGGAACTTTAATCTCAAATTATTATAGCGTGGTTGAGTAAGAGTCGGGTGTGCCATCAGTGAATGAATAAGAAATTAACGAATCTCCTTCTCATCTCACCCTTGCATTGACGTCTGCTTTCTTGTTTTTTGGTACAACTGTTGGTACAACCAGTTCCAAATCATATATATTCATTTTCAAATATTTGGAGGCCAAGGGTTTATTCAAAACTCTTTTCTGAAACCATCATCAGAAATGCTTTAGGCAAAGAACTGAATGAGAAGGCTAAACGATAATTATTCAAGCTCGAGTAGTTGTTATTTGAAAGTTAGTTCGATCGTGTGAAAAATATGTTTTCAAATGAGATACCAATTAGTCAACATAGTTGACTTTAAAGTTGACAAAAGATAATCAATTTTCCCTTATCACTGATGTCTACTTATTGTTTATCAGATGCATAACTAGTAACAATGTATGTGTTTTTTTATCGAACTCATTTTGAATTCGTTTCATAATAATGTTGCAGTATATGCATTAAAGAAAACTTGCAATATGCATAAGGTTTTCAAAAAAAAAAAAAGGATACATATATGTCATCAATAATCCATTACCCTGTGCAGTCTTCTCTCTCTCTCTCTCTCTCTCTCTCTCTCTCTCTCTCTCTCTCTCTCTCTCTCTCTCTCCTCTTGAAAACATAGGGGAAATAAAACAAAATCAAATCTGATGTAGAACCTGTATTCATACTGGTATCATAGAATAAAGAAAGGAAGAAAGGAAGAAAGAATATGTATTTCCTCATTCTATTCTTGTATTCACGAAAGAAGCAGGCGCGAACCACTCGCGCGCTAGCGGTGTGGTATAGGAGAACGATCAACCGGAACCTTCTATGATGAAAACAAGTATACCTAGATTACTTGGACGATATAAACCTTCAAAGCCTTGAAGTTAGTTTCAATCAAAACGATGCACAAAATTGCATTTTGAATGCGTTCACAAATGGCGCCTGAAGAGTAATACAAAGTGCAGATATCGGGATTTACTATGCATTTGATATATTTTCGAATTTAATATCAAAAAGAAAAGATTTCATTTTTCTCGACGTGCAATTCCGTTGTGGCACTTATAGCATGCATTCCATGAATATATACGAAGTTTCACATAGGAATGGAGGTAAGCTACCGATTGGATTTGATAGGATACTATTCGGATACTTGTGGTATTCACCATATATGACTATGTTTCACTTGGATAAATATCGAATATAGAAATGTCTCACACAAAATTTATCAATTTCAATTTCTTCAGTTATAAATCAAGTCATCTGTTATAGGTGATCAGGTTTCAACGGAGAGTTTTTAATTTACTAATCACTTGGTAACCTCTCCACCCGATTTGTGAATTGTGGGGAATCTTAACAAATATCTAGATAGCAGAAAATCGTAAAGTTTCGTTAATAATTATCTCCATGATCATGTGACCATCAGAAATCAACCGATAGTCTACTTCCAATGTCAACTAAACTGAGCTTTAAGAGTACTTATAACATAGAATATGTATTTGATCGCCGGAATTTGCAATAGTCCGTCATTGCTGTCCTGCAATTCAGATTATTTCAAATAATTATATTTTGCACTTATTTCTTCATGTTATTTTATACCATTTCAATAATAGCAAAATACCGGCACATGCAGCGCAGTGGTTAACGCGCTAGCTTCATGTGATCCGGGAGGCGAGGGGAATCTCGAACACAGGACACAGCACAGTTCGAACGCAGTTAGTAAACTTTCTTCTTGTTTTCTAAAGCAACAAATACAAACAAACAATTGGATAAGCTGTGTTCTGATATTGTAGACAAAGTTATCGTGAATATTCGGTATTTCTAGCCACAAATCCGTTTAATCAGATCTCCTTCCTCCAGTCGGTAAATACAATTCTGTTCGGAACTAATTTCTCCAGTCGATGTAAACATTTAGTTTGAGGTATAACTACTATTAAACTACATGATTATCTGAATTTGTTGACAAGACCGCTTCGAAGTCCATAAAACAACAAAGAGGTGCCGCTTTTAAACGATCTTATTCATTCATCCTTCGCTCATTCCTGGGAAATTCAATGATTGTATATCAAGATTTCGATTATGGTGATTATTCTTGGTTCAACAACCCCACCATCAGTAGGTTATACGGGGGTACGAATGAGCAGAATGTAACTATGATGCAATGATAAGTGAAAGGACATTTACAAAAACCCGTGCCTTATGCGGGACTCAAACCCACGCCCAGACTTCAGTTTCTAGAACGATGCCTTAGTTGGCTGAGCTACGAAGGGACGCCAATATTTCAAGGTTGATATAGAAAAACTTTCTAGTTAGATATTGTTTTGATATAATGTAGAATTATTACGTATCCACGATGGTACGACGATCAGGTGGCGTCGATAGAGTATCTAGGGGCCGTCGAGGTTTCTTAGCACTGTAGATGATCGCCAGCTGGGAGAACATGGTAGAAGTCCAAGTTGCGTATAGTGCTATAGTCCTAGATATAGGACCATATATAGGATATGTGATATAGGACTATATATACCGTACTCTATAATTAAATACGAATAAAAAAATTGGACTTCTGTTGTTTTTCAATTTCGATGTTTTTAAAGAAACTCGGAATATATATATTTTTACATATTTTATTTATTCATTACAGACTGTTCATAAAACAGGTGGTAATGGTTACTATACCTAATGAAATCACAATCAAACATACTCGATATAATTATACTTTTTTTTTTCTTAGCTCTCTTCATAAATCACCAATCTTCGTTATGTTCTTGATATCTTCTTCCAATCCATCCCGTTCCCGCGTCGTTCTTTGTATGAATCCATATTTATTTCTTATTTAACATATTATATGTTTTTCGTGAACAAATGTATAACCATGAATCCTACGAGTGTATCTAAATGTAGTATGAAAACACAATCTATTACTAAAAGTGAATGTATCTCTCGGGGACATATTATTGTGTGTACACCTTTCTGCTGTACGAAGTTGGAGCTCGGTTTGAGCATCTCTATTTGATTATAGCAAACCTAGCAGAAGCTTTACATTCATTCTTGATTCTATGCAAATACCTCAGTTGATGGATCGACACAGCTGGCCGTTATCGTTAAATCATATGAGAGACGGTCGATCGGGTCCGCTGACTTGGTTGACAAGAATAGATGAGAGATGAATAACCACACTGAAGAAGGGAAACTGTATTGTGGTCCAGATGTGATATGTTCATACGGGCTCTGACAATGAATTACTACAGTATCAACTCACTGATATACTGTACACTTGTGGTCGGATACAATTGTTCGAAAATAATTCCGAGATCAAAATACAACTTGCGGATATTTTACCTCCAATTATTTCGTATACTGTACGTAGATTGTGAGTGCGTACATATGTGTACAATATCGCTTCTTTTCAGGATGTATTTTAGTGAGGACTAGATCGATCCCACTACTTTATGTGAACTCACCATGTACACGTATAAAGAAACCTTGCTTGCTGCCACCACATACTTGACTGGTTTTACAGTGGCAGTAATTGAAACTGTTTCTACCTATACAATATAGTTTCCATATCAGGCTTATTCCGTATGGATGAAATGAGATAGAATATTTTAAAATAGGAATGAAAATGAATATATGTATAGGCCTATATATATATTTTTTTCGTTTCAATATATATATATATATATATATATAATGTATACATTTGAAAGATTGTTAAAGAACACAAGAACACCTTAAATGTAAGATTTTCGGTAGTTTTAATGTGCAGAAATGATATATTATTTATTCAATTTCAATTATGTCTTTCTTATTGAGTCGGGTTATATGGTACATTTTTTTAAAATTCATAACTGTCTGAAGTATACTCTAGAAAACTGGTAAAAATTCATATTCTTGAGATTTTAGAAGAGCCACACTAACAATAATTATCATCGATTAGAATTATCTATGTGAATTATACATTCACGTGAATTATATGGTCGTAAAGAGAGGAACATCTTCACATCACTTTCTAGAAGCGTTTAGGAGCACATCTCCTTTACCTTTGAATCGTTCAGCACGGTACACTAGCGCCCGTTGTCCAGGGTGGTAAGATTTGTGACCAGAATATTAATACCGCACCCCGGTAACGTAGTGGGAGATATTTCAAAGAGAAAACGGAAAAGAGAAAGTAGCTGACCATATTATATTCGTGGATGAATGCACTGTCGACAAACTGCTGGAAAATCCACTGAAATCCCTCACCTCATTGCTGTCATACACATTGTCGTGCTCCGTGTGATGTTCTACATTATCTATTAGAAATAATAGGGGTTCTTAATAATGTATGACACCTTTGTAAACACAACGTTTGAAATCGTCTTGTGTTACTGTCATACAAGTTCTGACAGTGAAATACAGCTTTATCAACCTACTTTTGTACTCAACCCTTGCGGACACTTAAAATGGTTTTAACCAAAATATGGGTTTGAATAAAATCTATGCCTATATCACGGGTAACTTTTCCACCGACTACTTATAGTGCGTATGAACATTGTCTGTTACTTTCAGTGTGTATAATATGATATTGACGATTTTTTTCAATAATCATTTTCTAGTGGGGAACCTGAAGAGCGTATACCGGAATAAAGTCGACTCGGTTGTGTTACATGGGTTTGGGGTGTCCAACCTTATCTGAACCCTTTAGAACCACATTCCATTGAAAAGTACACCGAAGCCCATGTCACATGACTGAGTATCTTTTTTCCGGTATACGCTCTTCAGCGCCCCCTTTCTATTTCTTCAACTATTTCCATGTATTTAACTATTTCTTAATATGTAACCATTTATTAGAAATATGAGTTTGGGGTGGTAAGATCACCCTCGTGGTGTCCCGTTCAGACGATCTTAAACTTTCATCCTTCACATTTATAGGGAAACAAATGACTTGCGTCAAGTTTTTAATGTTGATAAATATAAAAAAAAAACATTTTGATGTGGTTTGATCGGCCTCTTGATATGACCACAAGCTTACCTGTACCCTGTAATGTTAGTTTGTAGATTGAATACAACATATTTCATGATCAAAGGAATAATCCAATATACTTCAGGGTTCTACTCAGCGGGTAAACTTTCACGCCGTGAACTGTCACTACCATACATTTAAAAATATCAATTTAAATTGTGGTAATTTTATCAATGAAGAAAAAAGCTATGATTATTCGCCATTGTCCAATTTTGATCAAATAACTTACTATATTCTGGGCGGTTGACCACGCGTATTAGTTTTGGACGCCTCCACTCACTTAATATGAGTTTTTCTCTACAGGTAAACTCAGACACATATCCTCTGTAAACACTTTAAACGCTAGCGTACGATTTAATTTAAATGATAAAAGCAAGGCATTCCACTCACCTCTTTGGGGTGGTTTACTTTACCCTTCTCCAACTACAATAAAACGAATCAAATTTTCTCCATCGTTTTTTTTTTATTCTAATTTTTGCTGGTTTTCAATTCTAAAAATACATTTCTGTGATTCCTGATTGACACTTGCACTTGGCAGATATGAATAGATTTTTAGTCGCCGTTGACAGGAGCAATGAATCACTGTCGTGTGATTAACGCATTCCGTTGCGAACTTGTTACACATACAAAACCGTGCTCTGCAAAACTTTTCGCCAAGATGTATACTCGTAAAAATGGAGGAAAGATGGAGGAGTGAAACACCAGTGCGTTAGTGGTGTAAGATAGGGGGAACGGTCGATCGGAACCTTTATCTCTCGTGAATACAAGTACCCAGTCAGTCGGATATTCCATTGTGCGTGACAACGACTATACTCGTATCTACGAAAGATGGAGGAGTGAAACACCTGTGCGTTAGTGGTGCAAGATAGGGGGAACGGCCGATCGGAACCTTTATCTCTCGTGAATACAAGTACCCAGTCAGTCGGATATTTCGTCGTGCATAACAACGATTATGCTTGTAAAGACAATGGTAATCGACAAACAAAATAGTTGTGAAAACTTTTGATAATTTAAGATGAAATTTTACGCACATAATCAATGTAGTTGACATGAATCCTGAATGTCGTCCTGAAATATTAATTTAACCTCAGAATAACACTGTTAGAGTATAACTGTGATATTGGTGCTTGGTAAGTTGGTAAACAAACCTCTGCTTTCGTGGATACAAGTATATATATATATATATATATATATATATATATATATATATATATATATATATATATATATCGATTTTCGATCTCCCCATCCAACGATGTCGGGTTTGGGGGGTGAAGGTGACTCCACCGTCGTTTCTAGGGCTGCCTGGGATGTCGAAGACGGTGAGCCATTCCGTCTTCTTGCCTGTACTCTGCTTCTCCAGCTTCTTCGCAGTCTTCTTCCTCCTGTTGCCGCTCCACCAATTCCTTCCATCTTTCTCTGTTTTCCCACCATTTCTCTCTTTCTACTCTCTCCCACTCTTCATTTCTCTCTTGAACATCTCCTTCAACGCTATCAATCCACCTAGCTCTTGGACGACCCACTTTTCTTTCCCTCATATCCCTACCCTTTTCAAATTCTCTTCTCGGGATTCTATTTTCTCCCATTCTTTTCATATGTCCAAACCACCTTAATCTTTCTCGACTCAACTTCCAACTCAACTTCTCCACTCCCAGGTCCTCCCTAATCTTCTCACTCCTGATCTTGTCTAGCTTCGTCACTCCCACCACCCCTCTCAAGAACTTCATCTGGGATGCTTGGATGTCTGCTCCCTCTTTCCCCCCCATTGGCCATGTTACTGCACCGTATGTTAGGATGGGTAGATAGTAACACTTGTAAATCATTAGTTTACATCTTCTTGGAATACCCTCCTTCCATATTAATTTTCGTACACATTGATAGAAACTCTCAGCCGCTGCCCTTCTATTCTTGATCTCACTCCCCACCTTGCCATCCTTCGTTATCACACTCCCTAGATATTTGAACTCTTCTTTCTCTCTTAGTACCACTCCTTGAACCTTGATATTGCACGTTGCCTTCTTTCCTCTGTCCATCGTCAGTGTTTCACTCTTCTCGCAGCTAATACGTAGTCCAAACTTCTCTGTCACCCTCTCCCACTTATCCACTCTCGATTGTACCTCTTCGTTTGACTCCCCCCAAATCATAATATCGTCCGCATAAATGAACGTCTTTGAGTCCGCTTCTTCCTCTTCACCTTCCTCCACTTCACGTAACATCTCGTCCATTACCACACCAAACAAAGTTGGTGATAGCACACTTCCTTGTTTCAATCCCTCGTTTACCTTGAACCATTCTGTCCTCCCTACGTTGCACTGCACACAACTCCAGTTTTCTTTGTAGGTACTCCTTATTTTTCTTATCAACTCCTCGCTTACGCCCTTCTTTTCCAAACATCTCCACACGACTGCTCGTGGAAGTTGATCATAAGCTTTCACCAGGTCCAAGAATACCATTCTCATCACTGCACCATCTTCCCACCTATTTTCCATTATTTGTCTCAATGCAAATATCACATCTATTGTGGATCGTCCTCTTCGGAACCCATACTGTTCCTCTCTCATCTTTACCTCTACATATTGTGTGAGTCTTTTTTCCAATACTTTCTCGTATATTTTGGCTGCTTGGCTCATGACTGTTATGCCTCTGTAGTTTTGGCACCTTAATCTGTCTCCCTTTTTGAATATAGGTGTCATGACACCTTTGCCCCAGTCTTGAGGCACTCTGCATTGTGTCCATGCCGCTAAAACGACTCTGTAGAGCCATTCTGCTCCTTCAACACCAGCTGCCTTGATCATTTCCACATTTATCTCGTCCATCCCAGTAGCTTTTCCATTTTTCATTCTCTTTATAACGTCGATTACCTCTCTTCTGCTTGGTCTCTTGTTTTCATCGTTGTCCTTCCCTCTTGTTTCTTCCGTACCTCTTTCCCTCGTTACCGCTTCTATTTCTTCGCTTCCCTCTTCTCCCTGCAACAGGTTCGCGAAGTATTCTTTCCAAATTTTCTTTAGCTCCTCGGGTTTGTTTGTCACCGTGCCGTCGTTCCTCCTCATGACCGTCTGTGTATCATTTGTTCGTCTCTTCAACTTGACCATATTATACAGCATTTTTTTATTGCCGTCAAAGTCTGTTTCTAACCGGTCTGCAAAAATCTCCATCGTTCTTTTCTTTTCTTCTTCAACCACTGACTTCACCAAGTTCTTACATGCTCTATACTCTCTTACATTCTCTTCGGAGTTGTTCTGTTCTTTCCTGTCCCACGCATCCTTCTTCTTTTTCACGACTTCTTTAACTCTCTCGTTCCACCACGGTGTTTCCTTCTCTTTCTTTTTTCCAGATGTCCTTCCACAAACTTCCTCTGCCACTGTCACCATTGTCAATTTGAAACTCCTCCATTCCACCTCTACATCTTGGATCTCCCCTCTTGGTGCTTCCTCCGATATTCTTCTGCGGAACTCAACCTTTTCCATGTCTTGCTGTAGCTTCCACGTTTTAATGTGTTTCACACGCACGTTCCGATTTCCTTTCTCCCTCTTTTCTATCCTCAGCTTTGCTACCATCAGTCTATGGTCACTAACTACTGTTCCCGATGGTACTGCCTCCACGTCCAGCAGATATCTAAATACACTATTGGTTACACAAACATAGTCGATCACTGTTTCCAAGATCCGTCCGTCTTGTCCTCGACCAACCCGTGTGATCGTGTGGTTTTTATTTTTCGCAAACCAAGAATTTGCTACTTTTACACTCATCGTGTCACACCACTCCAACATCTTATTCCCTTCTGCGTTCCTCTTGCCCCAACCATTTGGACCCAACACACGCTCGTGTCCTTCCCTGTCCATCCCTACCATGGCATTAAAATCACCGATGATTAGCACTTCATCTCCAGTCATCAATTCTTCCAGATCCTCCCAAAACTTATCCTTTTCTTCCTTCGCTCTCATCGTTTGAGGTGCATATACTTGTGCTATCTCTATGATTTTATTCTCCACTGCTATTTTCATTTTTATAAGTCGATCATTTCTCCTCACTATTTCCAACACCCTTTCTTTGTAGGTGGCACTCACTACAAAACCTACTTCACTCTTCCCTGTCTCACCTCCTGACCAAACCAATTTATAACCACCTCGCAATGTTTTCTCCCCTTCCCCTCTCCATTTTGTTTCGCTTAAACCTAAAATATCCAGCTTCCTTTCCAACATGAGGTCAACAATTTGTTCTATGTTCTTTGTTAATGTCACAATATTGATTGATCCAATCTTCAGTACACATTGTCGTCTCCTTCTCCTCGTTTTCCTCTTCTTTCCCTTCTCTTTCTTCTTTTCCTCGAGTTCCCTTGTTTCCTGCTCCTGTGTTATATGTTGGAGTTCCTCACTGTTCTTGACCAAAAAACCTTCGATCTCCCCTCGTTGTCTCTCATTATTTTCATTTCTCTTGTTATTACTTGCTCTACCACCCGCCTCATCTCACCTCCCAACTTCTCCTCCTTCTCCCACCGACTCATTCTCTGCTGCGTGTGCACCATCGGTTCAATATACACTCCTCCTAGTGCATTTACTCTCTTCCTCATCTCGTAGTTCACAGCGCTACCCTTCCTTCCATGCAACCCACACACAACCATTTTAACATCCCGTCCAAGCACTTTTCGAGCTGTGGCCATCACTTCCTCTACGTCTTTCCCTATATCTTCTTTTCGCACCCCAGCCCTTGCCTCCCACGTCCCCGCACTTATCACAACTGTTCCTACTCTTCCTGCCCATTTTCTTTCCATTTCCATTTTCTTGTTCAGGGCTCCGAGTGTTATTCCTGGGAATAGTCTTGCTCGGTATCGTTCGGTCGTGCAGAATCCTTGTCCCATCCCCCCTCCACCATCTCCAATTAGAAGCACTTGTTTTCCATGCTTCTCTGACATATCCCTCTCCCATTTACTCCTCCCACCTTCTTGCCATGTCTGTGCGCCTTTTAATGTTACTGTTACTATTTCTCCATCCTTCAGATCTCCTTTCTCACTGTCTGTCCCTCCTTCATAATCTTCCTTCTGGCTACTCCCTTTCCTTCGTTGGACCTCCCCACCCGTTGGGGTGCCATTTACCCTTTTCTTTCCACTGTCATTCCACCTTTTCTCTTTCTCTACTTTCCCTGTAGCCCTTTCTCTCTTCGCATATCCTTCGCCTTCTTTTTTTGTCACTTCTGCCTCGTCTTCATTTGGTTCTTGATATTCCTTATCATAAGATATCTGCTTGTTCTCCCTGGTGCTACTTGTGTGTAATATCTGGGAGGCTGCGCACACGGTGGTACAGTTTAATAGGTCGACACCTGATAACATCTTCTGTTTCTCCACCGTAGTAGCCTCTCCTTCCCCTCTCCTTCCATTTTCCTTCCTTGACACTTCCTCTTCTCTTCCCGCCACTGTTGCATTTATACCTTTTTCTATCCATGGCATTCTTCTCCTACCCAAAATCTTCTCAGCCCTCATCATCATTTTTTCACCTTCTGTATCTTTTACTTGACTCGTCCTTTGTTTCAAAACCTCACTCTCAATATTTCTTTCATCTGGCAAATCTCTATTCCCTTTCGAAACTCTCTTAACTGAATCTGAATTCATCACATACCCACCTTTCTTTTCCATATTCTCCTCTAAGGTCACCATTCTTCTATTCATTGATATTGTTTGTATGTCCATTCCCATTTCCCACATAAACCTGTCTCCTAATGCGTCATACAAGTCTTTCTGTTGATCGCTCACTCTTTTCTTTAATATTCTCACTTCATTCATCAGCTCCGTCACTAGTTCCACCATCTTTACAGACCAATTTTCCCCATTTCTTTCACTTTCTCTTTCCCTCCATATCTCCATATTACCCTTACTTTCACATCCTTTACATACCCATATATTCCTCATCATCTTCGTAAATCCTTTTCTCTGCACTCCCGCACATTTAAAATGTCTCCATGTCTCACAAACCACACATTCCACCCCTGACTTCACACCTTTTTTACAATCTTCACACATGTCCTTTCCTCTCACTCGTTCTTCTTCGCAATTCTTATCCATTACAGATTTACAAAAGATATTAACTTTATCAAAGCCCTAACTGGACCTTGATTCACTTCACAAAGAAAAGGTCGTATGGGCCGTGAATTTCTCAATCTGTTCTAGAAGGTTGTGAAAATCAAAAATTGCTAACCACACTTTAAAATATAATTGCTAATGCCATTTTTATGAATTGTCTTGAACTTCACTCACAGCACACGCATTTGCACGATTTATGGATCCAAATCTACCTCTGCCTGAAATCTTCACTTCTGTGTACACTTTAATTCACTTATCAAGATATAAAGGTACTTTCAACTATAAAATGTGATGCGGGATGTTTTGAAATCAACCAGCTTGTTATCTGGTAACTATGGTATCTATATCTGGTATGGTATATATATATATATATATATATATATATATATATATATATATATATATAATATGTGTGAACATTATTTTTTTCTTTGAACTGGAGACGAGATTTTGGAGTGTGTGTTGAGGTTTGTTTCTCACTCTTTCTCTCTCTCTCACTCTTTCTCTCTCTATCTCTACGGTCAGTGGTCTGTAGTACACTCTCAACCCAGTCGTCGACAGTCACAATCCCAAGAGGACTTCACTCAAAACTCGGCGAGGGTAGTTTCATCCCCTTTGGGGGAAACGCCTTCATAAAGTTACGGCACTCGGCAAATACGATCACAAACCTCCGTCGTCGTCATCCTACTTCCCTCCCCCTCCTCACACCACATAAACCACCACCCCCACCTCCCCTCCTTCACGACCTTCCTTCACTTCTACATGGGAACAAGTAAATAAAACACAAGAAGGCGTATCACTACCGTTGAGGCTATATGCCAAGACTAACAAAGAAAAAAGATACACGATCTAGAAGAAATGAATGAGACGTCAACGCTCGCTGATTTGAAACATCGGTTCCGGTGGTTTTGTCGCCAAAGTTGTCTACATCCACACTCGAATATTGAGGCAATATCACGGCCCAAAGGACTGATACCTATTAAAGAACTCGTGGCTAGATGAGTTATGTGAGGTACGGCTATTGTGGCTTATGCTCGCAACCAATACAACTTGACTTCTCACTATAGACAATTCGTTTCCCTGTTCTTATCTTCATTCTTATCTTCATAATTTATATTGAAAATTTCTGGATTTGTTGAAGACAATTGTTTTTTAGAAATTATGATTGTGAATACTTAATGGTAATATAAATCGGTAAAATTTCTGTATTGAATTAAAGTTAATTTGCGTATTTAGTTTTCACGGACATGATCCACAAACTGAAAACGTTATCAAGATATTTGTGTTTCTGGAACTATAGAAATATCTTATTACACTTGAATTTTGATTATTGTAAGTGTTTAAAAATGTTATATTATTTTACGTCTCGAACGAATTACTTTCATGGGCGTGAAGTGTACGTTTTTCAAGTTAAAATATTTTGGTGGAGGTGCCGTGTTTTCCAACAATACCATTGTCTTGAAAATTGGAAACTGTAGGTAGAATCTTTGGGGGATTGTACAGTTGTACTGAAAATAAGCTGTACTTAAAACCAACTGATCTAAAAACCAACTCACCTAAACTTATATTTCCTGAGCAACCTGTAAGGAAGTAAAATTGTGGGATTTGGCTCCTCCCCTTCACAAATTGTTACCAGCCATTGATTGATCAATAGGATATTCAGTGTTAGTTAAGAATGGGTGGGTAAAGTTCGTGTCCAAGGAAGTATTTGAAAGGTCAAACCTACCTCTTTTACTTCCGTTCAGCTTGCTCAAGAAGTATAAACTCAGGTAAGTTGGTTTTTAGGTCAGTTGGTTTTTAGTACAATTGATTTTTATGACAGTTGGTTTTCAGTACAGTTTGGTACCTTCTCAATCTGTGAAGATTACAAAACGTTTCGAGTTGCAATTATGACTCTGTTTCTTTCCTTCGATTTATAAGCTCGAGAAAATGTGCAATACAATTTTGCGAAAAACAATATTAATGGCAGAACTATAGCTGTTTGATTATTTTCCACTTGTGTTTCAGCTGTCGCTTTCACTGTGATTTAATAATGCATTTAACATTCACAAAACCATCCAAAACACTAAACCTAAGTATCAATAATAAATCACTATTATGTATTCTCCGTTTCAGTTCCTGATTGGTTGATCCACAATTCAACGAACTTACGTGACAGTACTATACGAGGGTAAGTTGTGAAAATATCATATATTCAAACTGAGTTATTTCAAGGTAAATTTAATTGCCTTGGCTATTTCAATAGTTTGTATTTATTTTTAAATAATATTGTATTTGGCACAAGCGAAAAAGATATTCAACAAACATAGTCTATATTTATATCAACTATCTTGACATCCCAAACTTTATTTTTAGAATTATTTTTCACCGAACTTCTGAAATACTGTATAAAATCTGAATATGGGAGTTCAACGCGGCTAAAATTCATGTTCTCAGGAAGAAATTTACACATTTCTCACATCAGTCATTCCTTTTTAGAAAGTATAGACCATCTTTCAAGGTATAGAAGGATTTTCTCTACTTCCTGCATCATGTACGAACATGTAGAAGACAAATTTAATACCAGAAAAGGTTTGAGAGTCTATGGGAGACGATTTATGGAATATCAAATTGTTGGTGATAACTTTTGAATGGTATGAGATATCGAAATTCTAATGGAAAGGAAACACAGATATTTTCAATATCTTCTAGACGATGTAAGTAATAACTATTTACCTCACAGAGCCTATATTTGTCACGCGTAAACGGCTAAAAAAACAATTTTCAACCGTATACGTTTGATAATTATGCAACCAGAGATGTTTAGTTATTACTCACACTTACACCATCTTGAAGGTATTAAAAATATCTGTATTTGCTCTTTATTATAATTTCGAAGACTCTTTCCATTCGAAAGTTATCACCAAAGAACTGAAATCCCTCTAATCGACTCCCCGCTAATCGACCCCATGGACGCTCGAGCTACGGTATATGGATTGGAGAGGGGGATGGCACAAAAGAAGGGGAGGGATTTTCATGTAAACATGCAGCCTGCGACAATGTGTCCAACTGAGGTGAGGGTAGATGAGTCGTGCACTGTTAACCCGGGTTCGATTTCTGTCACGGACAACCATTCTGAAGAGGTTTTAGGTCATTTCTCTCAGTCGTTGAAGTGCCTAGTGAGATAGTCGATACTAGGCCATTACTGTCTCTTCCCATTATGGCGTTTCAACGGACTAAAAACGTATCTTTCGTTAAAGAGATTATACAATATGAATATAAATATATGAATGATATAGGCCTACCCATCTCTTGGCAAATAACCCATGCACTGCACACTGACCGCACTAGACTGCATGTCATACAGCGAAACAAACTAGCCGTGAATAATAGTGCCAGAAACCCAAATCAGAAGTGATGTCATTCTAGATTTGTATATGTGTGTGTTAGAGACTGAGAGAGAGAGAGAGAGAGAGAGAGAGAGAGAGAGAGAGAGAGAGAGAGTTAGTGGTCAGGAGAGCGTAGTCCACTGAGGAAGACAATAGGTGTCGTTCTATAATTATGAAGATGACAGCACAATGTACGTCAGATGTTGTGTACCCTCCGCCCATCTGGCTAAGTCAGTTAATGTTCTGTTTTAGAAATTGAAATCAAGTCGCGATGGGTTCGAATCCCGGATAAGGCTTGGCATGGCGAGCACCTGAACACGTTTCAACTAGTGTCATCTGACACGAAAGTATCAACTCGAATATAATGTTGTGCTCTTTAACTAAGTGACGTTCTATTTTTGTAAATTCAATCAGTTTTAAGATAATAGTCAGTGAATACCAAGCATTTGATGAAATTTATTGACGTAGGCCTATTATCTTGAAACTGATTGAATAAAACAAATAGGATGTCATATTAATTAAAGGTCATAAAACTGTACTGGTGTTGGTAGACTTTCTCATTCAATCACAGTGGTTCGTGAACATGGAAAAAATAGTGAAGATCAATTTCTGTAAATTTGTATATGCGCATTTGTATATATTGGGCCACGACCATAAAGACTATAGGGGTCAAGTCAAGTTTATAAAGGTCAATTCACTAGCTCTGCACTGGTCCATAAACTATACAACAAAATAAAAACAGATGATATAATTGATGGTGGAGTCGTTGTAGGAAGAATAATCAAGTATATGTACCCTCATCATGAGGGAAAGTAATACCAAAGTGCTAAAGGCAGAAAGTGAGGAAAGTAATTTGTTGTTCCTGTTTTTGAGTAGACACGAGAAAAATGTTTTTTCCGGACGATGATGGATTTTTTCTCTTACAACAGAAACCTACAGTTATTAATGAAACTTTGATAACCTTTCTACAAGTTCAAGAAGTCTCTTGAACTTTCAATGTAACGGCTTTGAACATGAAATTGTTTTCATCTAAACTATTTTTCAATTTTAATAAATAATATAGTAAAAATAAAAGTTACTGCGTGGGGGGAGGGGGTGTTAAGAAATATAATATGTGGAGGATGGGATTCTTTATTTACCCCCTTCCCCCGTCCCCTATTATATAGCACAGTGCCAAAATCACCTCGTTATGGTTCATTGGCAGCCATAAATCTATGCTTCTATATCGGTTTCATCGGAAAAATAAACATTTACATTAGCAAAAAGAGTGATTAATTGATTGGATAGAAAGCACGACAAACTTTATATTTGAATACAGATTTGTATTTTACAGTTCTTGCTGTGTTTGAACCGCATTAGTATAAATATAGATCAAGAGATTGTTTAAAATCCATCGAAAGTCTAATTTTAGTTATTGAAGCTTCTATACTCTTTATCACTCTGAACTTAGTCCCCTGTTTTTTTTTTCATTTCGGAAGAAAGTTACATTCTTATAATTCGTTTTTTATTCTTTAGTAGAGTCAATTGACAACGGGCAGTGATTAAATTAATAATTCTGTTTTTTTTAGTAACTTCGATCAGACATTACCATTCTAATATATATGAAATATATATCTTTCGATACCCAATTCTCTACTTTATTGTAATTTGCTTATGTATCTTCTATTCAGACTTTTAAAGTTCATTTCACAGCTATGTCAGTATACTATTCATTTGTTAATGTGGAATTGAAAGGACATACAAGTGGTACATTCATGAAATATATTTCATAGGTACCTTACAAAACTTGAAAAAAAACTCTGAGAGTATAGTAATTCATTGAATCATGTCCATAAATCACAAGTTGAAAATACAAATAAGAAAGTATTTTGCAATATTTCCCCGTGAAATCAAAATAACAGGATTTTCTTATTGTGCCAAAATTCACGTTCTGATTACATTTATATGAAAATAAACAGAAGTACAGACAAAACAGAAATGTTGAGTCACTGAGTTGAAATCTGATGCCAGACAGACCCTGGTTCGAGTCCCGATGTACGCATGGGTTTCATGAATGCACTTTCACTTATCATAACTTCATCGTTTCATTATCACCCGTTTATTCATGCCTGCATATCAGCTGTTGGTGACGTCGCTATAAGCACCGGGAAAAAATTGATAAAACTAGGAAAACGCAACATATGCATTGTTGGATGAGCGATACTCATATGAGATGTAATGGGAAGTTAAGTATGTACCTAGAGTCAGAACAATTATGTCACTGCCTTCCTGTTCCATTCATCACTCATTTCAATTGTTTTGAAATATGATTGGTTAGACCTGTTTGCTTGATTCACTGACAGATTTTTAAATGACTTCGATTAATGTAAAAACGAAAAGTCACAATTTTTCTATCAAAATGGCTGACCCGATTTATGTGGACTTCCAACATAATATGTATCATTATTATATTACAATTTCACGAGAATGTGAATTTTCCCAATGGACAATTTTAGTTTCGAATTTTCTCCTCCATGTTATTCTTATGAGGTATTTGAAAACTTCGAAGCAAGTTTCATCAGAAGTGGTTCAACCAATTGAACCTCAAAACTTCACAGTACTCAACACTAGTCTATGTCAAGTTTCAATTGAGCTTGTACTTTCATTCGATCTGTAGAGTGCAAAAATATCTGAGTATGGTGAAATTGACTTTCCGCCTTGCTCATCCAATAAATTCTCATCATATAAGAATCAAAAGGAATTTTCTCCTACTTTCATGTTATTCTTTTATATCATGTTCCGTCTTTATTCTCTGAGGATGCGTGTACAAGTGTTATAATCCTTGTCCCAGACTAGTTTTTAACGACCTAGATGGTCATTTCGTCCCCATCTTCCACTCGCAATAGCCCCTTTAATAAGAATCTTCGCACAGCGATTATTTACGACTGGGAAAGATGTTGAAGATGAAATATGGTAGCATCTTTTTAAAAACGTTGAAACTGGATCTGAACTCTCTCTCTCTTTTCTCTCTCTCTCTCTCTCTCTCTCTCTCTCTCTCTCTCTCTCTCTCTCTCTCTCTCTCTCTCTCTCTCTCTCTCTCTCTCTCTCTCTCTCTCTCTCTCTCTCTCTCTCTTTCTCTCTCTCTGTCTCTCTCTATTCCCAACTTTTATTTGTGTAGTGGTGGTACGATATATTAAGTGTGTGCCAGCATCCGAGGATTTTCCTATATTCACGTGTTCTTCTTCTATAAAGAAACCGAGAGGACGTTTCCTATTTCCTTTAAAAACAATAATTCAATCGTTTTTATTTTTCTGAAAATACTTTATCGCTAAATTAACTGGAGATTTTGTAAATACTGATCGATTTATTTGCTTTGGTTAAAATCTAATCTCGGGATGTTGTGACAGATATTAAGAGATATTGTTATACGGTTTTCTCGAATAAAAACAAATTGGCCATTTTAAACTTTCTCTTTTTTTTTTTTCGATTTTCCTATTCTTAGAAAGTCGAAAGTTATATTTATATAATTAATTACCAGCTCAAGAGGTTCGTGATTGAAAGATCAACACGGGAACATGCTCAACATTTATATCAATATTCTTCAACGAAAATGAATTAATAACAAAATAATACGAGAAAATATAATAGTTTCACTTGAGAATCATAGTATAATAGTACCATTTTACTTCAAACTCTCAAGTCTACACTCAAGGAACCTGGTTTTCTCAGTCAGTTTTATAGTTTTATGGGTGTAACAATGAGAGGACAGAATATAAATTTAATATACATTGCAATATCGCCTTTTCATGGTTGATATATACTTATTCATTTTGCCATTCATTATTGTGATAAGAGGAGGAAAATGTCCCCAAATTATGATCTCCAAACCCACATCAATGTAAGTTTATTCACCCTCCATATCTCTTATATAATTGCTATTGTGAACAGGCAAACATGCTGTCTCTCTATACATCGACGGCATTATTTTATTTGCATTTTTTCCGTGTAGATTGAAGTTTATTACTATTCTGTCTTTTTCTCGAAAAGAAAGACCGTGAGATTACAATTATTATTATGACATCAAATTGGCTATTTAAATATATGAAAATTATAATTGATTGATGGATAAATAGAATTTTGTATACAGTGAACCAGTCAAGGAATTATCTTCACATTATTTTGATTTCCTTTTAACTATATGTAGATAAAAATACATGGGAAAGTTGAGGCTGTACGCAACTTCTCATTAACTCCACATATCTCCGCAATATTATGTTAGTAAGCACCGGTTTTACGACCTCTTAGTTAAGTAGTAATTAGCAAAGTTGAGGTACGAGAATAAAATACGTAACCAACAGTGATGACAAGATAATCCACTAACTTTCGTTTAATCCACTAACCATCAGTTAGCAAAATCAGCCCAAGATGTGAAGTTAAATTATTGTGAGGGTAATATTACAAAATGATGTTATATTTAACGTTAATTTAATTCGTACAAATAACATGTACAAGATTAACTTACGTATACAACGTATTGGTCAACATTTAACGATTCTGCTACGACTATTTTTAACTCTAATATACAAGATGCGCACTAATTCATATCTGAAACAGTAAAGACATAATACCGCTAATAAATATCAAGCATTTTGGCAAAGCCAACAGAGACAAGCTGATCTATGTCTAAGTAACAGTTGAAAGCAATATTACTGGGAGAATATGTCGAAACACATGAGCTCCACTTAACTGTGTTGCGATAAAATACATTAGCGTACTTTTAATTGAGTCTTCATTGGATTTAATTTGAATGACAACGATGTTAGAGCTGATGGCATGCTACTGTATGGTTCCTGGCTCCGTGACAAATGCCGTCATGAATGTTTGAACCCATACCTAGATAGGTTGGTAATATACACTGTCGTCGTTGTTGTTGTTGTTGTTGTTGTTGTTGTTGTTGTTGTACCTGAATCAACCTAAATCAAGTCAGTTGAATCAACCTAACCAATTTGAGCTGATCAACCTAACCTTAACTAATATGATGTAACCTAAAACTTGTAGTCATGACGTAAAATAATTTAGAGTAATGTTTTTCTTACATATTTCTCATTTTTACATAATTTTATTTTCAAACACATACAATGAGTTACATACATGTACAGTACATTAAGATATGTAATATGATGAGTATAAAGACTCCAATGAAATTATGATACTGTTTACAAGAAAGAAAGAGAAGTCCGCGTAAGAACGTGGTGCTCTTGTGTGCGGACAATCATTTGTAAATCAATATGGTGATTACTAGATGACTAAGAAAAACTGTATAGTTGAATCTGTATACCTACTTCGAATAAATGCAAGCTATTGATAAATTCAACAAATATCTAGAAGGTGGTGTATCATAAAGTTTGGTTGATCATAGGGCTCGGTGACTATGATGGCCATCAGAAACAACCAATGGCCAACGTTCAGTATAATTTGTAACAAGCGTTTCAATCAGCGTACTTGAGCGCTGCCGATAACAATACAAATTTTAAATCGAAATTTACAGTTTGAAACAAATATAAAAATAGCAGACAGACATTCGCGATGAACTCAAATGATCGCACAATCAATCAAGCGCAGAGTTGAGGACGTGTGTTTAATCGAAATTCTGTATTTGCGTAATCCTTGATGTTTCATTCAGTAACATGAATGTGATAAAAGTCAATCAGTTATTATAAAAACTGTGGTCATGAGAATGAACGTTGTGAAAGTTTTCACTCCTGGACTTCTATTGCCAAAGGGAGCCAGCAAACAAAGAAAACAATAATGTGCGTTATAGCCAACCACGTTTCTGGTTCAGAATGTGTATTTTATAGAAATTCTGTATTAGCGTAAACCTGGGATTTTCCATTAGCAACCAAATGAAATAAACCCCAGTTTGATATTCTACAAAGTAGGGTCGTGAGAGTTTATAGCGTGAGAGCTTACACCTAGAAGACGCCTGCAGCCTCTCAACTATATTATATATCTTCTCATAACCATGTTATCATTCATTGTTCGAATAAAATATTTTCACACCATATACTTCGGGCATAGATGTAGATGTTTTGAGACTTAATTTTGAGATAGGCCTATATCGTAACAATAATTAGCTCTGCCTCTTTAGGTAGATGAAGGAGATACATTATTTTAATTGAATGTTAACAATGTACGCAGTATTTCATTTCACTGGTGTATTTTTACTTTGAATATGAATAAATTATAAGTGAAATAAAGGATTAAAATTCACATCTATATCCAACACGACCTAGGACCATCGCTTCATTCTTGAGATCTTCTCGAACTATATAGATAAGTGCATGTCATTTCTCATTAAGCCCATGAGGCCCGGTATTACAAAGTCCAGTTAGCCTTTATCTGAGAATTGGTGGAAACAAATAGTATATAGGTAGCCATGGTGATAACAACTTTAAACTGCCAGTTAGAGCTACTTCCACGTTGGTAATACCGTGCCTAAGTTGAACTATGGAATATAATTTTTCTATAAATAAATGACTCTTTTTTTTAAATAATCACAAAACAAAATAGTTTCTTTCAGGTACAAATCACTTATTGGTTACTGGTTATAGATTACGTCAAAGTAATGATCAATATATCCAAAAATACACACAACAAATACGACAAAATTATAGTAGAGATAACATTGCAGCAAGTAAGAGAAATTAAATAAATATCATGAATGAGAAAGAGTGATGAATATAATCATATAATAAATGCATGAAATAATTGTATTAATTTACACATGGTGAGCATAGTCTTACAAAATAGTTTTTTGAATTCTAAACATCACATAGTTAATTAATTACATACATGACCCACAGGTGAAAACATCATACCACATCCCACAGCAAGTTCCCGCCAGTCAAACCAGGTCAACCAACCTTACCAGCTAAATCCTAACTGTCATTTTTAATACGTCCAAAATCCTGGCTCGTTTTTTTCTCATGTTAGTTCTGGTTTTATTCAGGAATGAGGACGCTAAGGGATTCGCAACTTGACACACACGCGCGTGCATTTCAAGTTTTTACTTTGAATGTCGAGTTCTATAAAAGATGTCCGCAATAAAATGCGCTGTATACTAACGCTCTCTGAAAACAATGCGGTTGATTAATGAACTGCGATAAAAGATGATAAATAGTATGGTCTTAGTCGTATTACATTATTGTTGTACGCTGTTCATCTGAGGGAAGAGAGATTAGACAATAACGATGGTAGAAGAAAAGATGTTAGCTTGTATTGTATTTTAATATACAAGTATGGTTATGGTGTATTAATTTTTGACTTCATTAGCCCATTTATTAATTGTTATTAATGGAACCAGGAGATTAATTTTGAGCTTTCAAAATCATCAGTCTTAATTTATAGTTGCGTTAGAAAAAACAGAAGTGGATATGACATACAATGTGAACGAATGTATGGGGATTTGATGGAAAAAATTGAACATTCTAAATGGATTCAATTTTTGAAATGTGGTTGTATTTTAGTATCCAACATTTTTTCAAGTTACTCTCTTCACTCGTAAATATTTACTTGAAACATTCAACGATTTCCATCCATTTTAATTATCCATCTTGAAAAGAAATTATCCACCTGATTGCAATCGATTTACATTAATTCAAGTTATTACAGTAATGCGAAGAAGATGATAACTTAATCCTTTCCTTGTGAAGCGCTCAACCAACAACGTTTTATGGCATATTCTTAGTGGAACACCTGCTACATAAATCAACAACAACTAAAATGTATTTTTAAGAAAAACAATCAATATTAGAGTTAAAGTTTCACGTTCCAACCTTTCATTATTAATCACTGTTATTCTTTTCTTGAGTAATCAAAAGAATGTCATAAATAACGTCTTATGCGACAAACACTTATTAATTGTCAACACTTCCCAAAAATACTTGTTGATGCGAATAAGTCGGAACTTTTGTCACCTTCAAAGTTTAAATTAAGATTGTTCGTTAATTGCACGGTTTTTGCAAATCAAACAACATATATATTAATGGAACACGTTTTTTATATTATTATTATTCCTCCGGCAACAAAGATGATAAACGCTTGACATGAGTACGTAGAAAAGAGATAGAGTCGGATATTGGCAAGAGTTACAATAGTCGCGCCTGGCGGTCGATTTTGGCATTAACTCAATTCAACTAAGCAGATCCTTGTTCTGTGTGACGAGCGGCTATAGCTAGTGGAGCTAGCTGACTTCTTTTTTGGCAAAATACTCTCTCGACTTATTTCGTCAGTTTCTGAACCACTTCGGTGTGTGCGTCTGTGTATGTGTTTGTGTTTCTCTTAGACGGTCAACAAAAACAAGATATCTCGCGGACTGAACAAGTAGTGTTAAAATCAATTATTAGCAATTTACAATAATCAGAAAAATAAATTTAAATGAACGATCTAATCGACTTGATCGATTTTCTTACGTACAATAAAAATCATGGAAAAATCGACTTTTTCTAATTGAACGTATTTTAGAAACCTTAAAAATCAACAAATTTTCTAAGAAACTCAATTTGAATACGAATTCTTTAGTCAACATCTTCGAGCCATAACAATAATATTTTCTTTTATTGCTCTTGTTTATTTATGTGATAGAACAATATTAATTGTTCGGATATGAACTGGAAGAATGAACGGTGTTTCAACGCATGACTAAACAGATTCACGTAATCTATGATGCAGTGCATCTATGTACAGTACTTTGTTTGATCGATTAAGTGCAGTTTAGTATCGCATCAATCAGTGGAGAGTGCAGTTTAATCGTCGAGTCAACTGATGTTAAACAGTGTGTTAATTAATCGATCATATTTAATTGGTGACATTTATAAGATTATCTACGATCTGTCAAGTAATAGTGATTACCAGACTATGGTGTAATAGCATGATGGACGGAAGTTTGTTGGATTTATTTCGATATCGTTTCACAGATGTGATGTAAGTATGAATCCTATTGTTGTAGACTTGATGTGGACGATTAATTCTATCGTTTAAGCGAGTTTAAAAGTGATATTAAAGTCAGGCATTGTTAACTTCTTTAAACACGCGTTAAATTGGACTGAAAACTGAGATGAACATAAATTTAGAATGAGTTTAATTTTTTCTTTGCTTCTTTGTTAGAAGTGTTTTTATGCGCTTTGTTTTTATGCATTTGTTTTTTTTATTTTTGATTACCTCTGTTCTAAATCATTACAGCCATTAATTGATTGAATCTTTATGTTCAAGATTTTTCATTTGAAAATATGAAACTTGACCTGAAGTAAATGTTCCCCAGTTGGTTCCCAGATGACAAAGTAAAAATATGCGCACAAAAGATGTGCGATAAGAGAATAATCAACCATAATATCCTCTTTATAATAAACTCTTCTGAGTAGGCTAAACTAAGAAGTTCAGACTCAACAATCAATTCAAATATTCGAAATAATATTCAAGATGTTCTACTTGTTCGTTGAATTGGATGTAAGTAAGTTATATTACATTTTTATTTCATCCTTCTTTTCAAATTGATATGTTTGCGCATAAAAATAAAATGGTACGAATTAAGAACAAAATATGAAAACAAAATAACTGAATAAGTGGTAAACTTATAACTAAAAAGAATAAAAGCTTTCAACTTGTTTTTGAATTTGTATATATTTTTATTGCAACTATGATTAATTAAAAACAAACAAAAAACAGATGGAAAAATATAAAGAAGTGTGAATAATTTACGCTCCGTTAACCTTATTCGTGACAGAAAATGCTTTCAACACTTTACGACACGACGACATTTAGACACTAAGAACATAAACACAATTGTGAGATTCTTTGCTAAAATAGAATTAGAAAATAACTTCAACAATGCAAACAGCAATTTTGTATTACAATTTGTTTCGACCGGGAAAATGAAATGATTATTTTATTTTACAAAACCAGCTCATTCAAGGTCGTTAGAGGTAAATTTGATGTATCGTTTGTAATTAATGTTAATTCAAACACATTTCATATTAGAAACATTTAGATAGAATTATTCTGATGTTACATTGTATGGTCCAAATATCTTTGTCACATTGAATAGTAATAACAATCAACGTTGCTCGAACTTAATTCTAAATCTCATTGATATTATTTTAATCATATTTTTTGAAATTCGTATTTAGAGCAATTTATTATACATGCATTTCATAAAATTATAATGATTAAATATTTGTTATTATAAATTAGGGCCACAGATAATCGGCTATGTGGATTATTGTTTTAACTTAACTTGAAAAATATCATTTTGTCAAACAATGCATACAAAAATTATTAATAAAAGGTAACAATAAATTTGGTCCCTATCAATAAATAGACCATTATTTTTTCAGAATTTGATAATCGGAACGCAATTCAATTACTTACAGTATAGTACTCATAGTTATTATTAACAATAAGTTATAATGAGGTCGATAAATTTATTAAAACGTTCTCTAATTGCTCGTCCATCATTGCATCATGGGAACAATTATTATACTCTGAAATTTATGAACGCGGTATTAAAAAAAAGGGGAAATAGGTGTGAATCGAATAGCTAATTTTGAATAAATAACTCAACCATTAGACTAGGCGGATTGGAATCTGTGCGGTGTTCTATATTGAGAACCCGTATTATTTATAGTTTCCAGTTTATAATATAGTTAAACTAGCACTAATTTAAAATGACACATGTATTGCCACCTTTTAGGCAATGTCCCTGCGTTTCAGCATCTAGAATTAACATAACAAAGACCTAGTGGTGTAATCTGCCAGCTGTCAAATAGGAATAACATTTTAGAATATAGTATATTTGTAATATTATGTTTAAAATCTGAAGGTAGAGAAGCGTTCTCAAATGTAAATGTAAATGCTATCAGGACTAAATACCTCTATCATGGAATATATATAAAAACTTCGTTCCAATAATTGGATATATCAAGTGAAATATATTTTATTCTCACTATAATTTGAATGATCATCATGTCCTCCTAATTTTACATTACCTTGTCGTTTCAATTTTTCATTTCATTTCGATTGTATTTTTGTTTGTTATGTTTGTATCCATGATATAGGTTGGGATCGTCGTTTTAAAACAAGTGGTCTTCTTTTTTACTTGCATTGTTATAAATGAAGAGTGAATAATTTGTATTCCATTTTATTTCACACATCTCATAGTTTTTAATTCAAAAATATAAATATTTCAGATTTCAATTCTTCATTATACTACTCTTTCTTCAACATAATCAAACGAAGTCTATAATCTCGATTTTTTGGTGTATCGAACTCGAAAATCCGACTGAATTAAAAAAAAAGCGAATCGTAAAAGAAAGTTTTTGTAATTATTATTTCAATACATAAAATTGATAAAAAGTGATGTAACTGTACTATAAATGTTAAATTGACCTGTCACATGCGTATTTCCTTTCTTGGTGCTACTGATCGCGTAAGCTCAGTATAAGTCCTCCTGTCGTAACATCATGCCAGCATGCGGGCTACACACACACACACACACGCACACACGCACACATTAGGACAATACCAATTAAGGTGATTTTTCTCAGACTAATGTAACCGACTGTCTTTAAAGTAGTTCCACAATCCGAACACCTAATAAGGTGAACTATATATTTATATATGCGTATACTAAAACAAGACCAAAATGTGTGTCACTTACATTATATATAATACCCACATTGAGCATCTATACAAGTTAAGCTGTTGGGACTAAAACAATAACGGAGGATGACGTAAATCTTAAAGCCAGTTTTAACGAATGTTGTCTTTGAGTCCTACGCTCCTTGTTTTCTGGAAGACTAATTCGGAGACTTCTTGTTGTCTTTGGTGGGTTCAATGAATACATATATACTTGTATCCACGAAAAGTAGAAGGTCGTCTACCAACATAACAAACACAAATATCAACTTTGGTCACACACAGTGCAGTTTTGATGTCAAAGTTCATTGCTTTCTTGTTGTAATTGTTCGTTGCTAAGTTTATTGTCTGAGACCCGGTTTCAAGAATTTATAGTTGGTGGATTAATCAATAGTTAGTGGATTAACTTGCCATCACCCTTGGTCACATTCGTTATTTTAGTACCTTTAACTAATAGTTAGTGGATTATAACTTAACTAATATTCGTAAAACTGTGCCTAATTGAAATAATTAAAATGAGGGTGGAGGGGTTGAGGTCGCCCTTTTGGTGCCCCTTTCAAACGATCCTAATTTCATCCACATAGCTTCAATTGGGGAACAATGATTTGTATCAAGTTTCGATTTTTTATTGATGAAAAAAAATATATTTGTGAGCTTTTAGGTCAATGATTTTGTAGGATGAGATTTACCATAAAAAATACAACTACATCTTTCAAAAGCGTGACTTGTTTAACAATGAGTTTCCCGACAATTACCAAAGTTCAAACAATTATTCAGTTCATAGATTAGATGCTTCTTTAGTGACTACAAGTATACCTGTGGGTGCGATTCAGATGCAGTCATGTTTTCAAGACGTTTCAGCTCCAACTAAATGTCACAGAGTTGAAACGATGGATTAACCTGATTACGGCAGCCTCCGACGAAGACGTTCCACTGACATTAAGCTATTCGTGCTGAAACACATTTCAGAGTTCGGGGTTTATATATATAGTATACAAAAAAAACGCCATAGATGTTCTATCATGTAAACTCTGGTCGGTTTAATGCGGATGTTTTTTTCATGGAAAGTGACGAAGTATAGTACAAATCCTAAGTGCAAATAAGATTTATACATTTCTGTTTTCTCGTTTTTATGAAGGAGTATGTGTGAGTCTTTGTATGTGCGTGTGTAAGAGAGAGAGAGAAGAGATGTGTCAAAGTGTCAATGTTTGTTTCTTCCGTATGTCCAGAATAATACAGATGATTGATATTATTGAGGACAGTATTTTTTGTTAGCGTCTATTTCAGAGATGGGTATAAGAATAGTTGACGAGAACACGTTTTTAGGTGAAACTAAAATTGAACAATTTATTATAATACACATGCTTCGAGATGAACGTATTAGGTTAAAATAGTATATTAAAAATTTGAAATTGAAAGAAAAGTTGAAAATTCCGAGAAAAGTTCAAGGTTAAAATAGTATATTAAAAATTAGAAATTGAAAGAAAAGTTGAAAATTCCGAGAAAAGTTTGGAAAAACTAGTTGAGGAATACATTTATCTGTTACATATACGAAAATCATTAGATAGTTAGCATCTAGATGCAAATTGATACGTTGATGTAGTGAACCTTCTTCTACCAGCTAACTTATTTTTCTTCAGCATACCTGAAGTCGTTCTTATACAAATAAATAGTTTCGGTTACCTCGATTTACGGAAAAAATTTGCGTGACTTCCCCTGCTTTTGTGTGCCAAACGTATGGAGTTGAACTGTTTATTTTCAACTTAGCCCAACGCCAGTTCTTTTACGAACACATCGCTACCATACACGATAAAATACATAAAAAAGTAATCAAGTGGTGTATGTAACGCGAGATCCATGTTTTGTGACCATTTTCAGTGTCAACTAAAGCATAAATTATCGTAGTGGCTTTCAGGATGAACGTATTGTTGTGAAACTGCTGCACACCATTCAGAGAAGCACTTTCTAAAATATGGCCGATCCATAATACACATTTTCAATATTTTCAATTATAATCACCCTGGTTTGAACTTTTTTCCCTCCGGTGACTGGGGACGCCTTAAGAACAATGTCCCCCAAATTGTGTTCTCCAATCACAATTCCTGCGTCAGTATGTTTGTCCCAATACTTTTCTAGTTGCTATGGTAACCTCTGTCGATTCAAAGTTCCAACTTGACAATATTTGAAATCAGTGTTGTTTTTCTTCGCGACGAAAACATAACATTGTTCCGGCTCAACGATCAAAGAAAAGGAAAGACCGTAAAATGTGAGTCATTTTTTATCCAAGTGATATTTAGGTCAGAAAACACGGCGATGATTAAATGTTCAATGAAACTCTATTTACTGTACCTTCGTCACAACAAGTTAACATCATACCATAATGCGTTGACAGTTTACAAATTATAGAACAGAATTTATACAAATATATAGAAAAATAAATACGAGAACTAATATTTTAAAGTAGCTCTTGAGTTACCCCGAAATGATCATTTTACGCAGTTTTTATTGTTTTCAGACCAGATGTAATAATAGATTTAGCTACTATTTAGATTTGAATTTTTTTGCGACAATTATCATTTTTCAACTAATAATACAGAAATTTCGTTTTCATACTTTACATTATAAAATCGTAAGTTTGAGTGAGATTTTGAAATAATTCGTCTAGATTATATTATCTGTCAGTCGAATAATACGATTCTTCAAATAAAATGTGTTGTGCATAAAATTTATCAACGAGTTTTATGATCGGGATTGCAAGTTTTTGTATCTGTATCATTAACTCGATTGGCGACGTATGTACAGCTATTGTTAATTGTCTCTTAGACAGCATTATTATGAATAATAAATAAATAAAATATTAGATAGAATAAATAATAATGAAATAAACTTCAAGTAATGCCTTACATAGCACACCCGCAGGGTTGAATGCTGTTAACAACTGCAATTTAAATTCCTGTCAATGATTATGGGAGATTAACTCAAACTATTAAATTAAATTATCTTTATTATCATTATTTTATGTGCACCTCAAGTACTTCGACATTTTACTCAACTGTGACACGTTTTGTAATAAGTATGTTGATATCTTCCAATTTGAACTAAGTATCTTAGATAATGTTCATCTTTTAACAGCAGATGTGATGTTACGAATTTTTATGTATTCAAATTCAAAGCCATTTTACATTATGTGTATTGTTATTTTCACAAATGTTCGTTTTTTCACAATTTGCCTTGTATTGTGACTAAGGTTTCTTATATCATGTGATAAATCAAGAATTGATAAATATATCACTAGCATTGTTATTATTATTATTTATTTTTTATCATTGTTGATAGGCTGAATTATTGATAGGCACTAAAGGTCGTTACCAATTAGTACTTCATCCAAGCCTTTCCATCGAGGACTGTGGGAAACCACGAAAACACACTTCAGGATGGATAATAGAAATAGGTGCTTGTTTTCTTCTTTTCTCTTCAACATCTTGTCGTCTGCTCTTCATTTCTTGAAATGTTTGAATTTCTTGAAATTTGAAAATTTGAATCTCGTGAACCTAATCCTGGAAAATTAAAACTTTAAAAATTACCATAGTTTTACAGATATGGCGTAGATATGAATATTTATTATGTTGGTAGACAACCTTCTTCTTCCGTGCCCACAAGTCTATAAAGAAATGACGTAAGAAATGGACGGGTTGTAATTGGTAAGCAAGCTCGTACTCCATCATTTAGCACTGGTGGAAGTGCCGGCTTCTGCCAATCAATCTGAAGAAGTGGGAATTATAGAACATAAGCTAAATGCATTTTTAGTTACAGTACCATATTTAAGGCACTGAAATATTTGTTTCTGGATATAATTTTGATTTCCTAATCCATTCGAATTAACCACAAAAAAGTGTATTTTTCCAAATGAACACACAGTAAACTCATTTTTTGTTCGTAAGCGGGTAGGTGATACATGACCTATACAAAAAAAAAATCAATTTGAAAATTTTGTGTTTTACTTGAGAAAAAATTGTATATATGATGGCTGTTCCCCACTGGGGTGAGTGATCATCAGAAACCAGTATACTTGGACATTTTGATTTGTTACATGATATGTTTCAGACTAGAATAAAATATGTAGGCGTATATTTTTCTAGTCTTAAGTTTTGATATATTCCTATATTTGTGCCATGTACAAATCTCTGGAAATGGAATAAATAAATAAATAAATATCGGTGGAACAAGAAAAAACTGTCAACACTATCAATTTGAATGATGAAATAATCACTTGAAGAGATAAATTTCTGCTCGTAGTCAATTTTATACCACGATTTGTATATCTCAATACAGTTGGCAGAACTGGAAATTATTTGATATAAAACTTATCAAAATGTGTAGACCTAATTATTTTCTCAACATCGATCACTTGAAGAATACAATAGCGATAAATCATACGAAATCACAAAATTTATATGCATTTTTTTGATAATGGATTTTTTTCTCTTTTTGGCGACACCGACAGAATGAATAATAATGAATACAAAGTTTACGGACCCAACAACTTTCTAGAATGATTATTATTTATTTGTATATTCACTTTAATTTGCCCTCTGGAGGATGGCCCCGATCATGTTGTCCCTATCTCGTAATTCACAGATGTAATGATTCACTTGGCGTTAAACCGTTTAACGATAAACGAGTTTCCCTTGTCAAAGTGGGAGGCAACACGTAATTAACAAGTATATAGGCCTATACGATTCATGAAACACACATTTAACTTTTCAAAGCGTGCTCCGCCGTTTCATTTTCGCTCAGACATAAAAACCCAAACAGATTTAGATTTAATATTTGTCCGAGTAGTCTCACACCCCCGCAATAATCATCGTACGTCATCTAAAACACTGTACGCGGGTGTGCGTGTATTTATAACCTTCCACTTCACATTTAACCTTGCGTTAAATACTCTATCATTCTCTCACTCCCTCCCTCTATCTCTTTCTCTCTCTAGCGCTCTCTCTCTCTCTCTCTCTCTCTCTCTCTCTCTCTCTCTCTCTCTCTCTCTCCTCTCTCTCTCCCTCTCTCTTTCTCACTCTCTCTCTCTCTCTCTCTCTCTCTCTCTCTCTCTCTCTCTCTCTCTCTCTCTCTTCTCTCTCTTCTCTCTTCTTTCTCTTTCTCTCTCTCTCTCTCTCTCTCTCCCTCTCTCTCTCTCTCTCTCTAGCTGTTTCTCTCTTTTTTACTCTCTGTCTCTCTCTCTCGTTCTCTCTCTCGTTCTCTCTCTCTCCCTCTACATATATGTTTTTCTCTCTTCTCTTCCCTCTCCCCCTCCCTCTCTCTCTCTTCTCCCTCTCCCCCCCCCCCCCTCTCTCTCTCTCTCACACACTCACACTCAAGTGTCGAGAGAGTTGATAAGCAGCTTGTACCAAGCGTTTTCTGCGAGTCGATGTAATTGCGTGCATAAAGTCGCGTGAAGATCGACCTTCATGTCGAGATCTCGCGGCTAGAATTTATCGCAGCCCTCAGGAGACTTCGAAATATCATTTCTACTCTCGTTGAACTCGAACGTTAGAAAGATCTATTTTTATTGCTAGTACATGAAAAAGCTAGGTCGATGACCCAGGTCAGTGAAATAGGAAAATTCTGTAATAACTTTCCATAAGGATAAGTGAACTGTAGAATTGTCTGAGTATTGGATTTTTTACTGACCACAGGGGGATAATGGAAATCCTAATCTTTAGTCTGATTGACTTTATATAGGATTATACTATATATTTTTATTATTTTGGTATCCTTCTTATATAATTTTCATTTCACTGATATTTTATTTAAAACGCTGGAATTTGGAAGTTCTAGTTGTCATTATGACAATCTATATTATTGTGATGCTATGGCTAGAACGCCTATCTGGGAATGTATAAATAGGGGGAGACAACCATAACCTGGGAGAAAATATCAATTTAAAATGAAAAACTCAAAATATTCAGGAAGTATTTCAGTTCTGGTCTGAGGAAGTTTGAGGATACTTGGAGCTCACAATTGATTCGAAATGTAAGCAAATGTAATGTCAACTCATCTTGCGGAAATCAAGTGAGGAACGAAAAAAACTCACTTTCAAATTCAAATGACAAAAGAATTCAGACACTTCTCACAATCACTGAACTATTTCCATGAAATTATCTACCAGTTGATTTATTGTCCATGAAAGGAGGTTTATTGATTCCTAGGCAAAGATTTACTCTTCAATTGATTCCCCTAGTTCGAACAAAAAAGTTCTGTTTTCTTGAACAATTCTCATTTATTATCTGCTTACCACGATCCATAACGGTACTCCTACTTTGTGATGTAATTGGGCGTACACATCGAGATTGGTGAATTTATGTTTGCTTCAGTTCGAAAAGTACCTCGAGAGGGCATGGGAATAGATCCAGCGGACCATCAATGTTCTGCTGATAATTTTCGAACGGTAATGGTTTCGAAATATTATTGCTACATAATCACAGATCTTTTCGATATTTTCAAAATCATGAGCATAAATTCTATCATCATTGTATCTTCTCGGATCACATGTACACAACTAGAATATTATGTTATTTTAACTGTATGTTTCTAGAAGCTATGCGAAATCCAACAGTTCACGCGTATACAGTTGTGAAGGTATAAAAAGTTATATATTACATTTTTAATATCTCACACCGTTCAAAAGTAATCATCAAAAAAACTGATATTCTGGTAAATCCTCTCCCACGTGCTCTCAAGTGCTACTTCCGGTAACAGAATGCAATTTTATGAGGTTTTTATGACTCAAAAGTACTGTCATTCTACTGCCTCTTCTGTTTCTTTGAAGCAGGAAATTAAGACTGAATCTATGTTAATAGCGTTCATTCATGAAGTACACAGATCGTTCCACTTCCCACGTGTAGTTATCGTTCTTAAAATAAGTCTTCTAAATCCTTATATTGTTGTGTTTACGAGAGATGATGGCGCGAAACACCTGTGCGCTAATGGTATGGGATAGGAGAGACTGTTGATCGAATCCTGCTCTTGTGGATACAAGAATATACATGCCCAAGCATGTTTTTCTCATCCCTCACTACTCAATGTTGGTATCCACGAAATACGAAGATTCCGATCGACTGTTTTAACTATCCCACACCACTAACGCGAGGGTGGTTCGAGCCGTCATCTCTCGTGAATAGCACGTTATAATTTTATATCTACGATAATTGAATGTTCCGATCGGCTGTCCTACCTATCCCACACCACTATCACGAGGGTGGTTCGAACCTTCTTTTTTCAGGAATACAACTACATATAACTGGAGAAGGTACTCCTACACACACACCCATACACTTCTTCCGAGACTCAAAACTTACATTAAAAATAATATTCTTTAATTTTATGTGAAGATCTTCTTCATCTCTCTTCAGGTTGAGTTTGTTGAGCTAATACTCTGCTCTGTCAGACAGAAATACAAACTTCTATTTCAATTTGATGTTCGTATGTTTCTTCTCAGATTTTATTCACTTGGATGGAAGCATAATTTCAGATGTTGTGTATTTAAAAGTCTAAAATTATACCTGCGATACATACGCTGTATTTTTTTTATTTCATCGTGTCGTTTTTTTTATTATATGTTCATTTTACTTATTTTCATCTTTGTCAGAATGAATTCCAGAAACTGAAATGGAAATAATTGAATGAATTGAATGTCTTCGATGTTCATTTTACGGATTCTATTTATTATTTCCAAATTCAGAAATCTGCCAATAACGGTTTTCAACGAAAGTGTTAATGAGACAATTATCATGAATAGGTATATATATATATATATGTATATATATATATATATATATATATATATATATATATATATATATATATATATATATATATATATATATATATATCCGCAGACCGCTGAAATTGTACTACCATATAAAATGAACCTTGACTCTCGACGTTTCGAACAGCTACGGCTGGTCATCTCCAGGAGTCGTCTCGTTCGTGAACCGGGATCGAATCTGGGAAATGAGATTCGATCCTTCAGTTATGTCGATTCGTCAAAATGCTCAAGATAGTAATGACGGTAGTAAAATTAAAACGTTCACGCAACCAATAGTACCCATAGAGTTTTGGTTCATCAATACCGAAATCTTGATGCATAGTAATGGTGCTCATATTAATTCTAATGACGGATCAGTAAGACGTATAATGTGATTATTTGAATGATTGCATTCCCAATTAATGGGGTGCATGCGCAGTGCTAGAAAAATTCATCTTCACTATTTTTGTCTATATTCACGAAACAGCTAGAGTAATTGAATAGAAAGTATATAATCTCCAAAATAATTTCATGCTCTGTAATCAGTATGACATTCTATTTTTGTGAATTCATTCAGGTTTTAGATAATATGTCAATGAATGCCAAGAATGTGATGAAATTCATTGGCGTATTATCTTAAAATAGAAAGTCATATTAATTAAAGAGCATAGAATTATATCGGAGATGATATAGGCCTACTTGACATGTTTTCATTAGTAAACATGGAGAAAAATTGAAGACGAATTTCTCTAGCACCGTTTCTCTAGCACCGAATTGAGAATAAAATATATAATTATTATAAATAAGCTAATTATATATTATTATTATATATAATGTTGGCATAGATAATTAAAATCTAATTAATACAGGATATAGTCTGGGAAATACATAAGTTTTATGAATAATCTGTTCCACAGAAGCCAACAATTGCCATGGTCTGTGCGATAACGGGTAATGGCCAACATTTTCCGCTCGTAAGAATAGCAATCCCAGTCCCAGAGGGGTTGTTGACTGTTAATGAAATCCTCGCGGTAAAATAAACTAGGCGCTATTAGAATAGATATTCTACTTAAATAATCTCTTCTCGTCAAGGCTGTAGACTAGATCGTTACATTTTATTGAAGAATACAAACTTTTGGTAGAATTTCACATCTGCTTTAACTGTCTCTTGTAGGAAATAATCCAGAAAATGAGGAGAAAACACTGTTTTCAGGAGAAAAATTATATAATATATTGATTCATTTTTCTAAAATTTTCCAGGATATCACTTCAATAAAATTGACACACTGATTTTTTGAAATATTATTTAAAAAAAAATTGGGAGTACCAACTTTATTGAACTGAAATCTGATGAATAATTTGAATAAACCTGGGAAGAATGTCCATTCTCTCAATCGATGATAGCTGTCATGTTGCCTCCACGATACAGGTATATACTGTCAACTGAAATTGAATTAAACATGACCTCCACCATAGACGGGATATACTGACACATTTCGCAACGGTAGGATAGAACTAATTCCCCTTCACGTTGTTTTCTCGGCCTTCTAATCCCTAATCTTGAAGTAGTTTTTTCGACCGCTGGAGGGCGCGACAATCGTCCTGGATTGTTTATTATGATTGGCTATCGCCAGTCCGCTAGTGGCGCTTTCTGGCGTTCGGAATAGTACGTTATTTTCAAGCATAGGCAAGGAGAATGGAGCAGGAACAAAGAGTTTCAGATTTGTTTCGCCGTAAGCGTGGAGTGTCTTTTCCATCAGTTGTATATTTCACCGGTTTATGATCGTATGTCTTTCGTCTCTGCGTTCACCTAGCCTATAAGCAAACGAGGACCAGTAATTATGACAGTCGACACGGCTGAATACTTACTTACATAAGGAACATGGAAGTTGTAGTAAAACTTTTGCTGAAATAAGTGCAATAAATGACTAAAATTAAGACGGAATAATTCGAAAAACAAGCTACAACCAATAACTTTGAACATTATAAAATAAGTCAGCAGAGTAATTCGTAGTTTTTTCACCAAAGGAAAATCTGGCATCATAACCAAGTCCGACACATTTAAAATTCCACTAAACTTTCCTCTACACCAGTCAAAATCAACACTTTGGATAGTTTCAACTATACATGGCACCCTCCGTAGCTCAGTCTAGTAAGGTATCGTTTAAGAAACTGAAGTTAAGTAGCAGATTCGAGTGCCGCTTAAGTCACATGCCACTTTGAAAACGTCCTTTAACTTAGTATCACTTCTTAGTTTGATTATCACCTGCTTATTCGCACCCCCATATAACCTAGAAGTTAGTGGGGTCGGCACTACTATGAATTAATATAAAAATGATAGTGGCGGGAATATCGTTGTGATGTGTGCGAGGAGGTACGGAACACGATCAAAGTATTTGAATTGGAACTTTTATAAATTGTTGACCAACAATACCCACTAATCTCTGACAACACCACATATAGTAATGGCGATCTTCCCACCTCGAAGGAAATATTTAAGTACATCGTAACTCGTCTAATAACGAATGAAATGAATGTATCAAAACGTTTCAGAATAATCCTCAACATTTTTTGTAAAATGTGTAAACATATTTTATACATTCAGTAATTAATAATCAGGTCAGTTCTTCCAATGTGATGGAATTGCGATATTTATAATCATTAAAAAACTAACTATTATCAAAAAAAAATATATTTCTCTTCCACAGTCTGCTCTTTATTCATCTTTAATTCCACTCAATGCTATTGGTCGTTTGGTTTAGCCTTTGATAGGGTCGTAAACTACCCGTCATTATCTCTACTTCACTCTCAGCTCGCGTCAAGCTGGGACTATAGCTAGCCACGATGGATACGCAACTTGGACTTGTCCCATGTTCTCCCAGCTGACGATCATCTCCAGTGCTAAGAAACCTTCGACGCCACCTAGATCGCCTATAAGCTAGATACAGGGCTCTGATGACCTAAGTAGTCGATCTCAGTGGCTTATATCAGTTTCATAGTTCCAGAACAACATCGCTCTCAGTTGCGTTTCCATCGTAGATAGCTATAATTCTAGCTAGTAGTGACAATAAAATACTAATGCAGTATCAAGATAGACGTCAAATTCTGTGAGCAATAATTTGAAGGGCGTAAATGGTTTCGGTTGTGCATAATAGCTAAAGATCAAATCATATTGTTATTTGGATTACTGTTATCGACCATTTTCTATTGATCACCATATGTTTTTTGTATTTTCATTCATGTGAAAGATATTCTACAAAGAAATAGAATCAACGCTGTCTAGATCTAGACCTACGTGCAATGTTCGATATCAACGCCACATAGATAAGCTAGCTACAGGGCTCTATGACAGCTGAGTAGTCCATCTCAGTGGCTTAGATCGGTTTCATAGATCCAGAACACTGTCGCTTTGAGTTGCGTATCCATCGTAGATAGCTATAATCCTAGCGTAAAGCGAATCAAGCAGCGGTGGCCACAAACGAGGCATTTACATTTTATGCTTATCAAAGCTTGGTCGTAAAAACAGTCGCGAGAGTGTTCTCATAATGAACTTATATGCAAATAAAGAGTGTGAATCTATTAATTGATAGTAGTCTACAGCGAGATTTCTATTCATTATCAAAATTCATTTTATTTGTATTGATTTTAACGACCTATAGTTCATTGATGGCTATCGTTAGCTCAGAAGTAAAGATCATATGTGTATCAAGCATAAAGTCCGGGGTTCGATTCCCCGACGAGGAGGTATTTTTCAGTGATAATAATACCCGTCCTATCAACATCACGCGCTGTACGTTTCAAGAGAAAGCCATGTACTCATATATATATATATATATATATATATATATATATATATATATATATATATATATATATATATATATATATATATATAAATACGCATAAAAAATATGGGACTCTTACATTACCACTACTAAATACCATTACTACTACTAAATAATCGAATGACATAATAATTTGTAACCATTACTATTTTATAAAATTTCAACTATTTTCAAATTAATTTATCCTCATCACCATATTCACTTTATTGTGTGATATTGCTAGATTTCTCTTCGCATAAATAACTCACACATACGACTATAATATGTGAAAACAGTATGATAATAATGGAGTCGCTTGACCAACTATTATGACCCATTAATTATTCTATGTAGTCTCTACTACTCTAGTTACAGAGATTCTATTCTTGTATATGATCGCGTTCGTTAGCATTCGCACAAAGGATAACAGTGATACAGAACATTTTTTCAAATTATCCTACCCTTTCTTTAATCCATAGTGTGTTTGTTTTTTAATTGGTTTTATGGAAAACCTTTGTTCTCTCTTTCGAAAACAATGAGTGTGGGCCTAATATCGAGTACATACCATATGGTCATATAAAAAAAATGTTATAGCTTTTGTTAGGTAAATACAAATAAAGTATAGAAAATAAAATGCTTCTATTGTTAGATTGTCAGATAACTATACAAACATTGTGGCTTTTTTGTGCAACTCTAGTGATGCACACAAAGTGCATTTCTAAAGTGCAGTCAAGTTGTTCAAGCTATGCATCGGGCTACATATAACAGTGTATGCATAATAGTGTGCTTCGATACTTTGTCATTCAAATGTATAGCATCTGAACTTTTGACTCATATCATATTCAGATATATTATGTACTTGTGTCCACAGACGACGAGTCTACTACCAACTAAAAGATTGTGAAAAACACGGTATTTGTATAGAGGCTAGAGGCATCGTAGCTTTTGGAAGATGGAGTTGTGTTTATAGTGATAAATTCCCTCCTTAAGAATCATGGACACTCAAAGAGCTGTAGCTGCATATTTCAGGATCCAACCTCTAACTCTCGGGCGCCTGAAGAGCGTATACCAGAATGTAGTATACTCGGTTGTGGAACATGTGCTTGGATGTCAAACCTCACCTGAACACTAACCACATTTTACAACCATTCATTCATGAGTACTCCCAAGCCCATGTCACACATCCGAGTATACTTTATTCCGGTATGAGCTCTTCAGCGCCCCTCCCCCCCACTCTCATTGATACATGATATTCTAATTCAATTTTTTCAAGGACCGGTTTTACCAACTAACCGATGAGTAGTGTTTTAGGCAATATTAAGCGAATTGCCTCGTTATCACCCTTGGTTACTTAGGTTATTTCCGTACATGATCATTGATTAACTGATTGTTACCTAATTACCGGTTGATAAAAAAGGGGTTGTAAGATTAGTCTCTTTCTCTCTCTCTCTCTATCTATCTCTCTCTCTCTCTCTCCCTTCGGTAGCTTTCTCTGTTATTTTGCACCTAAAATAACAAAACCAACCCATTTGTTTTTTCCTAGTCAACATTATTTAATGATGTATTTGTTTTTCTGTGAAAAAAACAAGTTAGTTTGTAATAACAATTGGAGACTACGACTCTAGGTTCATTTCGAGTTATATGTCATTCATTGTTGACAGAGAGTGATTCCAATTGGTCGTAACCTACCACAAGTTTTATTTAGTTGACAAAACGCTGCATGCTATTGCAACTATTATTAGAACTTTTAAATATTCAAGATTCGTATTAATTTGAGAATCACAATATTTTAAAGTTTCAGTATAGTTCATATCAATCAGTTGAACAAACCAACATAAATAAACAAAATGATTAAATCTCACTCACCGGTAACGATTAAATTGAACATAATTTTCTTTGCGTTTTCCTTCTTTAAATTATAATGGTTTCTACAAGCAGAAATATCTCCGAATACCTATATCTTGCACATGAATCAAACCGCACCCAACCAATTTGTTCGTCTATATCTTGGACGACGTCCCAAACTCATACCCTTTTCATTACAGTATAGCACTTAAGATTCCAAACATCGCTACCTGAACCATTGCACCGTATCAAACATGTCCTGAAATGTATTTACTCGACTCTCTTTGACGATTTTTTTTAAATGAAAAGTATTTGATGTTCGTTGAAATTGATATAAAGTATATACATCTTTAATATGAAAGCATGTTTTCCGTCGAACCGTGAAACCCCGTAGCGTCGTCTGACGTCATAGTGAGGTAGGCTTACCACCTGCGTCGAAGCTAGACGTCTAATTAGTTTACAGAAATAAGACAACATTTCTTAGAGAGGATGTTTTTTTTACTTGGACAAGGTTGAGATGTCGTGAGTCGTGACGTCAATTCGTAGTGACTTATTCACCAGAAGCGCTCGAGGATTTGGACCAGGTTTTACAAACTGATAGTTAGAGGATTAAGCGACAGTTAGCGGATTAAGAGAGCATGGGAGTCGATTTAGCGAAATATTAGTTTTTTGGTGATAACTTTTGAATGGTATGAGATATCGAAATTCTAATAGAGAGGAAAAATAGATATTTTCAATATACCTTCAAGATAGTGTAAATAATATACGTTTATCTCATATCGCCTAATTGTCACGCGTATACGGCTAAAAGAATACATTTTTCAAACGTATACGCGTGACAATTATGCGATATGAGATGAATATTACTTACACCATATTGAAGGTATTGAAAATATCTGTGTTTTCTTTCTATTAGAATTTCGATATCTCAACCGTTGAAAAGTTATCACCAAAAAAACAGATTTTCCGCTAAATCTACTCCCATTGACTATTGGTAAATTCACTTTATGAATTCAAGAAAATCAATTAGGGTCTGGGGTGACGTCATCAAATAGCTTATAGTGTTTAACGCCAAGATGCATTGAGGGTTGCGTTGGTTAAAAAATGCAAAACAACGAAAAACAACGCAACCCTCAATGCTTCTTGGTTAACGCTATTACATTTATTTACATAAGTATACTTGTTTTCACGAAAGGAGAAGGTCGTCTACCAACAGAAAAACACGAAAATATTTATTATGATATTTTAGTCGTGGTATTCGTAGGGAGTTATGATTTTTCACGACGATCGAGTTTCACTATGAGAAACGAAACTACATCTTTCCAAACCGTTGCAAGGTTGTAGCGGTATCATGAAATACTTGAAGTTTTCACCATTCAACTGTTTGGTAGATGAATTTCTTCTTTCATGGATACAAGGATATTATTACTCAATACTCACCATGTTCCTAGAAGTAGTGATTGATAATATATACAATTTATACACTGTAATTATTGTAGATATTTTGTATTGCATATATTTTTAACAATTATTATTTTTTCAACCACTTTCAGAAAATTCTTGCCTGAAAGGTATATTTGTATAATACGAACAATTTTAAAAGAGAATAAATATTAATATAAAAAGTACTACCCTAGATTTAATGCGTGGATAGCAGCAGCCCCTAGGCAATAATATTGGATATCTGGATTTCAAATTTAATCGTAACCTATAAAAATTCTCATTTCGTATGAATAGGACTACATTCCATTTTTGAAGCTATAAAAAGCGCCTTCATTGCCTCTGTATTACATTTTATTATATATTTTTCACTGGTGTGTTGAACATAGAACAAAAAATGTGTTTTATAGCTACATACCTGTGAACATTGTGTGTAATATAGTTCTAAAGTATTATCGTTACGCAGATGTTATAATATCTTTGTTTCTAGCAAATTTCCAGTATAAATGTAAAACAAAATGACTGATATTCTGCTCATAGGCGTATTATTATGTATTAAAGTCTGTATTGACCTGAACCTAGCTTATTTCTTTAAAATCAAAATTGAATACAATTAAAAATAAAATATTCCGAGATCGTGAGAGTTCACGGCGTGAGAGCTTACACGCCTAACAGACGCCAGCAACGTCTTGATCCCCTCTCATTCGATCTCAACTGTGTGCTAGACTCACAGTGTAGTGATACAAACATACTTCATCAAAATATAAAGAAGATGTACCAATTGCGTCTTCAAAGTGAAGTATGTCCAGGGTCAGAATCTGAGTCCTTGGTCCCGTAGGGCAACTATCGCTTTTATAGTTGCACTTATAAACTTGATACAAAACCATTGTTCCCCAATTAAGGCTATGGATGGAAGATTGGAAGATTAGATCGTTAGAACGGGCCACCACGAGGGCAATCTTTACGAACTATATAAAACAACAATGCTCAACAATGCTATACACGACTCAGTAGAATTATTTATGCTGGAGGTGACATTTGTTTTCACGAGAATTATAAATTTTGTAATTTCAACGATGTCACCGGCACCGTAACCACTATTAACTACATCTAGTTCACCAGGGAATCCGCTAAATCGCGACGGGCAAATGGTACCGTTTGCTCTGATTTGACCACAAGAAATCACAAATGCCTGCCATGTTATTAGTATTGGAGTCGGTACATCTTTATATATGATGAAGTTTGTTGGTATTTAGGTCGTCATTGGGTGTTACATTTCCATCCTTTGAATTTATTGAGAAACAATATATTTGTGGCAAGTTTTCGAACATCGAGGGTATATCCCGATGCTAATTGTTTTTGCGATACTTGGAAACTTGACTGTACCGTATTTAACGCGATTCTACGAATTGTTGATTCATCTACCCAAGGATTAAAACTGTTGATCACATGGTTGCCAACGTTATTTTAATTCACTAATCATGGGTTTAACGCTAATCGCAATATTAACACTTTTGTTTTATCAGACCCCAGTATAAATCGTGGGTTTATCTATACTAAAGTCACAGCTCATTTAAAATTGTACATTTATCACGTTCTACAAACATCCTCCAATGAAATTCTGATCTACAGAGCCGTTACATTCCAGTATGTGAGTTGGATAGCGTTATAAAACAAAATGGTTGACTGATAACTATAATTAACTTGATTTAGACAAACGGATTGTGTATTTGAACTTTGGAAAAGCCTTAGTAAATCGTAACAAAGGTTGAAAAAGCAATTAGTTCCCCTTTCACTCACAGTCTACTTTTTGACACTTCTCCAATTAAATCTCACTATGAGTCTAGTTACATGTCAAAATTTCCATTTGTTATCCAGTACATTAATTAGTTATTTAATTAATTAATTATTCAATTAAAAATGGGATAACACATCTGTAAAAGGAATGAAAGGTATGTATACTTGTATTTCTTTGAAACCAAAATTCCTTTTTCTCAAGCGAATTTTTCAATGGAAATGAATTTTCTTTGATCTTTAGTATAATCAAGAAAAAGGTTCACCAAGGTTCTTGTACTTGTATCCAGGAGAAAAGTTTGAGAAATCAACCCGTGATATGACCTCATATGACCTCTTTAATAGTTTTGTAGGATCGTCAGCACATCACATTGTTACATTGGTACAACTGTTTAATTTTAAACTAACCAATCAGAAAGCAGTGAGAGAGTAACCAGGGATACCAATTGAATGGAATGAAATCTGTTAAAATAATCTTTAAAATAATATAACAATTCTCCGTCTTTTTCTAATCTATAGTTCACTTCCGCTAATAGATATAAATGGTTACTGGTACAACCACATTTCTGTGAAACCGTTTTACCAAATGTTTTACTCACATTAGGGCTTTCTTTGTAAATTTGTATGAAATTGCTTCACATAATATAAAAGCCAATATGTGTCTCATAGACAGATTTATGGTATGTGATGATAGAAGTCATGGGTGATTTTCATAAGAAATGCTTTTCTTTGCCAAAGTATTTCAAATGTTGACCCAGTTCTTACTGAATTAAAACTTATCATCTAAAAAGAAGCCCCCGTTTTAACAATGTGGTATTCTTATAGATGATATTTTAAAGGAAGGATTTATTGTTTGGGTTGGTTTATATAGTTATTGTGGTTTAGGCTTTTGTCGTGATGAAAATGAATATTGTTGGTGAAATAGAATAAGCAACAATCTAGTTAGTTTGTTATATAAAATGGAACAGACTTGCTTGTGTGGATTTACGATTGAATGCTGTGCTCAGTTTTATTATGTTATTCAGTTGGCAATGGCAAAGCTGGGGATTAACTAATATCACTGCAACATGGAAGCAACAAATGTTTGCCCATTTATATTTGCTCTGTAGCTATGCAAACTGTCTGCAACATTTTCTCATATTCGACACTATAAAACTAACAACAGAATGCGATTCTAAATCCCAATATGTCCGACGAAATGATTACAAATAAACTGTCAACAATGTTATATTATTAATGATTTTTTATTGTTTTGTATAAGTATGCATTGTATATACTTCATTTTGTAACTTATCAGAAGTTCCACTGTTTATCACTGACAGCGTAGCAGCAACTTTTTCGGTCGAATGAGCCACTAAAATTAACAACTTCTAAATGCAATAAGGCTGACGAAAGGTTGAGATATGCGCGCTTTATGTGGTAGCTTTCCACAAATTTCTTTGCCCACAACTAACAGCATGCCCGGAACTTTTCAAAACCTCATAAATTGTAATATCAAGGTATTTATTGTCAAACAAATCAATTTGTATATATATATATATATATATATATATATATATATATATAGTTTACTTTCATCCAAGAAAAAAGGAGGTAATTTACCAACATAATAATAAAGTTATTATACATAATGTCGCTGCAACATTGAAGTTTGAATGCTTTTGAAAGATGTAGTCCCGTTTCTTATCGATCGTTAACCTCATCCTGGAAAATCATAAAATCCGAACAATATCACGACTATACTGATATAACCATGATATTTATGTTCTTTCTGTTGGTAGACGACCTTCTTTTCTCTTGAATACATCTAAATATAAATGCATTTTAGTATCTCCCTCATTTTACAGTTTCTGAGATTCATGACAGCATATCTCTATAAGTGTTTGATATAAAATATGAAAGATATCAAATTATATTTGATTGTTGTATACCAATTGCAGTATTAGACCGTAACATTCACGATACTGACAAAATAACTCCCTTCACAATAATACCCTCTACCAACGCTCAATCATAAAACAGATATACGATTCGATAGAGTATAACATTTCATAACGAATATTTTATAAAACAATGTAAAATTGTCATCGAAACGACTCTGCCAATAACAAAATCTCCCACGTGTCAATAACTCTATCTACTCGTGGCACTGACGTCACTCTGCCACGTGTCACGTGACATAGAAAAGGCCACCAAACAGCGTTCATGTAATGGCGTCAATTCACATACACAGTGTCGTCGCGAGGAGCCAATAACAGAGGTCGCAGAAGGAGGAGGAGAGGGATGAACCGGGAGAGATAAGGGAAGAAAGGGATTGTATTGGAAACAAAAAGGGATGAAAGTCAAATGGTAGCGTGGTGATCTGTGTGAGGGTGGGGGGCGATATTGTTCTTCATCTTATTTTTTTGTGACAGAAATCCACAAAACCGCGTTGCAATAATCTGTTCGCCATGTGTGACTGGGTGTGTGTGTTTGTGAACCACTGTATAAGACGTTTATATTAAAGTTATACGATGTTGGCTGGTTATTCAAATTAAAATGTGGAACGTGTTTGTTAAATATATTCTAGTTTTCCCACGTGAGATGGTATTATATTTCCTTTAAAGGAGAATGAAATGGTTTTACTTGTATTTGAAATGCGAAAAACCTACGCTATTGTGACTTCCTCAGTATTGGGAGTCACCACGGTCAAATACTAGCTCATTCTGGTAGCTAATTATAAAACTTGGATTAGGTTATTAGACCGGGATTATACCCGAGTCCATGTAGCAGTACTACCATATACCGTCTCTAGCTATGCGACGTCATCAACTGGGGTTAAACTGTAAGTTAATTGACTCTAAATGGTTCCTGATGGTCATTATCAAAGTCGATAAAGTAGCACAGAAGGAAAAACTACTTTATCGACTCTGGTGATTATGGTCACCGAGTTTATGATCACTAGAAAGCATGTTATTTATTGAAAGTAATACGATGAAGAATTTTTATTTTGGTCGATACGGGATGCAATTTCGAAATTTGAAAATTTCTAGATTGAAATTTGACTTATTTCATCCAACTAAATGTGAAAATTATTGAACATCACTCAAAATGGATTTTTTTTTGTGATGATTTTTTTTTATATTTTACATTTTCTGACTGAAAATAATATTCCTACATTTTTTATTATCTGAAAGTTCTCTATAAAAAAACACAAATCTTTTAGTATTTTGAAAAACATCATCAAAGGATATTTTCCATTGTTTCAAATCTATTGTTATACGAACGTATTGTATTAAAATATGAACAAAAGATGTTTTGGTATTTTCAAGCGATTGTACTTTTGAACTAGACAGATAAACAATTGAATGAAAATAACAAATTTTTGGTAGTAATGTAATATTGATTAGTCAAATGAGGTGATAAGATCGCCCTTGTGATGTAGCGACTGAACGATCCTAACATGTCATTCAAGATGTGTGTTTAATCCACGACACCTCGACTTAAACATACTTCTTCTTATGATAATTAACTTATTGTTTACTTTATAACTTATAACGACCCCACCAACAGTTAGGTTATTTGGGGGTACGGCTGAGCAGGTCATAATGAGCGGTGACTCCATTTTCTACTGTGTTGGTCCTAGGTGACTGAGCTACGGAGGGTGACCTACTTCCTTCAATTTACTAAAGACAACAACATAGTTCTCCACCAACACGTATTACTATCGCTTGTTGTAGAAACTCAAGTCAGGTAGGGCGTGTGTTCGAGTCCCTCTTAAGGCATGTGTTTTTGTAAACGTCCTTTCACCTACCATCACTCTATCATTCTATTATCATCCTCTCATTCGTACCCCCGTATAGCCTGGCTGTTGGTGGGGTCGTTAAGCAACAGTGAAATAAAAATCAACACGTATATATTTATGAATTATTTAGTATATGTTATTATTAATCTTGTAATCTTTCCTACGAATATTGATAATTTTGCTCTAATGTTGCATGCTATACTGTGTCCAAGTGGCAATCGTATTCTCGACAGTGATTTTAATAAAAACTTATATCAATAACGTTTTTTCACGTTTTTTATAACGTATTTATAAGTTTTATAACGTTAATGAGAGTGACCATTTTAGTTCTGATCGAAAGTGGAACGTTAGAACGTTTATAAAGATGTGTGCCAATGTGTCAGGGTAGAGGAATAAAGAAAATGAAGATAACTAACTCATCAGAACGATCGCAACGACCTCAACTCAATGTTGTTGATATTTACGTACCACGTATTAATGTTCGTGCCACCCAACTGCAGAGCTACTTAATTTACCACTCGTTTATTCGAGCTAAATCATTTGAATCATTTAAATCATTCAATGTGTACAACTGTTTCCGTTGGCAACAGAGCTATGATTACTATCTTTTTATCTTTTTTTCCAGTTTTATTTCAAACTTGCGTTATAGTAAAAATAGTACGTACCGGTATACTAATATCCACGAAATGAGAAGGTCGTATAAGAACTGAAATATTGTAAAATCTGCGGTTGTAGGACTCCCTCGTTATATTTTTCTCTCGTCATCTTTCTGATAGTCAGCAAATGAAACACAGTGGGTCCATTTCTTTCATTAACTTTTCATTGAAAATTAAATTCACAAGAAATTATTGAAGAAATACACTATGCCTCAGTTTGGCTTCAACTTTGTCATGATACGTCATAAAACAGGAGTCTTATGCCTAATTTGTTTAATGAGCCGTGACAGTAGTTATCGATGAAAATGAAAATCGAATAGAAAATGAACCTTTGAAAATGAAAATCGAAAATGAAAATCAATGAAAATCGAATCAAATAAACTGGTTTTGAATGGTTCAAGTATTTTCAATGCCATTTTAGATACATTGTTATTTTTTCGTAATATTTGACTGCCATGTTATTGAATATGTTGATAATTATGATTGGTTTTATGTAGATTGCGACTGAATCTAAAATACACGCTAGTTGCTAACTATATAGATGTAGGCCTATTAATTGCACCTACTAATTGCAGCTTTATTGTTGATTCTTTTGAAGGATTTGGTTGTGTTTCTAATCGTAAATCTCGTCGACTCGTTCAAAAATCATAAACACTATAACTACCAGAATTATACTAATTTAACGGTGATCCTCATGTTTGTTTTATTGGTGGACGACCTTCTTCTTTCGTGGGAACAAGTTTATTAAAAAATGTTGTGATGAATATAATGAAGGTCATGTGAAGGAAACGATCTATTTTCAGGATTGTAGTTTTGTACGTTTTTCACTTAATGTTGATTAAACACTAATATATTATGTTAAGAGAATCACGAATATTATTCTTGTTTATAAAAAGTTATGAAACTTGTAAACAAACTCGTAGATGAATAAGATGCGAGTAATTTGTTAATGTAACATCCAATTGTGCGAAGTGCATCGTTTATTACAAAATTAAAAACTTGTCATTTTTAGCCAATTACAGCTATAGCTGAAGATGAAGAGGTATGGTCTTTCGGACGGGGCACCACAAGGGCGATTTTATCATCCTAAGAGAATGATTACATTGTAATTCATTCAACAAAATTCTTCACATAGACTCCGCTTAATTTGAATAGAACAATGGTTAATTTGAATATCGAAATGATATGAATATTGACTACAGATTGCAATACAGACAACAATTTAGTAGAAACAATTGATTCTGTTATTATTTCCACGGAACATTGACAACATATGTCACACATCAAATTGAATATTTGATTTCGTTTTCCTCGCTTTAGTGTGACTCAATCGTTCGCGTTGCGCAGAAGTTATAAACTTGACTCGTCATCAAGTCTTTGAAAGAGATCAAAGTGAAACTTGGAATCAATGCTCATTTCCACATTGCCTTGTTAACCTATATAAAATAATGAGTCAAGTCGGAACCAATTGTTATGTTGATTAAAGAGTAGCGAGTAGTGATTATGGTAGTGTATAAGCGAAATGGATGATAGCGTTTCCGTGTAACCGTTCACAATAAGAAACTGTAATATAGTGAAACTGTGGTATAGATGTATAGTTCAAGAAATGAAACAAGTCCAATTCGTATGACTATTTCTACTATTCCTCATAACCCTTTTTATGACAAGACAAATTCTGACCAATCAAAAATGTGTAGTGCCTAGTACTGCAGTCAAATGCCTACTGGTGGATGCTTATATGTTCGATTATTTTATTTTACTTGCAAAGTCGAATAAGAAACGTACTTGAATTGACAGTCCGGAAAATAACTTGAAAAACCTAACCGCTATTCGGTGAAAGGGGAGATTACTATTACCGATGCCAATAAATCTTGGTCATCATTACAGTGCGTCGGTTAACTCAATGAAAATGAAAATAAATTGTCTTGATTAACCTCTGATGTATTTTATTTTATATTCTGACCATTTATTATTCTATTTTTACTTCATTCTATTTCAAGAAATATTAGTTTCCGAATCAACTTAAACCCGGCACCTCCACCGAAATTAGATTTGAACCAATTTTTTTAATTAACATTCATTGAGAATGATCTGCCATATGATAGATCATGTTTTCGTCTTACAAAATCTATGTATATCGTCTACAATTTGATCACAGGTCTATAATGAACAATTTTCGCACAATAGTATAAATTTGCTTGTTCTGTGTTCGATTAATATCTCATTTTTAGCGTAGCTTATTTTTAGCGTCTTTATTTTTTCAGCATATTTTAGCGTTTGAATTGAAATACTATGCAGTTGCCACTGATCTGTAACAACCTTTTTCATCCATAATGTCAAAACATTCGTAATCCAGTTATTCAATATGACAATTCCAAACAAATTTCGTTACTAAATCAACTCCTCAAAGTCTGGATTTGAAGTGCTAAAAATATCCAAATAATAACTCATGATACATTGCGAAGTTAACTGCCGAATGTCTAGACCACCACATAAACATGACGTCACTTATAGTGGCTCAATGACGTTGTCTTTGAGCAAAGCCATCTTGATCAGAGCTGTGTTATGAAGCATCTAGATGGCAGTTATTCGACATGTGTGACGTAATACGTACGTAGTAGGTACTATCTTTCAATCTATACTTTATCGAACTGAAGTTACTGGACTTGTACCCAGTGGATACTTGTAAACACGGGAGGACTTGTATACCAACATAACAAACACGAATATAATCGATATGTATTATAGATTCTGTTTATAATAATTATTATCATCTTTCAATATTATTATACTATTTATATTATATTATTATTGGGCCTATATTAAATTATTATATAACTATTATTCAATTATTGTTATTTATGATTGAATTATAATTTGAATGAAAATAATTAAAATTGGGTGGTAAGATTGCCCTTGTGGTAACCCGTCCAAACGATCCTACTTGCATCCATAGACTTTATTGGGAAACGATGATTTTGTATCAAGTTTCGATGTTATTGAAAACAAAATCGGGGTTTTATCATTTTTGAGGACAAGGTTTCGATAAGAGAGGCTACCGAATATTTTGAAAACAAAAATCAACGAACTAAATATTGAACCCAACCGTCTGTTCAACGTTTTTCTTTCAGTTTTGTAAATACACAACTCAATTATAGTTTCTAGAGCTCAAGGATTAGCTGACGAAAACCTGAGCTGTGTAAAAAAGGAACTATACTAGATAAACTGATGTTGGAGCTGAAAGTTACATACAAGAACATTACTTCTTCTTTGTCTAACTGATGGCGATGTTTAACTCACATTAAACAGACGAGTGTGGGCGTCGTTGTGTAGAGTATAAGCTCTGGAGATATCAAGTCTAAGCTGAGGCTTACATAAAACATACGATATTACGAAATTCAATTCTCTTTGCAACTTATCGTCAAGTATTTCATTCCTCTGATTTTCTAACCTTTTGATCTTATGAAATGTGAAAGAATAAACTATCTGAGTACTTATGTGTCCGTAATAATCATAATTGTCTATACGAGTATTTATAATAATTATTAGAATATAATTTTGGTGGTAATCACACCCTAACCCGACTACTGTTGGGAATAAGAACTATTGACAACATTACAATATTAAATTGAAAATATAAGTAGCATGTTAATAATGATTGAAAAGTGGAGAAAATGTGGGAAATTAGATAATTGATTATTTAGGTCTACACACATAAATGTGCATAGGAAAATATATGGATGTTTGTTTTCGTTCACTATGTTCATTTATCTATAATGTGAAACATTTGTAGGCCTATGTATTACAAAAAATCTCAATATAATTATGCGACGTTCAGACCTGCCACTTCTTACTTATCCCCTTCTGAAAAGTGAACAATAACTTGAGAAATACAAATTAGGTGACAATTAATAAAACATCGCATTATACGCACTAGATTGAGTCTACATGAAAAATGAAGGAAAAATACAACGAATTCGATTGGTTGCCGCAGTGCTCACTTACGTATTCTGTAACACATTTGGAAGTTTACACTTTAATTGATACTTAAATTTTGCTTTCGGTTGCTCTTTGATGGTCATAGATGGTCACAGAGTTGATAATCACCCAAACTTCATAATCCACAGCCATCTAATGGATATGTGTTGAATTTCTCAATATAATAACACTCACAATCAATGATTTTCAATTGGTTCGGAGGATTATTCCAGCATCTAGAAGGCGTTATACGGAACCTGAGATGGCGCTGATTGTTGTAAATTGTGATTATTGAAAACCAGATGTAATGCCTTTAATATGCAATAATGCAGTAACGCATTGAATATTAATAGTCATAAAGATTGGTTCACGAAGCTCGGGCGTTGGTGGTATGCGATGTCAGTGATGTCTATCGCACGATGTTGAATCGTATATGGATTGGCATGTTGAATAATGTATCAGAACATAAACTCTGTAATGAAATACGTAAAATAATAACAATGAGGTGAAATCGTTAGAGATCTACATTGACTATCAAAATCCATATAATGTCAGAAGAGAGTAATAAAACTCACATAATAACCCAAGTTAGATTGAATATCATGTTAATTGAAAACGAAACATAGAAAAAAAATAACAATGAAAATGATGAAAAAAATACATAGAGCCCAAGTTATAATGTATCTCATTCAACGAAAATGTAAGAAACATTTGAGAATCAGATTGTACAACATTCTTATCTCCAATATATTATACGTACATACATATATTTATATTTTAGTAAATCTAACTGTAAAAGAATGTTCATTCTCCACGGCTCGAACCTGTTGATTTACGACAGTGTTTCGTTGCAGATACACTTCCTCATTTTCCTTATCTCTTGTTCTACTAGCCAAGTACAATCCGAATGAGCAAGTTCAGAAAAATAAAATATATACGCCTTACACCAGTTTCTTCCTAATAGTAATTACTAAGTGAAAAACTCCCCTATCTTGTCGTAAGAGAAATAAAACGAAAGGAAACTCGAGTTTTCTTTTACAAAATAAATTGCATCTCTTTCCTAACTGTTTGTGTGCCATTTTGAAGACGGCTACACCATAAGCTAACAATAACAAAGTGGGTCCATTCTTCTTTGTTAAGGTTGTGTATATATATATATATATATATATATATATATATATTCCAGTATATTAGTCTCCAAGGATGGAGAGTTTGTTAAAGAGAGAAGGGGGTGGGTAGGGGGGTAGGCCATTGTTAAAATGTACGAGGTTGAGAAATCGAGGAATGAATCAAAACTGATAAAGTAGGCACAGAACAATTTTGTACGGCTGTGGTTTCCTGTTAAATTCCCTACGGTGATATCTATTCTGTGATTGGTCAGGATGAGTTTCTGTTTTTGGTCGGCAGGATCAGGTAGTGATAAACGATGAGGATTCGAATTACTCGAGAGATGAATAGACTTGCTTTTCTTCATTTGATGATGGTTGGAAATATAGTGGATTTATATCGGTTTTATTGTAGCCGATTTTGATTATAGATATATCGTACCGATATATTGGTAACAGCGTTTCAGAGCTGTGCGACCAGCTATATACTTGAAAACCGAAAACGTTCCGTTACCAACTAGTTTCTTATATATCGCATAAAAAATTTGACGTATAATTGAAAATGTATACTTCATAACATTATCGTGTATCAAAATGTATGAGCAGAATAACGTATTTACGTAATTTTTCTGCACTTCATTTCTTCTGCTTATATTGAAGTCTTCTTTGTGGACTATATCTCGCACAAATTAGAAAAAAAACAGTACACTAGTCGATCAAGTAAACGTAGAAGATCACAATAATATGATTCACAATATAATTTGAACTTCAATCACCAAGCAGTACTGGAAGATCCGACATTTCACCCTGTTTCTTAGCTTTGAATGAAGTCTGCATTAGGAATGAGCATGATTTGCTTATCTATATAGCTATTATCCTGACCCCCTATTATCCTATAAGCTATTGTCCTGATCCAACAACCCTTGTTTACCCGTGAGGTTGTCGACTTTTAGTAGTCAGAAGATCGTGTCTACTCATTACATTATACCTGAATATTCTGAAAAGTCACTAAATAAGATTTTGGTCAGGATAGGTTCACTTCGAGAATACTCATTATTTGTAAACATTTCACTTTTCTTTTCCGTCACTGTCATAGTCATACATCAATTTGTCATATCACACATTTATAAATATCAATTTTACTCCATGTAATTAAGCAAACTGAATTCCCTATAGAGAAATAATCAGCTGAAATTGCAGCTTTTTGCTTCATAACTAGTTTTTGTCGAAATACTTTCGATATGATTAATATCACACTTCAGTGAACACTTCCATTGTATCCCATTGAAATAGTTTCTTATAGAGGGTATAAAGAGTTGGAATGATACTGCCCTAGATATCAGAATAATTAACACCCCCTTCCCCAGCCCAACTTGCATGAATCACTGACCCCCAAAATCTAACTATCTGTGAGATCGTTATCCAAAGAGAAATGAGAAATAATTCCATTACAATAATATAATAACGTCAAATACAATCTACTAACCAGAAATCAATAATAAGTTAAATATAATAATTAATTGAACCCCCCCCCCCTCCTCGGCGACCATTTTACTAATTTATCATATACGTACTAACGAATGATTATTCTATTGCATATCTACACCTCCATTGTTATAAATCACTGCGTCCAATGTAAATCATGACACACAGAGAGAGAGAGGGGGGGGGGGGGGGGTGAAGACAGAGAGAGAGAGAGAGAGAGAGAGAGAGAAATGTCTGAAGAGCTAGGTTCTAAATCTAACTTGGCCCCCTGCTATCAGATCCTTTGATTCCCGCCAACTTTATACCTCCAATGCCACACGGCATCGCGTACTATTCCAGTCAACACTTGAATACTCCTTGAACGCCAACAATTAACTAGAGCACTTACCAATTACATTCCCGGGGGAACAATCTATCAAAACAATACGTACAAAATTAGAAATTATTCCATTAGCTGTCGTTTGGATTCTTATATTTATTGAAGACAGCAAAGTTTCGAATACTCTCAAAAACCTTCATGTAGTATTTCAAACGTATCTAATTTTTTTTGTTATCAAATATTTTTGAAATAATTTCTCGACATTTCAGAACGAAATCGAAAAATTGTGTGAACAAATAAATGTGACCACAAAAATTCCAACAACTTGACTATCAAAGGATTTTCATCAATATACAATCCAAGTTCCGTGTGTCCATATGTATAGCACTTGCAGAGCAATGCACTGTCTTTTACTCTGAGCATTGATTATATTATAGTTGAAGCAGAAGTCTGTGAATATTCACAGAAAATATCGCGAAGAAATATTCAGAAAGTGAAATTATAATGATCTGTACTGCTTCTTCATTTCATAATTATCGTAAAGTTCATTACTTTGAAGTTATAATAAAACTATACAAAGCTACGGAAGATCTTTGTACTCTTCTTTCCTTTCCACTTCTTCGTCTCGGGAATCGTTTTTTATTTGTGAAACACGACCTTTCGTCACTAATTTAATTTAATGTAAGTGAAAAAATTACACATTTTTCACTTTTTATACTCGTATTCTGTTTTGCACGTGTTTCATATCCCAGTTGATTGCTTTTTATAATTAAATCTCGGAAAGAATTCTAATCATTCTGTAATTATAATATATGAACTAATTGAGCATAAAAAGTTTCATTAATGTAATATTGAGATTTGGTTTTCATTTCAGCCATCGATGAGAAGCTAAATGAGAACAAAATAAAATCATACCTTGATTAACTTAATCAGAATTGATTCAATTAATGTAAAAAAATGTGAGTGCATTAGCTAGTAACTCAATCCGACTTGTATTTATTCCCTGTATACGTTTTTTGCACGCGCGTAGGTTGGACGGTGTGTTCGATCAACATTCATTTGTTGTGGACACATGCCTCAATCTTTGGTCTAGTTTAAATATTATTTGTGTAAAATCAATTCTACCACTTTTTAGAACCATCAGATTGAAGTTTGAATACAAAATTTTGTACATTTTTTAATTTAAAAAAAATATGGTTTTTCTAGAATTTTTTGTTATAATACACGTTTCATAATTGAATCACACTTGAATTTTCTTTACTGAAAAAAAAATGTTGCTTTCAAAAATGCTTTCAAATTATAAGGTCGATAAAAGTAAGTAATAAACTCGGAAGATTGTTATTATTATATTGATCTAGTCTCAATATAGTTGGTGCAAAATCATATTGACCACTTTTAAGAACGATCAGTTCAAAATTTGAATGAAAATGAAAGTTGAATTTGAAAATTAGTGTTCAATTTTTTATTTAAAAAAAAAAGATTTTTCACTAGAATTATCAATTATACACGTTTTATATTAAATCCACCTCAGGGTATCAATTCATGAAAAAGCGTAAATATTGCTACGAAAAACATATCAAATACTTTCAAATTATAACACCGATAAAAGTAAGTATAATAAACTCAAAAGATTCCTGAGTATAAATTCTCTCGAAAATGCACTTTTGTGCCACGCGTTTGAACTTTGTGCCCATATAAATCCACGTGTGCAAAGACCGAGATGAAATTGTCGCGCGCAGAAAAGATTTCCCAAGAGTTGGCAAAGATTAAATGTTTCCGTATACCTGCGTTGCTATGAGTTACAGTTCGGTTATCTTGAGACAATTCTAAGAAACATAAACATTTGAAATTAGATCACTGATTCCAGTTTATTCGCTGGTAGTCTACAGGTGGCTGGGTAAACAATCAAATCCTTTTTGTTTTTTTAGCACGATGTAGTGATACCAGCAGACTTTAGCATAATATAAAGAAGATGTACCGACTCCCATACTAATAACATGTCAGGCATTTGTTGTTTCTTGGGGACAAATCAGAGCAAACGGTTCCACTTGCCTGTCGCGATTAGCGGATTCCCTTGTGAACTAGATGTAGATAAGAGTGACTACATTGTTGAACTTGAAAAAAATCTATAATTTTCATGTAAATCACTGCTAACATGATAATTCTACTGAGCCATATATGTATATAGCATTGTTGTTTAAAACAGTTCGATATAAAAGCGATAGTTGCGCTACAGGCAAGTGTAGAGTAGAGAGGGTATACACCCTCTTTATATTATGATGGACTATGTTGGTATCACTACATTATGTACAGGTGGTCGGGTAAACAATCGAATCTCTTGTGTTTTGTTCTAGCGTGTGCGAAAGATTTCCGGAACGACCTGTTTAATAATTTAGCGCAAAGTTAGAGATGCCAAGGGCCCAAGGACATTATGCTTGCCAAAAATAGATTTGTTCAAGAACGCAGCTGTTTGATACGTTACTAAATTTGATTGAATAGTTCAAGACAACGAAATGATGTCAATTATAATATAATTTCAAACACGTTAAAACAGTCGTGGAAGCTGATTATTTAGTAGTGGAAGAATCGTTGAAAATTTGTTCATTAGAAAAACGTAAAAAGATTAAAATCGCAATTGATATCACGATTAATTGGAATCACGATACAATGGAAGATGGATTATAAGAGAGCGAGCGAAGATAAACAGATGGAAGAATGAAAGATTATCAATATGCAAAGATGAAAAGAATTAATGAATCAATCAATCAATAAATCAATAAAAGAATGCATGAATAAATGAATAGATGGATGAATTAATTAATTAATGAATGGATGGATAAATAAATACATGAATGGATAAATAGATAGACATGAATACATGGATAGACGAATAAATGTACAAATAAATAAATGAATAACTGAACGAATGAATGATTCCATGGATCAGTGAATCAATGAATGATGGAACTGACGAACGAAACGAATGAAAAATCCAACGAACAACAATGAACGAAAACGAAAAGTCCAATAAAAAATCCAATGAACAACTAAACATACTGTACATGAAAGAATGAATCAATAAGAAAATGAATTAATAATTAGATAATTGAATAAACGAATGAATGAATATTAAAAAATGATAAATTGCATGACACACATTCAACATTTTTCTATAATATCAGTATATGATATCAGGACTATTTTTCGATCTTATTGATGTCAAGTTTGAGATCAATCATCTAGCTAGCTAAAATTTCATTTTCACATTTTCACACTTCCATACTCCTCTCACAACGACAACAATGGCGACGTCCTCTTTCTCCACAATCAACTTAATGAAAAACTTGATCCCAACCATCTTATTTCGACGTGCTCCGATAGCAGTGATCGATACAAGAACGTCCGAATGTGACGCGAGGACTACCAGGAGTGAGTGAACTCTTCACCAGCTGTGGGTGGGTGGAGGGGGGGGGGACCGGGGTTGAGGTTCACGTTGACTTATCCAATGGTGCTCAAAAGTGAGTTTACTAGCCCATTGAGACTCGTCTTGTAACTGATGCTGGTTCTCGATATCAGCGCGGTGATATCGTTCTGAGGGGGGGGGGGGGGGGTGACAGCGACGCGTGGCGACCAGTGGCGGAACATAGTATCCCTTCCCCCCTCCCCCCCGACACACCTTCATGTGAGGAATCGAAACGGACGACGACATAGAAATCTATTCGAAACGTATAACAGTATAATCTTTAAGAAGATGAAGTGTTTGCAATTCGATTCTGAATTCACTCATTCTCTTGCTCCAATATAAATTATTGGAATTTGAATTATTTTTGGGAAAAAATGTAGGCCTATTTATACTTGAAATTGTACAATATATAAATTGATTTTCGTATATATGTAATAAATAGATATGGTACATGTACCTGCGGGTCTACAGTTTATTGTATAAGTTACATATAATGAATTGTTTATTCTCTGGTAGTAGAATCACCCTTGTGGTGCTCCGTTCAAATAATCCTAGCTGACTATCGTCATTCGTTTCAATTGGATAACAATTTCTTTACGTCAAATTTCACATTTTAATTAGATATCAACGAAAATAATTGATCTCGTTTCTTCTCGATAATTGCGCAGTTTAAAATTGTGGATAACTAATATCGAGGTTTGTTTTTAGAATACATTTTTCGGAGAATAAATATATATTAATCAAGCTCATTATTAATCAAGGAACAAAAATATCATCGGTAATGACTGGTCCATCCGCTAATTATCGCTTTATCTACATAATTACCATTCGTAAAACTTAACCATATAGTTACTTAGAATCACATCAAATTTTTTAATTCTGCGATTATTTTGCTTACATTTCAATTCAACTCAACTCAGATTATGAAATGTTTTCTCTGTCTCGAGTTTCAACTTAAACTTTAAAAACTCAATATGTGGTCCGTTTGACAAAATTTCTTATTTTCATCTTGTCTCAATCATATTTCATTCTGTCATTAGTGTTTTCATGCTTCAGCAATTCTGTGTACGTTCTCAGTGAATTCATCCACCGCACCAAGTTCGTGTCTGAAAACATATTCCACATTATATGCAAGCTCTACGTCGATATATACCTCAGGGCCCAAGAGACATAACCTCCCCCTTTCTACCACCGCCACTGTAGATCGCATTAATGTCCACTGCGGTTTAGTCCAAGCTATTCCTGTGGTGGAACCTAAATTGAATCTGTCATTAGCCTGAAGTAGGTTCCAAACGCGGACATTACTGAGGTTTTGATTCATTAATAATATCAAAACTTGGAAAATTCTTCTCTCTCTCTCTCTGTTTATCTCATTCTATGTCTCTCTCTCTCTCTCTCTCTCACACACACACATTCTCTCACTCTCTCTCTTTCTCTTTCTCTCTCTCTTTCTCTCTCTCTCTCTCTTCTCTCTCTCTCGCTCTCGCTCTCGCTCTCGCACTATCCCTATCTCTATCTCTAGCTCTCTCTAAAACATTTCAATTTATGTTAATAAGTTTTATGTTGAATGAATAAATAATAATTATCTATATCTTGATCCGAAAGATTATTTGACTATTTCAAATATGACCAACAATTTTGAAAATCTGTTGGTGATGATTATATATAATATATTATATTACATTTCATATTATATGAATATTATATTGCAATGAGTAACGTCTATGACAAATGGCTTACATCACACATTCGAGATATGTGTGGCATCATATCTCAATATATATTTTGTTATTATTAAGAAATTCACATCCTGAATTTTTTGGAAACTATACATTGTGAGTAAACATTTGAGTAAATTCACAAATTTTAATATAAATCTACAAAAGATTTTGCATTACTATGTATACTGAAAGTAACTAAAAATGTATCTCTGATACCATTGAAACGTTCTTTTACCCACCATAATTACATTTTCCTATTATAACACACTCACTCGTACCCCCAACCCCATATAACCCAGCTCAAGCTGGGGTCTTTAAGATTCATTAAAAAATAATCAATAAATAAGTAAAACTGATTTTTTTTTCAATCTCGACTACACCACTGTCACCTTAACCAAGGCTACAAATACAATGCAACCGACGCCTATGAAAACCACGCAGTTTCACAATTCCCCCCCCCCCCCCCCCCCCCCCCCCCCCCCCCCCATCATAGTTGACAATACCACGACTGGAACGGATAACGACTATACTACGTTCACTATTATGTTAGACTATCCGTGTTTTGATACATTCTGAAAATAGCGTCGCGTTTTCTCCTCGCGATTCAACAAAGATGATGCTGAAAATAGGTTACATCGCGCGTCGAAAGTTATACTGGCTTCATTTCTCTACCTCCGTGGGATTTTTCCCTTTTTTTTTTACAAAAATATCAACGACTCGACTGGGATTTGAGATTTCGCTTGCTTGTCTAATTTGTAATGGGATAATTTATCTGAATGTTTATGTGGCGTTGAATTTAACGTGTCTTGAGGTGTCTAGGGCTTATATGGTGATACCTTGTTTTATGATGCTGTGCATGTGTAGGAGATGTAACGAAAACTCCATGGCTTATATGTTTATATTAGAATAGTTTATATTTTTCGATGATATTGTGATGGTGTTGTACCGTACATTATTCAATTGAATAACCAGATTTGAAAATATAATCATGGGGAATTGAATAAAAAGTTTTTGGTGGAGGTGCCATGTTTTTTTATATGGCTCCTCCACCAAAATTATAAAATGACTAATGTGCTTTTTACCGTTTGTTAGTCTTACCGTCAGTTTTATAACCGTTCGTGTTATATTTCATCCGTGGATATGGTGTTCAAGCCTCCAATGTGTTTAGTGTTGAGATAATGATTAACATTGAAATAACGTATTCTTGTTGAATTAATTAGAACCGATTATTTTACCACGTCATCAATGAACCATATTTTTTTTATTTTGAAGTCAAGCTCAGAACTTCACATCTACTTCTTTCAATTACTGTATTCTAATTTAACGTCATCATTTAGCTTGACAAAATGACGTAGGTAGGCCTATATTATATTAATCAGGTTATTATAGGTAATTTATAAATACATAAATAATAATAACCTAATTTATATGATATATCTACGTTATCTCATCAAGATAAATGATAATATAGGCCTATATTGAGAATAAAAGGACTCAATATATTTAGAAAGTCACAAAGTATAACATGACTTCCTTTCAATATTTCCTGAAAGATAATTAAAAGTTCCTACTTTATCTCTTGAGTACCAGTTCTTGAACAAGATTATGCCTATAATCGTTATTAACTATAGAACGTAATTATTAAAGTACGGTAAGCCTACTTGAACAGACTTCTCTTTGGAAGTTTTATCTTCAACTCAAATGTTGGACTATTATTATCATGGCATATCTTCCACACTTTGAAACTTGATTAAACAAAGCACTTTGGCGGCATCGTTCACTGAGGAATGTATAAGTGTGTACGTCAGGAATTATTCTAGAATCTCATTTCAATAGATTGTCTCTTTTTGAATGAGAGAGGAGGAAGAACAGTGATTTCGGAGTATTTTCTATATAATATGAGAACGTTTAAAGGAATCGGTTAACTAATATTTTGAAAACTTTGCCCGAAAGCAGTCATGATTCTTTTTAAATCGAAATCTTGATGTATACAATCTGCTTTTTCAATTAAGGTTGAATGATTAGTAAGACCATTTATAAGCGGAACCACAGATGTTCTAACTTTCAAGTCTTCAAGGCGGTTCTGTCACCAAATAAGTCACATTTTTATTCGTTTCACGCATTACTGATTTACTCATGTATTTAATCGAGGGTTAGTAATATTATTACATTTTTTAAACAATTGTCACTATTTTCAAACAACTCTAGTGTTGTTTCTCATTCTATTGTTATGTTATCATTCTTTCAAATGTGTATCTTTCAGAGTATAGAAGTGAGAAGTGAAAAGAATGCGAATAACGTTTCTTTTGTTACGTTCCAATTTTTGTTCAGAAGATTTTTTTAAAAATAGTCAACCTTTTATATATCTCAACATGGAGAATGTAAATTTAATTTTAAACAAAACAAACTTTCATGTTATTCGCATCTCTGTGTCTATGCAGTCAAACCCTCGCGTAAGACTTGAACCAAAACAAATGACAATTCTGCCGGCGACCAAGTTCTAGAATCTAGACCAACTACTCTCTGTCTCTATATTTTGTTTTCGTCTCTTCGAGTCTATTTTGATTCGATTCTCTTACGAACAAAGTAATTAGACGTGACCTAGTTAAGAAGTCAATCAATTCAAACTGACTGGATTTATTTAACTCTGTCTTTTTGTGTTTCAGATTGACGCTTTTCACCGCCTTCGTATAACGTCGAAATCAACCCCTTCCGTATCAACCACCCCCCGACATCATTGTGAGACCAAACCAAATGCGACTGGAAGAGAAAATATGCAAATACACGTTTAATCACACATGTTCACGCATATCATTACCTACTCGAAGATCTCGTTTCAATGTAAAACCTAAAACTTTCGCTACATTTCCAAACTCTTTTCAATAATACGTTGGCCGCTTCTGTTACCATGGCAACCACATCTGCTCAGTGACGTGGCAGCATGGACCGTTTGAAATTAGAACGCGTTGTACTGTACATATCTAGTTAAGTGACGCACCGCAAGCAGCAGGGGAAAAACAACGCTTAAACTTATAACCGTAATCAAAAAGTGAGTTTAAATTTATGGATAAGATATAAACAATTAAATAAATGAAAATGAAGACTGATACTAAATATACGAGCATCTCGAAGATAATCGAAGATACACGATGAACAATACGACTGCGTCAGATGGGGACGGAAGTTTATGCTCGGAATCAAGACATGGGGACGAGGCGAGTGTGGTGCTATTTGAGTTCGTGACGAACGGCATTTTGTTGAACGTTATCGGCGTCTTGGGCATATTCGGTAACATAATATCAATGATAATCTTATCAAGACCACAAATGAAATCATCTATTAATTACCTACTTATCGGTCTGGCGAGGTGCGATACAGTATTAATAATAACATCAGTGATGCTATTCGGACTGCCGGCGATACACAAGTATTATCCGAAACTACTATTTACGTATACCTTTAAGGTGTATCCACATTTGACGTTAGTGTTGTTTCCGCTTGCGCTCATTGCGCAAACAGTGTCGGTGTATTTGACCTTGACAGTGACGTTGGAACGGTTCGTGGCTGTCTGTCACCCGTTACAAGCAAGGTCACTATGTACCTATGGTCGAGCACGACTTTATGTGATTTTAATCATAGTTTTCTCGACATTGTACAATCTGTCGAGGTTCTGGGAAGTGACGAGGAGGGAGGGGTGGGACGCGGAATATAATACGACCATTTATGGTGTTGCACCGACGGCGTTGAGAATGAATCACACGTATATATCGGTCTACATAAACTGGTTGTATTTACTCTTCATCTACTTCTTACCATTCAGCTGCTTGGCGGTGCTCAATACGGCCATTTATCGTCAGGTAGGTCTCGAGTTGTAGGCCTATTTACCGACAGGCAATGTCGGTAATGATGTCACATGTTGCATCTACTGACAGTGGGGTTCAGATACGAGTGGGTCGCGGGCCACTCAACGGATCCATTCGGGAAGGTTCGGATCCTTGGCCCGAGCCCGAGACGATCAGATTGTTCAGATATGTTGTCTGTTGGCTCGCGGTGTTACGCCTTCCTACCGTGCTAGCAGGCAGGGTTCGATTCCTTCGCCATGCTACTTTTTTGTTACTTTTTAAATATTATATAAATGCTTTGGCCAAAGATAAAAGATGAATAAAAAGGAAAAAATAATATTTTTTGCTCAACTGATATTTTTTAGAGACCGATAGTGGAATTAGTCTTGATAACGATGAATCATCCCAAACGGATCCGGTGTGTGGCCCGCGACCTACTCGTTTTCAGATTTCCTTCAGAGGATATGTAAGTTTCAGGTTGTGTTTACCGACAGATAGGTCTCAGGTTGCACTTATCATCACAGGTCTTCATTGTTGAAGTGCTGAGACAGGTGGATCAGTCGATAGCCCGATGAATCGATATTCAGGAGACATGGGTTTGATTCCCAACATGACGACCTACAGAAATGTTTTACGTGATTTTTGTCAGTGGGACAGTGCATTGTTTTCAGTCACGACCGCCTCCTTCCATGATTACAACAGACTAAAGAGACTTTAAAGACTACAGAGAATCTTATCCACTGATAAGATTATCAAAAAGTATATAAAAAAGGATGACATTTTTTTCCAATAAATCAAGCTCATGAAAGTCGTTATATTGTGGACTATGAATATTTTTGTTGATATGACTTTTGAACGTTATGATTTGAAAAAATCACTTTTTGATAGAAACATACATCCTTAAATAACTGAAAATGGTTTTCATTAGGACAGTTCAACGTACGTCCTTAGTTCTTCGCAGAATGGTGATATAAAATACTTACTCATCCTTATTCTATCTCCTCCATAAACATTTAGAAAACCTTCTGTTTTATTAGTATGACACTATTTTAATTATCCGTCCATCTTAAGAATCAGATTTTGATTTATCAAATCGGACGTTTAAAAGTTTGGAAGCCACACATTAGGAACTATATTCAAAACACGATATTTCATTTCATTTATTTCATTTCATTTATTCAACAGCAAAAAAGTCGAAACAATTGAAGCTACAAATCGTAATAGCTATTCATTTGATGAAAGTGGAAATAAGGTTTAAGTTATCAGTACTTTTCTTGAATTGTGCTGAGTTAGGTCTACTTATCACCAAAAAACTGACAGTATCAATTTTCGAAAAATATTATATGGTTTTATCACAGTTTTCAAGTTTTATATCTTTTGTTCCGTTAAGTTGTTCAATTATAAACTGTTTAACCGTCATTAAAGTAGGTTACCTCCTAGTGTGTTCTAGAGTGAGTCTCATCAAAAACAGATTATCGAACAAGTCGTTCCTGATTGGTTACTTATCTATTAACTGTCAGTGGTTCGTACATACGTGTAGATGTTGCACTGGTTGCTTTTCCACATTATCTAACTTACATTACCCTGCATCATTAACTCCGACACGTGTTTTCATTACATTTATGAAATACACTAATTTGATCATCTTTCAGCCAGAATCCAATTAAACTTTTTTTCATCTCGATTTTCTAATATCTGTGTGAACATTATCTTTATAATAAGAACATTAAAGGTATACCTTTTTAAAAAATTCCACACCAACTTATTTATTTGCTCACTCTACATCCAAAATGTAGTTCTGATCCAAGATGTAGTGTAGAGAACTACATTTTGGATGTAGAGTGAGCAAATTAATAAGTTGGTGTGGAATTTTTAAAAAAGGTATGCCTTTAATGTTCGTAGTATAAAGATAATGTTCACACAGATAATGTATTGTGAATAAATAATATTTAAAACTCCATCTAGAATCGAGCTCTTGTATTTTTATTGCCAGAAGCATTGTTATATACTAGCAAAAGCGAGGCCCGAGTTGGTTTACTAGTTGGTTTGAGGTTTAGTTACTTCTCACATGCTCATCTAAAATAAGGAGAATATTCATATAATATATTATATTTTTCGTTCAACTACTTTGTGAGTGAATATATCACGTTATGAATAATTATATTTATATCTGATAACTGTCACAATAATTGATCCATTTTTATTCGAAACATGAGTAGGTCCTGAATAGAAATGTGTTTCAATATTCATTACATCTTAACCTATCTTTTTCCAGGTACGAAAGGCAAACGCCGAACGCCAGCGCCTCTCTCGCCTCCAGAAGAAAGAGATCGGCCTGGCAACAATGCTTCTCTGTGTCGTCGTCGTCTTCTTCCTGTGCAATATCCTGGCTCTAGTCAACAACATCCTGGAAGCTTTCTATTGCATCACCATAGATCAGCTTGTCAACACCAGCAACCTACTCATCACCATCAACTCATCCGTCAATTTCGTCATCTACGTCATTTTCGGCGAGAAATTCAAACGATTATTCTTGAAAATGTTTTGCTCTCACGGTTTCTGGTCACCGAACGGTCGTGATTCCCCCGATGGCGTCACTCACGACGACAGTATCGTCTCTAACGGCGACGGTCGGAACTATTCCTTGCGTAGTACGCACACCTGCCACATTCATCGGTCGGGCACGACGATCGTACGCAACGGTGGCGCCGCGGTGAACGGTAACGGTAGCTCTGGGCATCGCAATTCTCGAATACCGAGGGCTTTGTCGCCGGGACCGTGTGTTTATTACCCGGCGAGGGGCATTGCGGCCGGCGGTGATTGGGACAACGCTACAAATACTACTTCGTTAAACCAACTCTAATTGGGGAACATTTGAACGATTTGTATTAAATAAACTCACATATTGATGTGAACTTCTAGATTATATGTATATATTATAATACACAGAAAATGTTGACATTTTTTTCCTCTAGATATTGCTCATGAATTGAAAACTCATTGATGGACATTTTATGTGAATCTTAAGTTGAAAATAATGTGTTCAAAAGATTTATCGAATACTTTGGGCTCAAGTTATCATCACATCACACGTAGAATATAGTCTTCAACATGACTATCATCTCATATCATCTCATATAATATTTTTTCATTACCTTTGTATTTACTTGAAAATATAACACAGAGCATGCGCTTATCGCTTTTCCTTATTACATTTCACTCTTGGGCGAATCTTGTGTACGTACAGCGCAATTCAATCAACTCCTACATTTCTATTTTCTCATATTGTCTCTCGCTCTCTCTCTCTCTTTCTACCTCTCTGTATCCTCTCTCTCTCTCCCTATGTATGCCCGAAATGAATCTCCCCACTCCACGTATAATTGAGGGGGGGGGGGGGGGGTCGCCGAAGTCAACTGGTATATAATTATAGTGGTGAAATGAGAATTCCAAACGACTGTTGTGTAGCTCCCCTTTGGAATTCTTACAAAGTTTCAAGTGTGAGCCATGTTCGAAAAGAAACAGTTTAGTATTGATAATCATGTTTTGCTTCTGACAATACTCTGATTTCGGAAAGTAGTTGAAAAATGCTTCGCGTGTATTTGTCGTCATCTACGTCAAAAGCACACCGCATACCGTTTCTGCTAACGTCAACTGAATTGTTTGGGCTCTGGGATTAATATCACGAGGCCAACGCAGAATATGCGTTGTAAGATGAGCGAGATATCTGACTAGAATAGGCTATATTTGAAAACTATTATATACTATTACATAATTTCAAAAGATTACACCTTGACACCTTGACTCATATAAAATATGAAACTTTCGATAACTTTCGAATCTAGGGAACTGTGAATCTCTGCAACATTTTTCTGCTAACGCTTCTATTTGATAGTTTAAACAAATATCTTGAATTATTGCCCACAAAACAACTGGTCCGAATTGCATACAGATTCGTAATAATGTGTATAAACTTTGTGTTCACATTCAGGGAAAATTTGAATTTTTTTGGACAGATTTTATTTTTCAAATTT